>CM040621.1:28220306-28567806 GCA_022817965.1 Solanum lycopersicoides | reverse complement strand
AGTTGGTGTAGCAAGCAAAAAATGACAATTGATGAGGCATTCTGTTACTTGAAGCAATTTAAGGACACGGTTCCAAATCAAAGTGAGAAGTATCAAATTCCTTGTCATTATGACAAGCTTAAGAGCAAAAGGTTTTTTACTAGAATTAACATATTTTCTATTCTCATTAATTTCTATTCCTATTTGATGATTTATGTGTAACAAAGTCTTCAATATTTCTTACAGAATCGTTATTGCTGGTGTCATAGACAAAGAGAAACATTTATTTAAAGGCATCCTCGTTTACTCCTTGGTTTAAATCCATTTTTGCCAAGGGCTATGGAATATTCCTGAATGATGAAGATGAAATTATATATTTCATGGAACAAGCACTCAGTTTTGTGAGTAAAAGAAAGGTTACATTTATGTTACCTTATGATATTAATAATAAAAGGTGTACCTTTTTCATTAAAAACTTTACTCTTTACTTAGTCCCTCATAACTTCTCGCAGGGACGGTTCGAAAGTTATTGTGAGCTCATAGATAATTTTTTAATGTTTGAAAAGGTCTGCAAGAACTCAAAAGAGGTGTACAATAAGGTGATAAATAATCATGATTTGGATTGTACATATATTATGGACAACCTTCGTGTTCTTATTTTTTAGTACTTTTTGTCTAGGTTTTCCTACTTTCCAAAGACCATTCAGATTTGCTAGAGACTTCAAAAATATTTTTTAGGACGATTTAGTTACTACTTATAAATTATCTTATTTAAACTACACTAAAACATTGATGAAATTATATATAGTATTGTTATCTTTCTCCTTGTTTCAAATATACATCGCATTGTGGATTTAATTTAAAAGTTATTTGATATCGTTCAATTCAAAACTCAGATTGTTCTATATGAACGTTCATCATTTGTTTCATCTATCCCTACATTGTTAATTTGATACTTATTTTTTATCATATGTGAGGTATATTTTTTTTTTTTAATTTTAACATGTTTAATTAATGTAATACTAGTAAAATTACATGTGCTTCGCGCGGAAATTAAATATCAGAGAATTTATAAAATAATATTATAAATCTATCAGTTATTAAAACTAAAACACTATATCATCTCACATACAAGATTACGCGGTAAAAAACATTAATAATGTAAAGGAAAGTGAAATTTATTATATCTTATCATTTATCCTTAATAACATAAGCACAAATTAATGAATGTAAAAAAATATACCAAGATCTGTAACATAAGCAACGGCGTCAGTGAGTCACTTAACAGAAATAAAGTACACAAAAAATCAGTTGTGACGAAGAAGAAGGGGTTTAGAATTTTCGTTGTTATTAAATGAGAGGAAATCCCTCTATTTATAGACAACAAAGGGCTAGTACATAAATATTTATCGTGCCTTAGGAGAAATGTTACAACTATTTGGAAAAGTTGCAACTCTTCGGAAAGGTCATGACCTTTCATAAAAAGTCACAACTTTTCATAAAAGTTGCAAGTCTTCATGAAAGTCGCAACTTTTCATGAAAGTCACAACTCTTCATTAAAGTTGTAACTCTACATAAAAGTCCCAACTTTTTGTAAAAGTCACAACTCTTCATCGCAGTCGCAGCTCTTTTTAAAAGTCACAATTTTTCATGAAAGGAGAAGGCTCGTTCTGAAAATAAATAAACTTAAAAGGAAATTTTGATTTTTGGTAGCGCCACATAGGCGGGTCTGAGGTTTTCTTATATATATATATGATTAGAGATAAAGATAATACAATGTTTGTATTAATTATGCAGGTGTTAAGGGTTATAGATTTATAAGATGATCTAACTATAGTGATAAAATTAGCCTATTTAAATAAAACTAGTACACTCCGTCCTAATTTTGTACAAGTCATCTATTTATCAGCTTTGTCCATTTAAATCCAAGTCGCAAAAAAAAAAAAAAAGGAACACCAATATCTTAGCCAAGTTGACCCATGGTTGTTATCTTATCAAAATGTCTTAAAGAATTTTTTTTCTTGTTAGATATGTTATATGTTCGTTAAATAAAGAAAAAAAATGTAATTTTAATAGTTACCAAAAATTTATAAAATAAAAAATAAAGCAATTATAATTTAGTAAGAGGTAGATGGCTGGGGCATGAACCACATTTTATCCAAATAAATTGCAACCAAAATAGTATTTGAGTTAGTCAGTAAGTCATCTATGTATAAACTCAAATTGAAAATACATTTATCATAACCGATCCATTTGATAGATTCATGGACCTCACTAATATTGAGGGGCGTTACAACTTAGATCACATAGAATTTAGTTAGAAGAAATGTGATCACATAACCCTCTTTCCATTTTAAATGGATTTAAATGACGGTAAAAGTATCCCTTAGACAATGTATTCCATAATATTTTGTAAAATCAATTAGATGACCCTCATAAAGTCATTTAATTCAGCATTAATTTAGTATATACAATATGATGTAATCTAATTCCTATTTTCAAATATTGAAGTATAATTGTAAACATTAAATATTCCACATAGTCTTGACTTTTGTGAGGAAATAATTGACCAAACAATTATTTCAAAGATATAAGGGCAATTGCATTAATTAGAAATTAATTAATAAACACAAAATTCTACAGAAGAGCTAACCGCGCGTTCTGCGATTTTTATAATCTTCGTATTATAATCTAGATTGATATTGAAAAATCTAGGCTAATTTCAAAACATGCGAACTTATTACGGATTTTTAGCTTATTTTAACATTTAACCTTTTTTTAACTATTGACCAATTTTTTTTTATAGAATATATAGATGTGCATAATTTGATATTTTAAATAAATAAGATATACAATAGCATTATTTTTTTCTAAATTTCTTTATTTAGCTCACTTCTCTTTCTAAACTTGTGTGTGTTGTTGTCCTTCTAAGTCAAAGAGAAGGAGGGGGGGGGGGGAGGTAGAGAAAACTGAATTGAAAAAAGATTTTTGTTATATTTTATGATCCATACAACTGATTAAAATATATTTTATGTTTATAGATCTCTTCAAACTTTTCATTTTACTAACTTGTCTCAAAAGATTTGTTTATTTAGAAAATGAAGCATCTCATGTTCATTTGTTTTTGTTACATTAAAAGTTATTTATGTTGTTCTATTTTTTCAGCATGAAGAGATCGAGATATACCTCCCAATTTGTTTTTTCTCATAGAGATTCGTAAGATCTTTGCCATGTGTTCATTTTTTTCTATGTCAAATTTGTACCTAGTAAAATTTGTTAGATGAATTTTTGATAAATTAGTTATTTTTCATTACTATGATGTATGGTCTGTGAATGTAAAGTGATAAATACATGTTAGATGCCATTGTTTAAAATTACTCAACAACTCAGAGTAGTTAAACTCATCTTTTTTTGTTTTACACAAAGAAATATCAGGCAAAACTGAAGATAGAGATTAACTTTTTACCATTTGATGCGTTTGTTATGGTTTATCTTGATTTGTCTTTTAGTTTTTCAGATAATTCTCTGTTAAATTAAGGGCTCCAACATATGAAAAGTACTAATATTTATTTGGTTGTATCATATATTAAAGAATTTGTCAATTTTGAACTAACTATTAAATGTTTTTTCATTTATCCCAAAATAAGCATTGATATAAAGTGGAAGAGAGTTTAACATAAATCTATATTATATATTGGACAAATAGATTATGCTACAAATTTTTAGCTATGGTTCTATTTGTCACAGTCAATCACAAGTTTCTAGAGGTGGTCTGGGTAATACTAGTGGTGACACCGATGTTGACAGAGTTGGTGCTAGTAAGCCAAAAATGACTATTGATGAGGCATTCTCTTATTTGAACCAAGTTAATGACAAGTTTCCAAATCAAAGGGAGAATTATATCACATTACTTGTTGTTATGATGGACTTTATTATAAAAAGGTTTGCTACTACAATTCGTCTATTGTCAATCTTCACTTATTTCTATTCTAATTTGATGATATATGTGGAACTAAGTTTTAATATTTCTCACTGAATTGATATTGTTGGTGTTTTAGAAAAGGTGAAATATTTATTCAAAGGGCATCCTAGTTTGCTCCTTGATTTAAATCCTTTTTTACTTCAGGGCTATGAAATAATCCTGAATGATATAAATGAGGAAACATATTTGATGGAAGTATTCAATTTTACGAAAAAAACAACACAGGTTACATATATGTTACTTTTTGATTTTAATAATAAAAGGTTTACTTTTTTATTAATTAAAAAACTTTACTCCTAACTTATGGCGTCATAACTTCTTACTGGAATGTCTAGAAAATTACTGTGAAGTGAAAGATATTTTGTCCATTTTTAAAAAAGAAAGAAAGAACGCCAAAGAGGTGCACAATAAGGTGATACTAATCAATTGTCTTATCTAAACGACGCTAAACAATTATTGAATTTAGATATAGTACTTTTTATCATGCTCCTTGTTTAAAATATACATCGCAATGTGGATTTCATGTAAATGATATTTGGTATAGTTTGATTCAAAACTCAAATTGTTCTATATGTACGTTCATCCTTTGTTTCATCTAGCCCTACATTGCTAATTTGATACTTATTTTTTATCATATGTGAGTATATACATTTTTAATTAGTGTAATTAGAGATAAAGATAATACAATGTTTGTATTAATCATGCAGATGTTAAGGGTTATAGATGTTAGACAATTGACATTTTTTCAGCTTATTATTATTTTTACTGTTTTTACTTATTTCAGTTTAGTGCAACCTATATTCTAGCTAGACTTAGTCAACTTTAGTTGCTCAACTTTCTGAAGTTAGTGGCCCCACTATTGGCCCCATTATGGCTGTTAGTGGTCTCTTTTATTGTAGTTAGTGGCACATGTTCTTATTTTAGTTTTAATGTTTATGTTTTTTCTTTGTATAAATTCAGACTTTCTGCAGATTAATATACACAAGGAATTTCATAAGTTCACTCTATTTTTATTTTTTCAAATCAGTTTTTTGAGTATTTTTGTTCTAACAGTGGCATCAGAGCATCTAGTTTATCTTACAGGACAAAAACAGTTTTAACCTACAACACAAATGGCATCCAACAACCTACCTTTAAATCCACCATTCACTTTCACTGGTGAAAATTACCAAATCTGGTCTGTGACGATGCAAGCTTTTTTGGAAGCCTATGAACTTTGGGAAACTGTGACGGAAGATAAACCACTTGCTGCTCTACTAGCAAATCCTACCTTGGGTCAGATCAAATCCAACAACGAAGAGAAGGCAAAGAAATCTAAAGCCAAGTCGCTTATGCAGAATGCTGTGGCAGATTCTGTGTTTTACAGAATCATGGCTTGCAAAACAGCAAAAGAGGCTTGGGATAGGTTGAAAGAAGAATTCAAGGCAGTGATAGAACACGTCAAATGCAAGTGTTGAACCTGAAATGAGAGTTTGAGTCCTTGAATATGCAGGAGGATGAAACTATCAGTAAGTATGCTGATCGAATCTCCTTAATTGTTAATAACATTAGACTTCTTGGTGAAGAATTTACAGATAAACGAATTGTGGAGAAAGTTCTTGTGACTCTTCCTGAGAGATTTGAATCTAAGATTTCCTCTCTTGAAGAACCTGAGCAAACTTTCATTAGGTGAACTAATGAGTGCTCTTCAAGCACAAGAGCAAAGGAGGACTATGAGACGGAAAAAGTTCAGTGAAGGAGCTTTCTCTGTACAAAAGCAAAAAGGAAAGCAACAATTCCACCAAAAGAATTAAGGCAAGCATGATGGAGGAAACAATAGGGGAGATCTAAAGCAAAAGTTCCCTCCTTGCAAACATTGTAAAAGAAATACACATCTGGAGAAGTATTGTTGGTGGAGAATTGATGCTATATGCGGAAACTGTAAGCAGACGGGACACGTATCCAAGGTCTGCAAATCAAGAGCAAAGGCCTCTGGTGCTTTGCAAGCACAAGTAGCAGAAGCTGCCGATGCACATGAAGAGCAACTCTTTGCAGTTTCATACTTTTCAATCAGTGAATCCTCTGATTCATGGCTTCTTGACAGTGGTTGCACACATAACTTGTGCAATGATGTTGAACTGTTCAAATTCCTCGATGATACTTACAAATCTAAAGTAAAAGTGGGAAACGGTGAGGCAGTAGAAGTCAAAGGCAGAGGTACAGTGTCTATCTCAACAATATCAGGTATCAAAACTATTTTTGATGTTTTGTACACACCTGATATGAGTCAAAATTTGTTGAGTGTTGGACAAATGCTTGAAAATAATTATTCTCTGCATTTTAAGAATCGTGAATGTGTTGTTTCTGACCCTTCTGGAGTAGATTTATTTTATGTCAAGATGAGCAACAAAATGTTTTCAGTTGATTGAGAGAAAATAACTGAGCATGCTTACACTATTACTTCACAAACATGTACAAACCTATGGCACAAAAGGTTTGGTCACTTCAATCTGAGAAGCATCACCGAGATGAAAAAAAAGGAGCTAGTGGAAAATATGCCTGAATTTCTTTCTAATACTCAAGTTTGTGAAACTTGCTAAATGGGAAAGAAAACAAAATTGCCATTTGAAGCAAATCAAGTACGGAGAGCTAACCAGAAACTTCAGCTCATTCATACGGATGTTTGCGGCCCAATGAAAACAGATTCGCTGAGTGGTAACAGATACTTTCTCCTCTTTATTGATGACTACACCAGAATGTGTTGGGTTTATTTCATAAGACTGAAGAGTGAAGTCTTTGATGTTTTTAAACAATTTAAAGCTTTAGTAGAAAATCAATGTAATCTTAGTATTAAGGCTTTAAGGTCTGACAATGGAGGAGAATATACTTCTTCTAAATTTGTGGAGTTTTGTAATAGCACAGGTATTGAACGCCAATTGACATTATCATACACTCCACAACAAAATGGCGTGTCTGAAAGGAAGAACAGGACAGTAATGGACATGGCCAGATGTCTTTTGCTAGAAAGAAAGATCCCAAATCAGTTTTGGGCTGAGGCAGTCAATACCTCTGTATATTTGCTGAACAGAATGCCTACTAAGGCTTTGCAGGATATGACTCCATATGAAGCTTGGTGTGGGAACAAACCATCAGTACACCATCTCAGAATCTTTGGGTGTATATGTTATTATCGAGTTCCAGAAACAAAAAGGAGTAAGCTGGACAACAAGGCTCATAAAGGCATATTTATGGGCTATAGTTCATCCAAAGGTTACAGGATTTTCTGTTTGAAATCAGACAAACTAATTCTCAGCCGAGAAGTGAAGTTTAATGAAGCAGCTGGTTGGGATTGGAAAAATCAGAAGACCTCTTATTCTGATTCATTTTCAATAGAGCAGCCTAAACTTTCAGAAGATGAACTATTGGATGATGTACCAGTGAGGGGAACTCGATCCTTAAAAGATGTCTATCAGCGGTGTAACTTAGTTAGCTCTGAACCAACAAGCTATGCTGAAGCACAAGACTCTCAGGAATGGAGGAGATCTATGCAAGAAGAACTAGACATGATCGAGAAGAATGGAACCTGGCAGCTTGTTGACAGACCTAGAAATCGCAAGGTTATTGGTGTAAAATGGATTTTCAAGACAAAACTCAATCCTGATGGAACAATTTGCAAACATAAGGCTAGATTGGTGGTGAAGGGATACGCACAACAATATGGTGTGGATTACAAGGAAACATTTGCACCTGTAGCAAGGTATGACACAATCAAGCTTATTCTTGCATTTGCATCTCATAGTTCCTGGCAGATTCATCAACTTGATGTCAAATCGGCTTTCTTGAATGGTTTGATTGCTGAAGAGATCTATGTAGAGCAACCTGATGGTTTCTCAACTCCTAGAAAAGAGGATCAAGTTTATCTCTTAACAAAGGCCTTGTATGGCCTAAAACAAGCCCCAAGGGCATGGTATGAGAGGATGGACAATCATCTCATCCAACTTGGATTTAGTAGAAGTCAAAGTGAAGCTACTTTGTATGTGTAAGTCAATGCTGCAGGTGAGTCCTTAATTGTCTCAATTTATTTGGATGACATGCTTGTGACAGGAAGCAAAATTGAACTAATCCAAAGTTTCAAGGATGAAATGGAGAAAATCTTTGAAATGACTAATCTTGGAGTCATGAAGTACTTTCTCGGCATGGAAGTGTTGCAGTCCAGTGATGGAATTTTTATATGCCAGCATAAATACATTTCGGATATTCTAAACAGGTTCAAAATGCAAGACTGCAAACCTCTGAGTACTCCAATATCTACTGGTGTGAAGCTTGGCAAGGATGAGGATTCCGAAAAAGTGGATGATAGTATGTATAGAAGCTTAATTGGCAGTCTTCTATATCTAACCGCAAGCAGGACTGACATTATTTGTTGTTAGTTTGCTCTCTAGGTTCATGCATTCGCCTACAGACACGCACCTCACAGCGGCTAAAAGAGTGTTAAGGTATATTAAAGGAACCAGCATGTTTGGAATTTTTTTCCCAACATCTGCCGAAGTAACTATGAACCTGATCGGGTACTCTGATAGTGATAGGGGTGGTGGAGTTGATGATTCCAGAAGCACCTCTGGATATCTTTTCTGTTTGGGGACAAGTTGTTTTAGTTGGATCTCTAGAAAATAAGAAACTACAGCTCAATCAACAGCAGAAGCTGAGTACATAGCTGCTGCATCTGTTGTGAATCAAGTTATCTGGCTAAGGAAGATGATGAAGGACTTAGGCCATGAACAAACAGAAGCTACCAAGATCATGTGTGACAACAGTTCAGCAGTTTCAATCTCAAAAAATCCAGTGTTTCATGGTCGAACTAAACATATCAAGATCAAGTTTCATTTTATTAGAGAAGTCCAACAATCTAATGAAGTGTTGCTTGTCCATTGTTCATCTGAGAACCAGCTAGCTGACATTTTCACCAAGTCATTGCCAAAGGAAAGGTTTGAAGATCTGAGGCAAAGAATTGGTGTTTTCCACAAAAATGCCAAGGAGGAGTGTTAGACAATTGGCATTTTTTCAGCTTATTATTATTTTTACTGTTTGTACTTATTTCAGTTTAGTGCATCCTATTTTCTAGCTAGACTTAGTCAACTTTAGTTGCTCAACTTTCTCAAGTTAGTGGCCCCATTATTGGCCCCATTATGGCTGTGAGTGGCCTCTTTTATGGTAGTTAGTGACACATGTTCTTATTTTAGTTTTAATGTTTATGTTTTTTCTCTGTTTAAATTCAGACTTTCTGCAGATTAATATACACAAGGAATTTCATAAGTTCACTCTATTTTTATTTTTTCAAATCAGTTTCTTGAGTATTTTTGTTCTAGCAATAGATTTATAAGATGGTATAACTATAGTGATAAAATTAGCCTATTTAAATATAACTAGTACAATCCGTCCTAGTTTGGTATAAGTCATCTATTTATCAACTTTGTCCATTTCAATCCAAGACGCAAAAAAGGAACACCAATATCTTAGCCAAATTGACCAATGACTGTTATCTTATCAAACTGTTTTCAAGAATACTTTTTCGTATTAGATATCTTATATGTTGGTTTAATAAAGAAAAACAAATAATTTTAATAGTTACAAAACTTATAAAACAAAAAGTAAAGCAATTATAATTTAGTAAAGAGGTGGATGGCTGGGGGCGTGAACTACATTTTATCCCAATAAATTGTAACCGGAATAGCTTTGGAGTGAGTTAGTAAGTCATCTATGTAGAAACTAAAAGTGAAATAAATTTATTATAACCGACCCATTTTGTAGATGTACCGACTTCACTTATATTGAGGGGCATTATAGTTTAGATCACATAAAATTTAGTTAGAAGAAATGTGATCACATAACCCTCTTTCATTTGAAATGGATTTAAAAGACGGTAAATGTATCCTTTAGGCAATGTATTCCATAATATTTGGTAAAATCATTTAAATGAACCGCATAAAGTCATCTAATTCAGCATTAATTTATTATATACAATATGACGTAATCTAATTCCTTTTTTAAAAAATTGAAGTATAATTGTAAACATTAAATATTCCACAGTCTTTACTTTTGTGAGGAAATAATTGACCGAATAATTATTTAAAAAATTTAAGGGTAGTTGCATTAATTACAAATTAATTAATAAACACAAAATTATACAGAAAAGTCAACAGTTTGTTCTGCGATTCTCATAATCTTCATTTATTATAATCTAGATTGATATTGAAAAATCTAGCCTAATTTAAAAATATTCAGACTTATTACTTATTTTAAGCTCATTTTAAATTTTACCTTTTTTAACTATTGACCTTTTTTTTTTAATAGAATATAGAGATGTGCATAATTTGATATTAGAAATACATAAGATATACATTAGAAATGTTTTTTTCTATTTTTCTTGATTTAGCTCACTTCTTTTTGTAAACTTGTTTGTTGTTGTGCTTCTAAGTCAAAGAGGAGTAGGGGGGAAAGGTAGAGACATTTGAACTGAACAAAGATTTTTGTTATATTCTATGATCCAAACAATTAATTAAAATCTAGATATTTTTTGATAAATCTCTTCAAACATTTCATTTTACAATCTTATCTCAAAAGGTTTGTTTATTTAGAAAATGAAGCATTTCTTGTTTTTTGTTTTTGTTACATTCAAACTTATTTTTGTTGTTCTATGTTTGCAGCATGAAGAGATCGAGAGTTGCCTCCCCATTTGTTTTTTCTCATAGAGATTCGTAAGATCTTTTCCTTTTGTTCATTTTTTTCTACGTCAATTTTGTATCTACTAAAATTTGTTAGATGAATTTTTGACAATTTAGTTATTTTTCATTGTGTATGTAAAGTTATCAATACATGTTACATATCATTTTTTGAAATTACTTAACAACACAGAGTAGTTAAAATTATTTTTTTGTTTTACACAAAGAAATATCAGGCACAACTAAATATAGAGATTGAATCTTTACCATTTGATGTGTTTGTTAGGGTTGATCTAGATTTGATTTTTCTTTTTCAGATAATTCTTTGTAAGGTTAAGGGCTCCAACATATGAAAAGTATCGCTATATATTTGGTTGTATCATTTATTAAAGGATTTGTCAATTCAGAAGAAACTATTATAAGTTTTTTCATTTATCCCAAGATAAGCATTGATATAAAGTGGAAGAGAGTTTAACATAACTCTATATTCTATATTGGACAAATAAATTATACTACATACTTTTAACTATGGTTCTATTTATCACAGTCAATCACATGTTTCTGGAGGTTGTCTGGGTAATAATAGTGGTGACAGCGACGTTGACAGGGCTGGTGCTAGTAAGCCAAAACTGACTATTGATGAGGCATTCTCTTATCTGAACCAAGTTAAGGACAAGTTTCCAAATCAAAGAGAGAAGTATATCACATTCCTTGTTATGATGAACTTTATGATAAAAAGGTTTGCTACTACAATTCGACTATTGTCAATCTTCACTAATTTCTATTCTTATTTGATGATACATGTGAAACTAAGTCTTGTTATTTCTCACAGAATTGATATTATTGGTGTCATAGAAAAGGCGAAATAGTTATTCAAAGGGCATCCTAGTTTGCTCCTTGGTTTAAATCTCTTTTTACCTAAGGGCTATGAAATAATCCTGAATGATGAAGATGACGAAACATATTTGATGCAACAAGTATTCAATTTTATGAAAAAAACAGAGGTTACATATATGTTACTTTATGATTTTAATAATAAAATGTCTACCTTTTTATTAATTTAAAAACTTTTCTCCTAACTTATGGCTTCATAACTTCTCGCAGGAACGTTTAGAAAATTAAAGTGAGGTGAAAGATGTTTTTTCCATGTTTAAGAAGGAGAGAAAGAACGCCAAAGAGGTGAACAATAAGGTGATACTATTTACAATTTTAGTACATAGATATTTTTGAAAAAATTCATGCTCTTGTTTATAAGTACTATTTTTTTTATGTTTAGGTTATCCTACTTCTCAAAGACCATCCGGATTTGCAAGAAGAATTCAAATTTCTTCTAGGATGACTCAGTTATTGCTAATCAGTTGTCTTATCGAAATTACGCTAAACAATTGTTGAAGTTAAATATAGTACTTTTATCATGCTCCTTGTTTCAAATATGCATTGCTGTGCAGATTTAATTGAAAACATATTTCAAATTGTATGATTGAAAATACATATTGTTCTGCATTATTGTTCAGTCTTCGTTTCATCTAGCACTATATTGTTAACTTGAAACTGAATTTTGAACAAGTGAGGTATACTATTTTTTCTTCATTTTTACATTTTTGAATTAGTATATTATTAGAGATAAACATAATCAAATACCCATATGCGTATGTTCAGGGATATGTATTTATAAGATGCCCTAACTATAGTTACAAAAAACCTATTTAGATATAATTAGTATAATATGTCCTAGTTTGGTACAATCCATCCGTTTATCAATTTTGTCCCTTTCAATCCAAGCCGTAAAAAGTTACACTAATATCTTAGCCAGATTATCCCATTGGTAATCTTATCAAACTGTTTTAAAGAAAAAGTTTTCTTTTTTATATGTTATATATTGGTATAATAAAGAAAAATTATAATATTAAAATGTACCCAAAATTTATAAAAGAACAAAAAAGAAGAAGTTGAAACTTAGTAAGAAGTGGGCAGATTGGGGCGTGAGCTATATTTTATCCTAAAAAATTGTAATAGACACAAATTTTGAGTGAGTTAGTAAATGATCAATTTGTTAACTTAAATTCAGATAAATTTTGCACAACTGACCCATTTGGTAGATATACCTACCTAAGTAATCTTTAGGAGAGTTAGAGTTTAGATCAAATAAAATTTAATTTGAAGAGATATGATCACATAACCTTCGTGCCATTTTTAACAAATAGATATGCGGAATACTTAGCCTTAGCCAAAGTGTTCTATTTCAGTTGGTAAAATTATTTAAATGAACCTCATAATTAGGATATACAATATAATATAATCTTATTCCTCCTTGCAAAAACTGAAATATAATTTTAAACATTAAATATCAAACATCGCCTTAGACTTTTGTAAGAAAACAATTGACCGCGTAATTGGTTTAAAAATTGTAATCATCCTCGAGGTCATTTGTGTGTTTTAGATGCTTTTACTGTTTTACCCCTTTCTTACCTTTGGTATGGCATTTGTGTAGTGTCAGAATGGGTAGCATTCTTCTCGAGGTAATTGATTCAGTTTAGTTTAACTTTGTCAATCTTTTGTGGCCTTATGCTTAAAGAGTTTAATTTAGTCAACTTGCGGACATTTTGACGTGAGATCGGAATATCATCAGTTCCATCAGCTAGAAAAGAGTTATTTTGGTCAAGTGTGATGATCCATTACGATTTTGAGCTTTTTTTGGAGTTGGTGCGAGTAGGAGTTTTAGACTTTAAGTTTTCCTTTAAGTTTAACATCCACTAAAATAAATTCTATTATCAAGAACAAATAATTTCGTTAAAAGTTACTAAAATTATAGTTTATATATGAGTGATATAGAGCCTTATGTAGAATAGTTTTACACAAACAAGGAGTCCCTAGAAAATCATTTAAGTGGGATGAAAATTTGGCGTAGGAACAAGCAAAAGGAAAAAGTCAGTTGCTAGTGTAGTTAACAAAATGTCCCAGACAACATAAGTTTACAATTAGGTTGGTAATATTGATCCACAAGTTTATATCTTATTTAAAGGATCCATGAGAAATTGTTTACGAAAGAAGTTTGAAAGGATGAATGTATGCCCCTAGTTGTTATTTTAGTAGCAATTAGTTGTGTTGTTGTGCTATTTGTTTGTTTTAGTAGCAATGAGTATGCCTCTAGTAGTTGTACATTAGTAGCAATTAGTTGAGCTGATATACTAGTTATTTGTTTTCTAGTTTATTAACGCTTGATAATACAGATCCACAACCTTCCATCTTTTTTAGAGGATCCGTGAGAAATATTTTAGGAAGGAATCTTGAAAAGTTGAATGTATGCTCGGAGTATTGTCTAGAACAATCGTTGGTTTTATTTTAAGGTTTCTTGGATATATTTGTGGCTTTCAGCATTTTGCTTATTATTTCATTAAAAGTGTTGAGTTTGGTCAACATTTTGATGAGACAACTTTTTTTGGTTGTTTCATTGAGTCCGAAATATCGATTTTAGTCTAGTGTCATACTTAGTTTGCATCAACAGGATTCTGGATGACTTCCAAACCCAACAGAGGATTTTGGTATTTAGTGATTTACTCCTGGTAAAGAATTCATTCCTTTTTTATGATCGTGGGGAGTTTAATCCGTTTTCCTTCGCGTACGGGGTCTTTGGTGCTTTCGCAATTCGTCAACTTTGCTGACCTTTGCAATTGCGAGGAGGTTTCCATGATCGTGAAAAGCAATTCAATGCTTGCCAATGTCTTTTTAAAAGAGAGGACAGCAACCAAAACCCCATTTAAAATATGATTTTTAGGTGATTTGTGGAGCATTTCTTGTCAGATTTTTTTGATTTTTGTTTGAGTGTGTTGGGAATGTTCCGTTTGAGTGTGTCTCATTCAAGGATGGTTGAATCTTCCGTTTCTCTTGTAGTATCTATAATTTCATATTTATTTCCCTATTTTAAACCCTTGAGCTAAATGAAATAGTTTTCTTGGTTTATCTTTATCAGAAATCAGTTTGTACTCATGTTTGGGTTCCAAGTTCCTTGAGTGGTTTGAAACCCTGTAACAAACTCGATTTCATGACTCCATGCGCAGTACCGCTTTTGCTTGTTGGGGGTTTCATGTTCATTTAAGTCCCTTTATATATAATTACTTTGTAATGATTATTTTTGTGTTCCCTTGGTATTTTTGATAGTGTGGCATTGCTACGAGGCTCTTTGGAAGGGCAAAAGTCTTGAGTAATTTTTATGTGAGCGTGTATTCAGTCTTGTATTGACCCTAAAAATTAAGTAAGACTAACTAGAGATTTACATGTGTTTTATGAGTTGGTAACTTGTTAAAATGATAAGAAATAGCTTATAAAGTTTTGTTTAATGAGTTTTAAGGTCGAACGTGAAGAAACGACCAAGACATTCGAAAACTGGTCTTTTGGTGTTAGTGTGTTCTAGTGCGTTGTCATTGGATTGGTGTATTGTTTGGAGTCTAAAACTTGTATAAGAGAACCTAGTACGTAGTTTTAATTTGTAGGGGGTAAACGTCGGGGTATGACCCCCTCAAGGACCACCCTAAGGGTTCTTGATGAGGACCCTAGGTTTAGACCCAAGCTGCCAAAAGTTGACGAGTTACGACCTATACTTACGCCCTTTAAATAGAGTGACGCACTGTAAGTCAAAGGCGTATGTAAATACTTAGACTATGGAGGCTTGGAACCCATTGAAGAGGTTATGAACAAAACCATGAGCCATCCAAATGTCCCGTAACCCCACCTATAGTCCGTAGGTGGGGCTGGTAAGTCATAACTTGTTTGCTATCGTGGGTTCGACCAAGCCAAGGGTGGTTTGGTAAATTCCACCCTTGTCTAATTATATGCATGGACGGTTATTTTATGTATTTAGGTATTATAAGAGTATTAGATCAATTAAACCATCATTTAGACTGGAACATTAAAATCAAACCCTTCCCTCCCAAAAGGTTCTTTCTAGAACACCATTGAAGGTTTAAGTCAAGTTCAAGCTAGGATAGGGGATTTGAATTGCCTTATTCTTCAATTTTCGTGGGCTTTCAACTAGTGAGGGATGGTGATCCGTCATCCTTGATTAACCTCTCATTCAAGGAGTCCGATCAGAGGTTTTTCAAAAGTTTTTAATGATAAAAAATCTCAGTTTCTATTCTAAGCATGGGTTCATTGGTAAAGTGTTTTCAAAACCATTGTTTTGATGATTTAATAATGTTTTTAAGATGTTATATATGAAATTACTTTCAGTAACCATGATCTCGTAAACTTCTAAATTGGCTTATGAAGTAGGTTTTGTGATTATGATTGCATGTTGATGGAATTACGCTTAAAATGAATTCTGTTATTGGTTTCTATTGTTATCTATACCTATTGATGGTTTTGTTTGAAAATTGAGTAATGGTGATCATGGCATTGGAGAGGGGTAAGTTGAATTTACTTCTTGACTATAGTATAATTGTTCTGTTGAATTTACTTCTTGACTATAGTATAATTGTTCTTATATTGGTTTGATCCACTTATGGTGGAGGTGTTTACTTCTTCCATGTGTTGTGATCATAGACTTGAAAGCATTAGATGATTGAGTGAAATATTTTCATTATGTATAGGTATGGAGGTGAATTATGAAGGTTATGTATGTGGTTCTTAAAGGTAGCATGATTACTAGTGTATAATGTTAATGTGAAGTGTATTTGTGTGTGGACTATGATGAATGTAGTATAATCATGTTTAGAAGATAATGTTATGAATAATGGTGTTTATGTGAAGGGCTTTTCTCACATATGTACGCACACACACATGAGTGAATGAATAAATAAAGTTAATGAAGTAATGAATGTAAGTCTATTGAACTGTTTTCTCAATTGTACTCTAATGAATGAATGGGGATTTGAGATGGATGCCTTCATGTTAATTAAGGTGGGGTGTCTAGTAGAAATCTCAATATTCCTAAGACCTTTCCAATGAATTAACGAATGATAGGTTTGGATGGATATCCTCTCGTTAGTTGGGGCGGGGTACTAAGTAGTAATCCCCTAACATATAATTAAAGAATATAATGAAAGTCTTATACTCCATGGGGATAAGGCTAAGAACCGAGAGGATATGAAAAAGATGAGTGTTCTCCCGTGATTTTAGGAGGGGTACTTAGTATCACTCTCTAGAGATGGATACCCTCATCTTAGTTTAGGAGGGGTATCTTGTAGCAGTCTCCATATCCCATAACTATGAGCCTGTATAGGTCTATAACTAGTGGGTACCACTTATGCTAGAAAGAATAAACCTACCTTAGGCAAGTAGAAATCCCTCATCCGGTAAGGGTTTAACTAGTATTCCATGTCAAACTCTCATGGTGTATGTCGGTAAGGCTTACCCCCACAAATTAATGAACTATGGTTTCCCTAGGGTGAAGTACTTAGTATTGGTGGTGGTATGGATTCCATCTATGCATTTCACAAGTAGATATTTGATAGTGGTCATGATGGGTTCCCTATGATGATAATGAATGAATAGATTCTTATATGATGTTAATGAAGTATGTTGACCTTATGTCTAATGAGTAATGAAGGTGTTATTACTTGTTGAATGTGATGTGCCTAGTCTAGCGTGACTTCGTAGAACCATAAAGTGTGAGTAGTAGAATGAGATGCTACTTGCACATTGCACTAGTGTAACTTGGAGTTGTCTTAGGTGATGGTTCCTATGTTAAGGTGGTGTCTTATAATTTGATTATATCTTTATGAATATATATGGTTTATTTGATAAAGATTGCATGAGAATTTACCTTTAGTGACTTTAAGGTGATGCTTTGGTATGGAGGGTGGTAAAGGACACTATCCATGCATTGTACTAAGTGTCACTTTAGGGTTGCTTGGGGTGAGGAGTTAAGGTAAAAAGATGGTAATGGGTTATATGTATTAAATATGTCTAAAATGTGATAAACATCTTCGTATGTTATTGATTTCCATGCCTCTTAAATAGTTTTGTTTGAGGTTTTACTGAAATGACTTAAATGCATGAATTTCAACTTAATGGTCCCTTTCTAGCATGTTTTTGTATGGTAATCAGACTTAGTATTAACACCATCTTATTCATGTTTTTAGTACAAAGTGTAGGTTGCGGTGACTAAAGCATCCTTTCAGATTGAAGTGCTTGTATTTGCTATTCCCAAGTCTTTGTATAGCCACAAGCATACAAGGACACTTGTCGTTGGAATTTCTTTAAATTCATTTAAGAGACTTCTATTATTTTTCTTTCAACTGTAAAGGATGTGTCTGTATTATGTTGAGACGTGTCTATGTTGGCGATGTTGAGACTTAGTGTTCCATTGGTTTAATAAATGAGTTTCCGATTCTTGACTTTATTGAGAAATTCTTTGATTCTGCACTATCTTTATGCCTATGTGATGAATGATTGATAAGGGATTCTATAAGACCTCTTTTAGGTCAAGTACGTCGTGTTACGACTCGGGGGTGCTCTCGGGTCGTGACAAGCCTTAATGTAGGAGATGGTATCTACTTTTTAAAATAATCCCTTTTAGATATATTATAATCTATTATTGTTGTATGATTTGGTTTGACCTTAGGATTAGCTTAGATTTTGAAGCCATGTTGATCTATGGCCATGGTTTTGTTGTTTAGGTAGTATTAGCCAACAACCTTAGTTTAAGTTGCCCTTATTATTGTTGATTAGTATCCTAAGAAGTTCTCATAGGTCACCTGAAACTAAGGATTGTTCTGTGTTTTTAAATTTTGACTCGGTTTATATGTCTCTATAAATTCTTGAATTTATGATTTCTTTCTCGATTATTGAGTTGTTCGTCTTGAGGTCGTGAGCTAGATGCTAGTGTTATATGTTAGTCATCTTGTGGTGTGACGAGAATTCTTCCCAATTTTCTATCAATGAAATGAGTTAATTGCGATGATTCCTGAGAGGGGTGGCACTTTTGGGATGATCTTTGATTGAAATGACTAGGAATTAAAAAGGGAAAACTTGACTTTAATGACTTGAAAGTCTGCGACACTCATTTGATTTAAGAGTGATAAAAATCCCTTTTACTTGATTATTTATATATTTTCGATGTCTTCTACTCTAAGGAGCTCGCTTAATCATTTTGGGTAGCCCATTTTCTTAGGCAGGGGTAAAAACTCTCATCAAACTTTATATTAATGGTAACCTCTATTTGCCATCCTGGGCGGCCCGTGGGTACATCTATCATGGTTAGTCACTTTCAGTTAAGGTTGAGGTATTATTCTAGGAAGCATGATGTTTCTTTTGGGCTTAGAAGTTTCGTTACTTGATTTTTCAAGGCATCATAGTGTGAGTTGGATTTCAGGTGTATTGAGTGTATTACGACTTATGCATAACTTGTGACTTAATCTTTGATATTATTTTATTGTTCTTTATCTTATATTTTTTGTTTAGATTCTTCCCTTTTCTTTTAAATTCTTTGTGCTATTTATTTATATTTGATATTTTTTAGCTCGGTCAGCCTGTGATACCTGCTGAGTACACCGTGTTTCGGTACTTATACTACACTTCTACACATTTTGTGATGCAGCTCTTAGTTTGAGCCACCCTCAATAAGAGTTGGATCTTCCTCGGCCGTTAAAGAATCGGATCATGGTGTAGAGATTTGTTGCTTTCTCTAACACCCCAAAAGTATTTTAACTAAGACTCGAACTATTCTTCGTAGTCAGTGAGATGTTTGCAAAGAATTTAAAATTTCTTGAGTGTTAAGGTCACTATATGTATCACCTTAGGTTGCAAGAAGAACCAAAGAGAAAAGAATTCAAGTCATTCCTTTGTTTTCCTTATGTTTTGGGTGAACTGAAAATGACCATCACTTTTAGTACAAAATGAGGTAGGAGACCCATAAGATATTGAATTAAAGTCATTCGAGTCTCTTTCAAATGCCACAGAGTTTTCTAAATTCCGACTTTGAGTAAAAGTCTTGACTGATTAACTTACAAAGAGTAAACCAGGCAGCAACTCCATGATGGTTGTGCAATACGTAGACAATACATACCTCATTGCCTGGTGAAAAATTATTCCGACTCCCGGCTCATTTTATTTATTTATTAAAGGGTATTTGGTCCTAAAAACCCTTAGGATGTCATCTAAATTACCCTAAACGTGTATAAAAGTAAGTTTTCGTCGATCAAATCCTCTCATCTACTCCAAAGATTCTATGCTAAAAAAATTCAAGCAATGCTAAGGGTAGGGTTCTACTTCAATGATTATCCTTCAAGTTCTTCAAGAAGATGGTTCTTTAAGGTATGTAAGATTCTATAGTGTTGGGTTTGTTCACCCATACACCAATCATGTTAATTTAATTGTTAAAATCGTTCTAGAAAGTTGAAATTATGATGTTCTTGAATTATGTTCTTGAAATTGGCTTTAGGTACTTGAGTTTAGATGAAATTTTTGAGTTCTTCATGAAATCATTTATTTTCTGGAGTGGTATATGAGTAGGTTCTGGTGTTCATGTGCTGGGTATCTAAATCTAAAAAGAATTTGAGAAAAATAGTCGAGCTTAGATGGATTAGGGTTACAAAATGAAAAAGGAAAAAGTCGAGAAAATCTGGCACTTGGCTCCGAGTTGTGGACCTGTCTCCCTAGTTCACAAAATTTTTCTCCGCATCAAAGAACGACGACGAACCATTCTGCCTCAAAGTGTGTTTCGCGATCAAATATTTTAATTTAACTCCGCTCACGGACTTGCTTCCAAACAATGATTTTTTGATCATTTCTTATGTTTAAGTATCTTAAAACACTGCTAAGAATAACGAGATATTTCTAATCACAAATCACAACTTTAAGTCATAATTTAAATTCAAGGTAGAGCTAAGAGTTAAGTTTTGATAGTTCTTTCGAACATTTTGAGAAAGTCTTCTACAATTTTTAGTAACTTGTTTCAAGACTCAAGCAAGTTGGTATGAGAGTGAGGATAATGTATTCATGAGTCTAATTTATCATTACAAGATCCTTCATATCATGAACCATAACTCTTGAACTCATATTCACATTTAAGAGAGAGTTAATAGAGTTCAAGAAAGCTTTTGAATTCAATTGTAAATCCTTTGAGATAAACTATCCGTTTGAACTAAGTTCTTAGAATGTAAGTATGATAATGACAAGAGTTTTATTCAAGAGTTCCATATTATTATTTAGACCCTCGAGTCGAGTCGTTCATGCCCATAACTTTCCCATGAACTCCATCAATTGTGTACCTTTGGGAGAAGTAGTATAGTCAAGTTTTAAGTCTTGAGTATTGAGTTTCTAATCCCCTTTGAGATTATATTTCTTATCACGAAACTATTACATGTTACCATGAAGACCTTGAGTCTAATTGTTCATGATGATAATTCTACATGAACCCTTAGTCAAATAGTCATGAGTTTAGAAGTATCTTTGAGTCCTTGAGTTGAGTAGTTTATGCTTATAATTTCGCATGAACCCTCTGAGTGTAGCATTATGAAATCAGTAGTATCATTTAAGTCCTTGAGTTCCAGGTATTGTGTTCTAGCTATGGTTATTGAAAACCTTGCATTGAGTCGTACACGGCCATACTTTTGCATGAACCATATTTTAAGAAGTCTTTTACAAACCTTTTAACTTTGTTTTAAGACTTAAGCTTTGAGTTCAGTAATGAGTAAGAGTAAAGTACATTTCTTCAAAGATTATACGGGAACTAAGTATTCCAAAGAGTAAATGTTTTTCATTGAAAATGAGAGGAAACTAAGATTTCCGAAAGAGTTTTTGAGCAAGAAAGGGAACATCTATTCCAAGAGAGCTTTTAAGCTATGTTTTTTGAATAATTATCTCAAACCAAATAAAGAAGTTTTGTTGTTACAAACATATGAGCTAAGATATTTTAATAGTAATATTGAGCACCAATATGGGGATGAGTTTGAGTTCAGGTAACTCACGTCTCCATAAACCATGTAGCCATGATGGATAGTAGAAGATCATACTTTTTAGATGACTCATTATGATGCTTTTAACATAAGCTAGTGGATCAACTAAGTTAAGCATTCTATATGATGGCAAAGTATAGGAATATTCTGGATGCGTGGGCAAGACGATGTATCACCACTTATTTTCATAGTGGTGATTGTTGGTTAGAGAATCTCCCGCATAAATTTATTACTTTTTAATGAGTAAAACTGAGTTTGTTATTATGTTTTCTTTAACGAACTAAGTTGTTTTCCACTGTGTTAAAATCTTTCATTATATTGCATGTGTATTATTTCTTTATAATGATTTGAGTATCTAGAGTTGAGTACCCAAAGTCGAGTATCATATCTTCGAGTTGAGCATCTAATATTTTAGTTGAATTATCTTATTTTCTTGAGTTAAGTTTAGTTGAGTTAGTTGAAAAGAGGTAAGTATATTTCTTCTTATCAAGTTCAAGCTTATGTGTATGCTTTAGAATTACTCTTAAATGCTTGCACATTCTACTTACTAAGCCATTTGCCCTGTAACTTTTCATGATGCAGAACAAGTATTCAGGATCATCAATAGGAGATTCGTTGATACATCCGGGAGTTCAAGTTAGCTATGGTGAGACTCCTTAATTCTGGAGGATTTCATCTACTTTTCAGTTTAGTCAGGATATTGTGGGTCTTGTACTTCCATATTTATTAGTTAGAGTCTTCATAGATAGACAATAGAATTTCAGTAATCTGTTCATTTATTTTTATTAAATGTTTTAAACACTTAAGTTGCCTATATTATCGTGAGTTGAAAATATATTATTTCATTCACAGTTTTTCATCTAGGTTAAATCTTTTTATTTAAGTTTCATGAATTTTTTATTAAATTTTAAGATTTGTATGCTTTAGTTAGTCTTTCTCTTGTAGTCACCTAGGATGAGGGCTCGCTTAGGGACCAACAATGGTTCTCGAGTTCTGGCCAAGACCAGGGTGTAGGCTAGGATTGTGACACTTTCCCTCTTTTACACTGACTTATATTTTGTGTTTTTGATTAGTAAAATCTTTTGTGTTTAGGACCTTCTATATTTCGTAGCTCATGTATAGGTGATACCAGGTCTGGGGATTGACTCCTCTATTAGTTGTCTCTTCTCGATTTCTTTTGGCTTCTTTTGTATATTGTCATAGTAATGATTTACAGTGTGATCCATTAGTTTATTTTTCTTCTCTTTCTGATGTTTGTCTTATTATAAATATATTTTACTGTTCCAAAAGTTTTACTTGGGTTTATGTTTTTCCACTTGGAGGGATATAATGGACACCATTATTACTCGATCTTTTGTTCATGACAACTTGGTATCAGAAAACTTGGTTCACCAGTATCACTGCTTATGGAATAAGTTCCTATTAGAATCTGGTAGATCGATATAAGGACGTATTTATCCAATCTTTGAGAGGATATTGGGCATTCTTGGGGATACTTTATTGTTTCGTGGTTCTTATCGTGCGTTGATGGTTGTACCAATATCTAAAGTATGTTTGTTTCATTCTGCTTGAGATGGCTAGGAAGAGGTCCAGTGCGGGTGAGCGATACCCTTCTTCACATCTAGGTAGAGCTGTAGCTATGGGTACATGTCGAGGAAGACATACTTGTCAACAAATATCATGGACTACAATACAAGCTCAATACCACGAGCGATTATTAAAACTAGAGCTTGAGGTAGAAGTTAAGTATGTACTGCATTAGCCGAATGGTGCAAAGCCAGCACAACATGCACAACAGTTTGCGAACACATAGTACATGAGGATACTTTTGCCAGGATCCTCTGATTCAAGTAATGCATGTCGCATAATGGTATTATGCCTTGCACTTTAGATGGATACCAAGTAAGAGATGAGGACAAACTTCACCCCTAAAAGGTATATTTGGTATGTAGACCCCAAATAAATATCATCATAATTTGTCCCCTTCTTTAATGGCTTAGCCTCTTCTGACCTTTTATCCACCTATGGATCTTAGGCCAACTATGTCTTCTAAGGAGAATAACATGTTGGGATGATTCATAAGATTGGTTCTTTCTCGGTTCTCTGGTGCTGTAGGCGAGGATGCTATTGACTTTAGGCTCAGTTATCTGGAAAGGTTTCATAACATCAGGCTTGTGGAGTCTTATAGGTTTGATTATACCACCATCTAGTTTGATGGATTAGTTGATAATATGTTATCTTACGGTAGATTAGCTAGATCACCTTTTATGAGTTGGATTTAGCTCTTTGGAGCTCTCTTGGAAAAATATCTACCTCGTAACTTGACGGAGCGGTTATGAGAAGATTTTAGAGACATGACTGAGGGATCGCTTTATAGATGTAGAAAATGAGTAATAGTTCTATGAGTTTGCTAGACATATATCTATGCTGATGCCGACAAAGCACCACACATTGTCTAGGTTTGTCTTAGGACTCTCATGTCTAGTGTGGATGGTTGCATAGTAGATGGTGGCATCGAGTTTTTCTTTACTTCCAATTGTTTACCATGCACGCACAATTGAGGGGATTCATGGTGAGGCTAATGAAGGCACCCATAAAAGGCCCCACTGTAAATATGGTTTTAGTGTGTCTAGTCTATTTGTAAGGGGTTCCCGAGCAGAGGTTACACACAACCATTTCAACCTGCTAGTCTTGTTTATGAAATTTTGCACATTATAGATTGTAGCACTGTGGGTTTAAGTGCTCAAATGGTTTAGAAACTTGTTGAGGCTTCTTGTGATGTACATTAATGGTATTTATGATGTGGTGGTATGTCTGGTTTAGTCGAGTCATCATTGAGGGGTACAACTGGTAGAGGTTGCTATGGTGTAGTGTTTTACTCTTCCCGAGAGTGTCCTACGACCAGTCATTGTGAAAGGATGGGTCAGTCGAGTCAACTGAGTTAGACAAGTCAACAAGGTCACCCCGGGCTCTAGTTTAGGGTACTAGGTGATGTCCCTAGAGTATTAGAGGTGTTAATCAAGTATGATAAGTAGGTGGTCAAGATAGACGCGGTTATATATGTGTTGTAACACTTAAAAAATCCAAGACGTGTCTTAAAGCCTAACATAAGTGTTTGTTTCAAGGCCTATTTTAATGTTAATAAATCATTTAGGAAATCTAGAAATCGAAATGTTCAAGAATGTTCATGAAATCCAGAAACTAGTTCTATGAGGTACTAGCGTGCCTAAGCCTATTTGACTAGCTTTTAGGGGTCTAAAAATGGTGAAAATTGGTGGAAGGGTGTATAGCATGTGTTTAAGTTAATTCATGGTCGAAACGTCCGGGTACGACTCCCCAAGGACCAACCAAGGGCCCTTGAGGAGGACCCTTGCACGTTGGTGTCAACACTGCCTGGGCAGTGTGCACCTACGAAAGGGCAATCAACGGGGCGTGTATTGATCAACGGGGTGTCAATTCCAACCGTCAACCAACACTTAGCCAATTTGTTGGAGGCCCTCACTTGTACAGTATCTAACAAGAACGACGGATGTGCAGCACGGAGGATGGCTGGTCCATCGACTGACCCACGATCCTTCGATCGTGGTGTCGTTTGTGACACTGCAATTTTCCTGCACGTTTTAAGTTAAGTCTTAGCTAATTAATTAAGGGGATTGGTGGTTAGTTAGGGGATTAGGGAATCCTAATTAATTTAATTAACCCCCAATATAAAGATCCCAACCCCATTAGTCTAGTTACAACTCTCAAAACAAAACTCTCTTCCTTCTCTCTTCTTTCTCTCTCTATTAGAAGACACCATTGAAGACAAGCTAGGGGAGGGATTTGGGGGCTTAAAAGCGAATATTTCACCATCAATTCTACATAAAACGTTGAGGTATGAGATCTAATTCACCTTTGAGACCTATTTCCTCAAAGGATTCCTTCAAAGTATTTTCAAAAGTTGGGTTTTCATGTGGGTACTTTTCAATCTCAAAATTTATGTTATGAATTTGTTTGTTTATGTTTTCTATTGGATAATATGAATTGATTAACATGTATTCTAACCTAATCATGATATATATTGATGGTTTGATCTAGTTTGGAGAAGATGACCCTTAACCCTTAACCCTAGGTTTGATATTGATATGAATTAGGTTGTATTTGATTCAATTGATTTGGTTATTGGTTGAATTACTATTAGATGATGTTGTTACATTAATCATGAACAAATAAGAGTGATTTGTAGTCTTTCAGGCTAGTTCTTGAGAAGATGATATAGGTTAAGAAGTGAATTGACCTAAGTATCTTGTCTTAAGCTATGATCTAGTATTGAATTGTGATGTAGTGATTCTTCTAGCCTTGTTATCATGTTGATTATTGACTTATGATTATGTATACCGGAATTGGGTTAAATTGAGGGTTTATGGTAAGACCTTGATGATGAACTATGAAGAAGACTTGGTAAGTCTTATGATCCATAGCCTTTACTTTAAATTGTGGTTAATTGTGATTAATTCATGATATTGTATTGGAGTATGCCTTGTATTAGGATGGATAGGGTGGTATGATGTTGAATTGAAATGTCTTAATTATGATTGTGAGGTTGATTAAGATGTAAATGTTATAAGGAGGGTGAATGATTTACCAATGTGCCTTATCATGATATGAAATGCTAATGTGCTAACCTCACCTATATGAATTGTAAATGAAAGGACTTATACTCATGCAATTCTTATTGAGCTATGATGATGATGTTATACAAGGGGTAGACCCTATTCCCTAAACTAAGATATGATTAATAATAAAGGCTTAAAGACGTTTCAAAAAGGGACTCTAGCTTAGCACCGAGTGAACTAAGATTGAAGAGTGTCCCTTCCCACATAGGGAAGGTAGGATCACTAATGTACTCTTGAGATTGAAGACTACAATGCATGTAGCATAAAGAGGGTCCCAATTACATCTCCTAATTCTTGAACTATGTTGCCCCCATAAGAATACTAGCTAGTGGATCCACGTAGTTGCTATGTTTTATGGTTTGGTACTACCTTGGAAAGTAGTCCGCCTTCCTTCGGTGTATGGTTTTATGACACCGAATTCCACACTAGCTCATGTGGTATCTGTCGGTTAGGGCAAGATATTCCCTAAAGGTAAGATGAACTAAAGGATTGAACTCTAACTAAGATGACCTAAGGGGTCTAGCTTAGTCTAGGTAGGGGTATGGGACTCTACCTAAGCATTGCACTAGTTAGTCTTGAGGGGAGTCTCGGAAGGATGTTCTTATGTATGAATATGCTTATAATGATATATGATATGTATATGATGAACTTGCACATTATTGATGCTATATGATGATTAGTTTCACTTATGTATATATTTGGTCTATATGGTTAAAGAAATACGATATGTGCTCTTAAATGCTATGTTATGTGAAGTCGGATGTTAGTTATGATTCTTCTTGGGTTACTTGATTGAGTAAGGTTATGGGGCTTTACTTTGTCATTGCACTTCTTGACTTGATAGCGGTTCATGGGTAATTGACTTGCTTTGGTTTTGTTGAAATGTACTCTTATTCATGCTTATTGTTAATATGACTTGATGATAGAGTTACATTGAGTATATATTTACTTATATGATATGTATGGTTGACTTGACTAGACTTGATGTTGTAGTCTTTATTATGTACATGCCTATAACTTAATGAATATGCAATATTGATTGGTGTGGTCTTTGTTGAAATGTGGATAAACGTTTTTAAATGAAAAGTGCATACTTTATAAAATGTCCCTTTTCTTAGCATGATTACAAAGTATGCGTGCATATGGTCTCATACTTAGTACAAGTGGTGTACTAACCCCATTTCTTCCTTTTCCCCAACATTTTAGGTTCCGGTCGTTGTATTTTTTGGAAGGTGACTTGAAGAAGGCTTGGATCTCTTATTCATCCAAGTAGGGTAGGTCCTCATTTTCTGAGGGCGATGCCACTATCTGGCTTATGGAGTTTGGTTTTTAGTTAAAGACTATTATGGTTCTTTATTTCCATTTAGTATGAAACATTGAATAGCCCATGTAAGGCCTTTTTACTTGATTTATGGGCTATGCCCAAGTTCTTACAATCTTATTAGATTGTTATGAGATGAGACGACTATTATGACTATTATGTCTATGTTATTTTTTTTATACTTATGTGCCATAAAAAGTAGAAGGCTATGTAACCTTACTATACGAATGGTCTATTTATACTCGATATATATATATATATATATATATATATATATATATATATATATATATATATATATGTTATGTGTATGTAGAGGTCTATGTTAACGTCCAAGTAGAAGTAATGAAAACTTTTAAATTTTCTGCTAAATTTGACCTATGAATGTAATGATGTAAACTACGAGGCTAGTCTTAGTCCTCGAAGAGGATGACGACGCCGGTTACGTCTAGGGGATAAAACCAGATGTGACAAACTTGGTATCAGACCATGAGGTTGAATTATCTTAGAGCTAATGTCTCTCTCAACCAAGTCTATGTAAGTTTCTATTCATAATTGTGAAGCGCGCCACACTTATGAATAGGAACCTATGTGATACGTAGGAAACTCTCACTTTCTTGGAAATCTAATATCGTGTCATTAGAGTATACTTATGGTGTGATTTTGCATCTAATCCTATTTTTGTGATTTTAGAAAATGAACACTTGAAGGAATGCGACACGAAGTCTTGAAGAGGAGATTGCCAATGCGGGAGCTCCTTCCGTGGTGATCAAGTTCCTCCTCTTGAAGTAGATGCTAATGTTGAACAAGCTCCGGTCAATCCTCCTCCCTTGAAGGATGGTGATATAAGGGCTGCCCTTATCCAATAGGCCCAAGCCGTCACCAAACAAGCCCAAGCTATGACGGCCCAAGCTAATCGGGAGATTGTACCCCGTCCAAATCAACAAATTGCTACCATGTCCTCCCGTCTAAGGGACTTCACTAGGATGAACGCTCCTACGTTCTACGGGTCTAAGGTCAAAGAAGACCCCCAAGAGTTTATTGATGAATTCTAAAAGATACTCTTGGCTATGGAGTTATCCACTAGTAAGAAGGACGAGTTAGCGACTTATCAACTCAAGGATGTGGCTCAAGCATGGTATGTCTAATGGAGGGATAATAGGATATTAAGAGGTGGTCCGGTGACTTGGGAGATCCTCAAGAAGACTTTTCTTGATCGGTTCTTTCCTAGGGAGATGAGGAAAGCTAAAGTGGTGGAGTTGATCAACCTTCGCCAAGGAGGTATGAGTGTTCATGAATACTCCTTGAAATTCACTTAATTATCGAAATATACTTCTTCTTTGGTTTCCGATCTTAGATATGAAATGAGCCGCTATGTGACGGGGGTGTCGGATGATTTTCAAGAGGAGTGTCATTCGGCTATGCTACATTACAACATGAACATTTCTCGTCTTATAGTGCATGCCAAACATGTGGAAGAGGCAAGGTCTAAGAGGAAGAGTAGAGATGCTAAGAGGGCAAGATCATTTGATGGAGGTTCTTCAAAGAATAGGCTTGAGATACAAGACAAGCCTAGATTTAAGAAGCGGGTTTCTAATCAAGTTCCTTCCAAGTTCCCTAAGGCTAGTGGTGATAGGGTGTCTAACCCTAAGCCTAAGAAGGGAAAAGGCACTAGTTCACCAACCGAGAAGCCAAATTGTGGAAAGTGTGGCAAAAAGCACTATAGTGATTGTCTTAAGGGGACAAACAATTGTTTTGGTTGTGCTAAAAGTGGAAACAAGGTTAGGGATTGTCCCAATGTGAGGGGTCAAGACAAGGGTAGGGGTCAAGCTCAAGTAAGTTGTTCAAATGAGGCTCCATAGAAGAATCACTTTATGCTCTCCTCTCTAGAGGTGAGCAAGAGACTTCTCACGACGTGGTGATCGGTATGTTGAAAGTTTTCTCTATTGATGTGTATGCCTTACTTGATCCCGGTTCTACTTTATCATTTGTTACCCATCTAGTTGCAAAAAAGTTTGACATTTTGCCCGATATTTTGCATGAACCTTTTATAGTGTCTACTCCGGTGGGTGAGTCGGTTGTTCCAAAAAGGGTGTACAGAAATTGTCCTATAATGTTGCCCAATAGAGTTTCTTATGTTGAACTATTAGAGCTTGATATGCTTGTTTTTTATGTCATTTTGGGTATGGATTGGTTGTATGCTTTCTTTGCCTATATTGATTGTAGGACAAGGGTGGTAAAGTTTAACTTTCAAAATGAACCCATTGTAGAGTGGAAGGGGGGAAATTCTATTCCTATAGGTTGTATCATCTCTTGTCTAAAAGCATGCAAAATGATCTCTAAAGGTTGTCTATACCATATTGTAAGAGTCCAAGATCTACACTCCGAAATTCCTCCCATTTAGTTGGTCCCCATAGTGAGTGAAGTTCCGGAGGTCTTTCCTAATGATCTTCCCAGTATTTCTCTCAAAGGGGAAATTGATTTTGGTATCGATTTGCTACCGGATACAAATCCCATATCAATTCCTCCTTATCGGATGGCTCCAGTCGAATTGAAAGAGTTGAAGGCACAACTCAAAGATTTACTAGACAAAGGCTTCATAAGACCTAGTATGTCTCTATGGGGTACTCCGGTTTTGTTTGTGAAGAAGAAGGATGGGTCCTTAAGAATGTGTATTAATTACCGCCAACTCAATAAAGTCATAATCAAGAACAAGTATCCTCTCCCTCGGATTGATGACTTGTTTGATCAACTCCAAGGGGCAAGCTACTTTTCTAAGATTGACTTGAGATCGGGGTATCACCAACATAGGGTGAGAGGTGAGGATATACCAAAGACGATATTTTGGACTAGATATGGTCATTATGAGTTCTTAGTAATGTACTTTGGTCTCACAAATGCTCCGGCGATGTTTATGGACCTAATGAATAGGGTGTTTCGAAGTTACCTAGATTCATTTGTCATTGTCTTCATTAACGACATCTTGGTATACTCAAAAAATGAAGGTGATCAAATGAACCATTTGAGAGTGGTGTTGCAAGTACTTAAAGAACATCAATTGTTTGCCAAGTATAGCAAATGTGAGTTTTGGTTGAGGTCGGTGACATTTCTTGGTCATATCATCTCTAGTGAAGGAGTTCAGTTGAACCAAGGAAAACAGAGGCGGTGAAAAATTGGCCTAGACCATTGACTCCAACCGACATTAGGAGTTTCTTGGGTTTAACGGGTTATTATCGTTGGTTTGTGGATGGTTTTGCATCCATTGCATCTCACTTGAATACTTTGACCCAAAAGTGTAAGAAATTTGAGTGGTCAAAGACATGTGAGAGAAGCTTCCAAATGTTGAAAGATAGTCTTACTTCCGCTACGGTGTTGACTTTACCGGAGGGTTCAAAGGGGTTTGTCGTGTATTGTGATGCATCCCGACTGGGTTTGGGGTGTGTGCTTATGCAACATGGGAAGGTTATAGCCTATGCTTCTAGGCAACTTAAGGTACATGAGCGAAACTAAACAACTCATGACCTTGAGTTAGTGGCCGTGGTATTTGCCTTGAAAATATGGAGGCATTACTTGTATGGTGTCCATGTCGATGTCTATACCGACCATAAGAGTCTCCAATATGTGTTTACCCAAAAAGAGTTGAATCTCCGACAAAGAAGGTGGTTACAATTGTTGAACGATTATGACATGAGTGTCCTATATCACCCCAGCAAGGCCAATGTGGTTGCGGATGCTCTAAGCCGTATAACTATGGGTAGTGTGTCACACATAGAGGAAGCCAAGAAAGACCTAGTGAAAGATGTTCATAGGTTGGCTAGGTTGGGTGTGAAGTTGAATATTCTCCGAATGGTGGTTTCATGGTTCATAATAACTCTGAGTCATCATTGGTAGTTGAGGTGAAGTCCAAACAACACCTTGATAAATCATTGATGGAGTTGAAGGAATCAGTCCTTGGCAAGCTTAATGAGTCATTCTCCCTAGGAGGGGATGGTATTTTGAGGTACCAAGGAACATTTTGTGTTCCCAAGGTAGATGAGTTGAGGAACGGGATCCTTGAGAAAGCCCATGGGTCCCGCTACTCCATTCATCCGGGTTCGACAAAAATGTACCATGACCTTAGGGAAATATTTTGGTGGGAAGGTATGAAGAAGTACATAGCGGAGTTTGTTGCTAAGTGTACAAATTGCCAACAAGTAAATGCCGAACATCAAAAGTCGGGTGGATTACTACAAGAAATCCAAGTTCCTACTTGGAAGTGGAAAGACATCAATATGGATTTTGTAGTGGGTTTGCCTCGGACTCAAAGGCAATATGACTCTATATGGGTGGTTGTAGATAGGTTGACCAATTCCGCTCACTTTATTCCCGTCAAGTCTACTTATTTGGCGGAAGATTATGCTACGATCTTCATAGATGAGATTGTGTGTTGCCATGATATTCCGTTATCCATCATATCGAATCGGGGTACACAATTCACATCTAAGTTTTGGAGGTCTTTCCAAGAAGGGTTGGGTACTAAGGTGAAGTTGAGTACCGCTTTCCATCCCCAAACGGATGGTCAAGCGGAGCGTACTATTCAAACCCTTGAGGATATGCTTATGGCTTGTATTATTTATTTCAAGGGAAATTGGGATAAGCATTTTCCTTTGGTAGAGTTTTCTTATAATAATTGTTTTCATTCATCCATTTCCATGGCTCCCTATGAAGCCTTGTATGGTAGGAGGTGGTTGGATTGTTTGAAGTGGGAGAGCCTTCGCTTCTTGGTCCCAATTTGATTTATAAGACATTGGAAAAAGTTCATATCATAAGGAACCAGTTGCAAACGGCCTATAGTCGGCAAAAGTCTTATACCGATCATAGGAGAAGGGATTTAGAGTTTGATGAAGGTGATAAAGTGTATTTGAAAATTTCACCAATAAAAGGGGTGGTTAGATTTGTCAAGAAAGGGAAGTTGAGTCCTCTTTATGTGGGTCCCTATGAAATCTTGCAAAGGGTTGGTAAGGTTGCCTATGAATTGAAACTTCCTAGTGAATTATCTTCGGTTCATTTGGTTTTTCATGTTTCCATGCTTAAAAAGTGTATTGCTGATCCCGAGTCTATTCTTCCTATTGAGGGTCTTGGTGTGGAGGATAACCTATCTTATGAGAAAGTTCTGGTTCAAATTCTTGATAGGCAAGTCAAGAAGTTAAGGAATAAAGAGGTGGCTTCCGTAAAGGTGTTATGGAAAAATCACCTAGTTGAGGGTGCAACATGGGAGTCCGAGGCCGACATGACGTCCCGTTACCCTCATCTATTTGATAACTAAGGTTAGTAGTTCTTACTAATAATGAAAATAATGACAAAAAAATGAAGTTGCTTTGATTTTGGTGAAGTCTTGCAAAATGTGCATTTTGAGTAGCTTTAGAGTGACTTACAATGAACTTGTAAATTAGAACTTGAAATTTTTGCTCTTTGGCTTTTTTGAGTTATCTTGTGCATTTTTATATGATGAGTCTTTATGAAATGATATGTAGCATGTTGGTAAGGTGAACTTTGGCATAGTTGACTCATGTAAGGAATGTTGATGTCATGTTGTTGTTGTGAGAAGGATATTCCTCATAATGTAATGTAAAGCCTTATGTGTGGTAATTGAAATTTTGAATTGCCTTGTGTAAAATATGGTTGATGTTGTTTTGTATAGTTGTTGGTTGGACTGCTAGTCTTGAGTCTATTCTCTCCTTCTAAAGATTTTTTTAGTGTCATTCAGGGACAAATGTTCCTAGGGGGGGGGATAATGTAACACTTCGAAAATCCAAGAAGTGTCTTAAAGACTAACATAAGTGTCATAAGGTCTAAAAATTGTTTCAAGGCCTATTTTAATGTTTATAAGACATTTAGGAAGTCTAGAAACCAAAACGTTCAAGAACGTCCATGACGTCTTGAAACTAGTTCTAGGAGGTACTAGAGTACCTAAGCCTATTTTACTAGTTTTTAGGGGTTGGAAAATGGTGAAAATTGGTGGAAGGGTATCTATCATGTGTTTAAGGTATTCATGGTCAAAACTTCCAGGTACGACTCCCCAAGGACCAACCAAGGGCCCTTAAGAAGGACCCTTGCACGTTGGTGTCAACACTGCCTGGGCAGTGTTCACCCACGAAAGGGCAATCGACGGGGCGTGTGTTGATCGACGGGGCATCGATGCCAACAGTCGACCAACACTTAGCCAATTTTTTGGAGGCCCTCACCTGCACAGTCTCTTACAAGAACGACGGATGTGCAGCACGAAGGAGGGCTGGTCCGTCGACTGACCCACGATCCGTCAATCGTGGTGTTGTCTGTGACACTGCAATTTTCCTGCACGTTTTAAGTTAAGTCTTAGCTAATTAATTAAGGGGTTCCCATATAAATACCCCAACCCCATTAGTCTAATTACAACTCTCAAAATAAAACTATCTTCCTTCTCTCTTCTTTCTCTCTCTATTGGAAGACACCATTGAAGACAAGTTAGGGAAGGGTTTTTGGGGCTTAAAAGTGATGATTTCACCATCAATTCTACAAAAAACGTTTAGGTATGGGATCTAATTCATATTTGAGACCTATTTCCTCAAAGGGTTCCTTCAAAGTATTTTCAAAAGTTGGGTTTTCATGTGGGTTCTTTTCAATCTAGAAAAATATGTTATGAATTAGTTTGTTTATGTTTTCTATTGGAGAAGATGAATTGATTAACATGTATTCTAACCTAATTATGATATATCTTGATGGTTTGATCTAGTTTGTAGAAGATGACCCTTAACCCTTAACCCTAGGTTTGATATTGATATGAATTAGGTTGTATTTGATTCAATTGATTTGGTTATTTTGTTGAATTAATATTATATGATGTTGTTACATTAATCATGAACAAATTAGAGTGATATGTAGCCTTTCATGCTAGTTCTTGAGAAGATGATCTAGGTTAAGAAGTGAATTGACCTAAGTATCTTGTCTTAATCCATGATGCAGTATTGAATTGTGATGTAGTGATTCTTCTAGCCTTGTTATCATGTTTATTATTGACTTATGATGATGTATACCCGAATTGGGTTAAAATGAGGGTTTATGGTAAGACCTTGATGATGAACTATGAAGAAGACTTGGTAAGTCTTATGATCTCTACCCTTTACTTCAAATTGTGGTTAATTGTGATTAAGTCATGATATTGTATTGGAGTATGCCTTGTATTAGGATTGATAGGGTGGTATGATGTTTAATTGAAATTTAATAATTATGATTGTGAGGTTGATTAAGATGTAAATGTTATAAGGAGGGTGAATGATTTACCAATGTGCCTTATCATAATATGAAATTCTAATGTGCTCACCTCACCTATATGAATTTTAAATGAAAGGACTTATACTCATGCAATTCTTATTGAGCTATGATGATGATCTTATACAAGGGTTAGACCCTATGACCTAAACTAAGCTATGATTAATAATAAAGGCTTAAAGACATTTAAAAAAGGGACTCTAGCTTAGCACCGAGTGAACTAGATTGAGCAGTGTCCCTTCCCACATAGGGAAGGTAGGACCACTATTGTACTCTTGAGATTGGAGACTACAATGCATGTAGCATAAAGAGGGACCCAATTACATCTCATAGTTCTTGAACTATGTTGCCCCTATAGGAGTACTAGCCAGTGGATCCTCGTAGTTGCTATGTTTTATGTTTTGGTACTACCTTGGCAAGTAATCCGCCTTCCTTCGATGTAGGGTTTTATGATACCGGATTCCACACTAGCTCATGTGGTCTATGTCGGTTAGGGCACGATGTTCCCAAAAGGTAACATAAACTAAAGGATTGAACTCTAACTAAGATGACCTAAGGGGTCTATCTTAGTCTAGGTAGGGGTATGGGACTCTACCAAAGCATTCCACTAGTTATTCTTGAGGGGAGTTTTGGAAGGATGTTCTTATGTATGAATATGCTTATAATTCTATATGACATGTATATGATGAACTTGCACATTGTTGATACTATATGATGATTAGTTTCACTTATGTATATATGTTGGTCTATATGGTTAAAGTAAGATGATATATGCTCTTAAATGCTATGTTATGTGAAGTAGGATGTTAGTTATGATTCTTGTTGGGTTACTTGATTGAGTAAGATTATGGGGCTTTACTTGGTCATTGCACTTGTTGACTTGATAGGGGTTCATGGGTAATTGACTTGCTTTGGTTGTGTTGAAATGTATTCTTATTCATGCTTATTGTTAATATGACTTGATGATAGAGTTACATTGAGTATGTATTTACTTATATGATATGTATGGTTGACTTGACTAGACTTGATGTTTTAGTCTTTGCAATGTACATGGCTATAACTTAATGAATATGCAATATTGATTGGTATGGTCTTGTTGAAATGTGCATAAAGGTTTGTAAATGAAAAGTGCATACTTTATAAAATGTCCCTTTTCTTAGCATGATTTCAAAGTATGTGTGCATATGGTCTCATACTTAGTACAAGTGGCGTACTAACCCCATTTTTCTTTTCCCCCAACATTTTAAGTTCCGGTCGTTGAAGTGTTTGGAAGGAGACTAGAAGAATACTTGGATCTCTTATTCATCCAAGTAGGGTAGGTCCTTATTATCCGAGAGCGATGCCACTATCTAGCTTATGGAGTTTGCTTTTTAGTTAAACACTATTATGTTTCTTTCTTTCCATTTAGTATGAAACATTGTATAGCCCATGTGAGGTATTTTTACTTGATGTATGGGCTATGCCCAAGTTCTTACAATCTTATTAGATGGTTATGAGATGACACGACTATTATGACTATTATGTCTATGTTATCTTTTATATACTTATGTGCCACAAAAGTAGAAGGCTATGTAACCTTCCTATACGAAGGGTCTATGTATACTCGGTATATATACATATATGTATATATATATATATACATATATATATGTTATGTGTATGCAGAGGTCTATGTAAACCTCCAAGTAGAAGTAATGAAAAGTTTTAAATTTTCCACTAAATTTGACCTATGAATGTAATGATGTAAACTCAGAGGCAAATCTTAGTCCTCAAAGAGAACGACGCCGCCGGTTACATCCAGGGGGTAAACCCGGATGTGACATGTGCCTTAACGGGGAGGCTAGAGGTAGAGACATCTGATATGGTTACATCACAGATACAATCTCCAACTCCCATCAACCTGCTTATAATTTATTTGATTTGGCGTCTACATATTCATATGTGGTTTCCTATAATGCTCTTATGATCCGATGTATCTACCTATGCATGTAGCTACCCATGAAGGTGGTTTTTTATAGCTAATTTAGTTAATAGATCTTCTTTGGTGACTATTTGGTGTATGATACTTTTGTAGACCTTATTGTGTTAGACATGATAGATTTTAACTTGATTTTAGTCACGGATTGGTTGTCGCTCTATCATGCATTCCTGGATTGCTTCTTCAAGATTGATACTTTGTTCATGCATGATATCCTCCTCTTGCGTGGGCCAATTTGATAATTATTTTCTAAGAGGTGTCATCTCTTTTTTTATAGCGCGACGGTTGGTATAGAAGGGGGGTTTATCTTATCTTTCCTATGTTCGTGATACTATTGTCGACACTCCTCCTCTTAATTTAGTTCTTGTGGTTAGAGAGTTTTCATATTTTTTCCCTACTAATCTACTTGGTCTTCAACCTGACCATGATATTGATTGTCGGATTTATTTTTAGCCATGTACGCTACTAGTTTCTATTAAACTTTATCAGATAGCTCTAACAGTGTTGAAAGAGCTTCAGGATGATCTTCATGATCTCTTGGGTAAGTGGTTCATTCGTTTGAGTGTATGTCCAAAGGTTCTCTTGTCTTGTTCGTGAAAAATATATATGGTACCTTCTTTATGTGTATTGACTACCAACAACTAAATTTTCTGACCATTAAGAATAGGTATCATATGCCCCGAATTGATGATTTATTTTACCAGCTTCAAGATTCTACAATGTTCTCTAAGATAGACTTGAGATTGGGCTACCACCATTTGAGTATTAGGGTTGCATACATCCATAACACTGCTTTTTAGAACTCTATATGACTAGTATAAGGTCTTAGTCATGTCTTTTTGGTAGATAAATGAACCAACAACATTTATGAATTTGATGAACCTTTCTTATTTTTTTCATCCATGGCATCTTGGTCTACTCTGGTTGTATAGAGCAGCATGAGCAACATATGAGGATTGTACTCTAGACTGTGATGCATATTTGGTTATATTCCAAATCCACTGAGCATGAGTTTCAGTTTGATTTTGTAGTGTCCTTGGGGCACATGACTTCCATGGTTTGGATTATGGTGTAACTAGTAATGATTGAAGTAGTTAATGGTTGGGACAAGCCTACTTCTACTATTAAGGTTCGTATATATTTCTGGTTGTGAAAACATGCTCATAAATAAGAAAAATTATTGTTGTACCTTTGAATATATTGACTTAGGAGAATGTTCCCTTCTAGTGGTGTAATAAGAGCGATGCGAGCTTTTTGAAGCTAAAGGCTTTATTGACTTCACCGCCAATTTTAACTCTTCATCTGGAGACCATGGATTTACGGTGTACTTTGATTCTATTGGTGTTGTCATAGGTTGTGTTTTGATATAGCATGGTAGAGTTATTACTTATTTTCTAGAGAGCTGGAGCTTCATGCAAAGAACTACCCTATTCATGACTTAGAGTTTGCAACATTAGTCTTTGTGTTTATTATTTGAAGGTATTGTTTGTATGGGGTCCACAGTGAGGTTTTCACCAACCATCGCCATCTTTAGTATATATTCAACTAGAGAAATGTTTATTTGAGTTATGTTTTCTTACACGTGGGGGAACAACCTCTGTCTTAAAACACTCATTCCTTAGACAACCAAATTATTAAACTTGATAGTCAGACAACGTAATTGCTTGTATAAAGGCTAGATTTTCTTTTATGGGGATGTTTTGGGCAGAACAGTTCGGGGATCCAAGGTTGATGGTGATTAATGAAAAAGTTTTTAGCGACGAGGCTATGAAGGAGATAATTTAACCAGAGGACATATTGAGGATGGTCTGTCGTATTAGTGTCGCTAGAGTTTATGAGTTGGTTTACTCAATTCTTGAGAAGTCCCATTGTTCTAGATATACAATTAATCTTGGTTGTATGAAGATGTATCGTGATTTGTAGATACATTATTGATATTGTGTGATGAAGAATGACATTGCAGCGTTCGTCGTTAGGTGCTTAAAATGATATAAGGTGAAGTACGAGCACTAGAGGCCATGTGATTTGACCTACTGGTTACCTATTTTAAAGTCGAAGTGGGTGTGCATATCCAAGGACTTTGTTGTAGGCTTACCAGATAGTTTTAATGGTTTTGATACTACTTGATTTATCGCAGATTGATTGACCAAGTTTGCATACTTTCTACCATATCAGACTACATTTAATTTAGAATTATTGACATAGATTCACCCTCGAGATATTCCTCATTTGCATAGGGTGGCAGTCTCTATCAACTCAAATCGTTGTACACATATATTCCTCAATTCATATCTCATTTCTAGAGTTATACACAAATAGAGTTGGGTACTTTGTTATACTTTAGTTTTAACACCTCGTATAACAAATTAGACCTCAAGACACATTTGCAGAGGTTGTAGGTGCAACCCAAAGTTGCAAACCATGGACCGTAGGGTGACCCATGGCCCATGCTGGTGGTCTGTGGTTCACATATGCAGCCTTTCCAAGAAAACCACCAGAAAACATTCTAAATGTTTACCCCACGGCCACAACCACAGACCATAGGTAAAGTCACAGACCATGGCCCGTGTCCGTGGATCAACACCCAAAGTCAGCCCCCCATTTACGACTGACAGTTGACAAGTGCAGACTATCAGTCGATTGATGGTCCATCTGTCACATCCATCGGTGACTCCGACAATAGTTAAGTCAAGGGTATTCGGTCTTTTCCATATTTGTTGGACCCTTAAACTACGTCATTTAACTCCTAAACTACCTAGATTTTGTATGTTTTATCCTAGAAACATAATTAGAACTTACCCAAGTCAGATCATTAACCAAAACATAGAAACTTATAACGTAAAGAGGAGAAAGAGGAGACCAAACCCTTCTGAAGAACGCAACAAGATACCATCAGTTCCAGCCCTGAAATCAAAATATTTCTCCATGATTTTTGTCACCAGGTATTTTGGATTTCACTAGTGGATTCCTTTCACACATTAGGTTCGTAGAATTCAGTTAGATTCTTGATTCCCTTATTACAACTTAACCTAGAGTTTCTAGAACTTCAACATATTATCATGAATTAGTTATTTACATATTCTGAATCATTTATGTTATTACTTTGTTTCTTTCATGAATTTTAGAACCCTAAGTATGTATTTCTTTAGTTCTTGATTTCTACATACTAGGTTAGATATTTCAGCTATTTAGATAAACATACCTAAGTTTTTGAATGTGTCATTTGTAAGTTTAATAATATTACATTCTTAGTTTGCATGTTAGTTTTGAGATATCCCATACATTCACGAAGTTCACTCATAAGTTGTTAATCACCTAATCTATTGGGAGTAGCATAATATCGAGTTTGACTAGGAACAGTCACACATATAGTCCCATAACTACGAGCCACGTAGGTTGTAAGTCCCCTCTATGGGAATCATTTACGGATCAGCTCAGTCATGACTCTATACCTATGGAAAGTTATATTGGTTCCTCTCAATAGGGAGTATACATCGGACTCCATATTCAGCTCATGTGGTTTTATAATATGTTAATAATAGCTCACACACTTTAGTCACACTCCATTGCATTGACCACATTTTCAAAACAATCAGTATTTAGTCTTTAGATTGATATAAATTTGGTCATTACATCGATTTAGTTTAGCATTCAGTATCTATATCATGTTCTGATTATATCATTGCTTTATTGCTCTATCAGTTGTATGTTCTTTCAGCTTTACTCTATCCTGCATGATTAGTAGTGAGTACCTTTCAAGTACTTCCGCATATTCTCCGCTACATCTTCTTGTGATGTATATTGAGGTTCTCAACATCTAGATCATGCCTAGTGAAGTTCCCAATCTCCTGCACAACTATATCGGTGGCGAGTCCTCATTATTCTAGAACAATAGTCATTTTATAATTTTAATATTTCATTCTTTTAGTTTTAGTCATGATAGATTTAGCTGGGTCATGTCTCAACACTTCTAGTCAGTTAGACGCTATTTTCAGACATAGTTTAGGTTGAGGTTAGCATTTGAGTTTAATATTTCTTTGTATTAAACTCTCAGAATTCATATATTATGTTTTAGTACATGTGTATTCCCTATCATTTAGATTATCTGTTGTGTAGCTTCTGCACACTATTCCGCACGGTTAGCTTGGGGTCACTCGTGATCCTAGGACCCTTGAACGCATCTCGGGGGTAGCTCGGGGTGTGAAAATATTTTTATCAGAGCACTAGGTTTAAGTATCTTAGAATGTATGAATCTACATTGAGTAAGTCATTGTCGTGGGTGTGAAGTGCACCTCATCTAATGAGAAGGAGGTTGCAAATTATCTTAAGAAAACCACAATTCCTTTTTTACTCTTTCTTGTGTAAGGTGTGACTAATTCCTCGCCCTGAATGATTGTTTTCCGTTTGAGATCATGCCACCTCGTACAAATATCCTTAGGAATGTGAATGCCAGGAATGCTAATGCAACTCCTCCAGTCCATGATTAGGAAGTTTCAAATGCTAAATTTTTTGAAGTTATCATGTCTTTCGCTCAGAGTGTGACCAACCAAAATAACCATCAAGCTCTAGTTCTAGCAAATACTAATGTTTGGTCAGCTACAACTATAGTTCATGATATTGTTAGGATGAACCCTTCTGAATTTTTTGGGATCGCAGAGTTGTGAAGTTCCCAAAAATTTAATAGATGAGTTCAAGAAGATCTTTGAAATAATGCTGGTAACCGGGAATGGTCTGGTAAAATAGCATCTACCAACTTAAGGATGTCTCTCATATCTGGTACACTCAGTAGAAAAAAAACAGGGGCACATATGCCGTTCATATCACTTGGGAGTGTTTCAGATATAACCCTTCTGGATATGTTCTTCCTAAGAGATTTGAGGGAGAAAAAAGCTCAGGAGTTTATGAATTTTATGTAGAGTTCAATGATAGTCATAGAGTAAGGACTCAAGCTTACCAAACTCTCTAGGTATGCTCCTTACATGATAGCTGATTCCAGGGCTCAAATGAACAAATTTATGTATGGGATATAAAATCATGTGAAAACAAGGTATACAAATGTCATGTTACTTGAAGATATCAACATCTCTAGGCTCATGAATCATGCTCAACAGGTTGAGGGGAATAAGTTTTGGGAACATGACAAGGAGAATAATAAGTCTATAATAGGCAACTATGACGATTCTCAAAATAAATCGAGTGGTGGTAATTGCTCCCAATTTCAGCAGAAATCTTCAACTCCAGTACCTTCATCGGCTATTATACAATCCTCTAAGTTCCAAAATGATCATAAGGGTAGGGCATCAATCTCTCGTTCATCGTCGTTTATGTCTTGCCTTTATAACATACATGTTGTAACGTTGGGCAGAATAACTCTGCTTCGCATAACTATTCGACGAAGCGCTGACTTCTTCTATTCGTTGCCTTTTGATCCACTTCCTTTAGGTCTCACTTGCTGTAACATAAGGCATAATTCTGCTATATGGCGTATCGCCAAGTGTTCTTGGCGATGCGCACTTTGCACCTTCAGCTCTTTTTTCCGTTTTGCGCCTAAATGTCCATGGTCCTACCAAATCACAAATACTTGAAACATAGAAGCTTTTATCATATATCGAGATAAAATACACAATTGTGGACACTATTTGCATTAAAATAAGGCCCTAGATGAGTGCAATTGGAGGACTCATCAACACCCCCAACTTAAACTTTTGATTTTCCTCAAGTAAAACTTAAGTTCAATAGTTCAAATAGGATGTCTCAAATAGTCTACACAAGACTCGATCATGAATGTAGACAAAAATACTCAAACTACTCATTCATAGCTCAATTATATAGTTAAAGATTATAGTTATGACACACCATTACCAAAGAATCTTGAGCTCACAATACTTGATACTAATGCAAGTTCAAGCTCAACAAAAGTATATACATGCCCTCATACAAAGAATGATCCCATTTTCACACACGTAAATTTATCAACTTAGGATCAGAAATTTGATGCAACAGTCACACTCACAAACATGAACATAATGCATGTTTTCACCCATAGGTTTCCCCTTATTTTTGAATTGACCTTCAGTTCGGTTCAGTCAAGATCAAAAAGGTCTTTCTAAGGCTTGAAACGGGACTGAGGGCAAAGGTATGGTCATTTGGGATCAGTGAATTTTCTCCAATGAGATGTGATTTCCTTAAGCTATCCCCTATCTTCCTTTCTTAATCCTTAGTCAAGTACTCCTAGGTCATATTTTCTTTCTTCATTGATTGGTTTTAAACTCGATTTCCTTACATTTCGAGATTTTATTTGACGACTTTTCTTTTCTTTTTCTTTTTCTTTTCTTTTCTCTTTTTTTTTTCTTTTTTTAATTTTTTTTTGTATGGAGGGTTTCCATTTCTCAGCAATACCGTGGGTTTGCGAGACTTCTTTTGCACTTCTTGACTTCTTCTTTCCCTTCTTACCACACCCCCAACTTAGGCTTTTGTCCAATGTTGGTTGTTTACTTATATCACATCTTTAAAAGGGTTATAGGTAGTGGATATCTTAAGGCTTAAGTTTCATCAAGGTTTTATCAAGGAAGAGGTAAGGCTCAAACGGTGTTCAAAAGAGTTTCACGCACTCACAGGTAGGCCACCAAATTGGTATATGTAAAAGTTTGGTCACAAACTCTTAAGAATTGCCTAAGATCATGTGAAGAGGATACCTTTCTATATCAATTAGTCAAACCGAGCAAATTCTAGGTTTATTCATGTAAGGTTCAAGGTAAGCTCATAACATAAGGCAGTGACACTTAAGTCAAACAAGACAATATACTTTCACAAGTGTGCAATGGTCATTGCAAGAGAATCAATTCGATAATTGGGTTATCACAACGACATGCAAAGAGTTCACATATTGCCTATGTAACGACATTTTTTCTCGTTGTAGTCGCACATTCATGTTTGTTCGATTCAGAGCACTTTTAAATTCATCGGTATTGATCGAAACTGAGACTCAAATTTGTACAAGAATAACCACTTTCAACACTGTAGGTGGCAAAATTTTCAAAACTGATTTTTTTTCCGAAAGGGTAATAATTATTATGAAATTAGGAGCCAAAAGAGAACCATAAGCTCAAACATTTGCAAAAAGAATTTTAAAACTCAATTAAAACTGACAACCCAAACATATATCAAAACACATAAATATTCAGCACAACAAAACCAAAACTAGATTAACCTCACCCTACCAAAATTAAAACTATTTGTCCTCAAATAAAATAATGACAATATCCAAGATTTTTAGCAACATAAAAAAAAGGATCAAGTAAAAAGGAGATCATGTTTATGCAACTTCTCAAGTCTGGGTATGAGCGCGTGATGTGTCTTCCCAAAATAAGTCAATTGCTCCTGCAGTTCTGCTATCTGAGTTTCACCACTAATTTCAGGTACCCTGGCCTTAACATTGATATTAGCTTCAATTATATCGATCTCATGACATGCCTTGAAGGCCTGTGTGGCATTAATGAACCATTGTGCCCATGAGGGCACATTAGGATCAACGAGAATTCGTCGTTTGGTCCTGTTTTACTTGGTGTAATTCCTCTGTTTGGCTAGCTCTGCTCTCTTTTCCTCGTCTCTAAACTCTCGTGCTCTGATGTTCCTAGGTGGATCATTTCACCCTGCGACTTTTGGCACAGCCATTTCTGCAAAAACTTCACGGACAAGTTAGGCAATAATTTAGGAAGAGGGCTAGAGAGGTTCTAAATATAGAGTCCCTTCACCAAACTAATTTGTAATGAGTTGATTCTGTTAGGTTCTTCATTAAAGAGATGTACAGATGATGAAAGGGTGCAGACAAAAGGGCGAACAAGAAATCTTTCGGCGAATCACCGAGTGCAATTTGTAATTCGATCTGACCGCCGAAAGTTACAAATCAGCCAACACATAAGGCATTCAGAGAGTTACGTGATCCAACTTATCGATAGCAACACTTTTCCGACTTCATTGATGATCCAACCCCGTCTAACATGTGTGACTAAAAATCGTTCATAGGGTGTCAAGACATTCCAATTTTATCTTAATTGAATTAGGACGCATAAATACATTCTTGTGAATGTGTGTGAAGTGTCACTAGAGACTCAAAGTGGTATATGACAGAAGACAATAATTTATAATATAGTTCAACAATATTAAAGCAATAAATGAGAACAAGTATCACATTAGGTTGTTATACACTATATATCCAAAAAATAATAATAAGTTCAAGTAAAAGTCAATATTATAAAGCTCGAGTTCTGGTTATTCCCCAACAGAGTTGTCAGAGATGTGACACCCCTTTTTAGCACGGCAGGTAGGGTTTTTCCAATTTAAGTGACGTTATTGAATTAGCGATTATTTTATCTTTTTTCAAAATCGACACTTGGAATTGAGTTGTGGTTTTCCAAGCCACCTTTTTGAATTCCTAATAAATAGCAAATGACACTTTAGTTGATCTGCGAACTAGAAATTTGGGTATGAAATTTTGTTAACCGAGGGAAAGGTATTAGGCATCCCTTGAGTCCCGTTGTTCTAGCACAATCGCTTTTATTGACTTATACATATATAAATTATTATTATTCTTTTTTGGATAAATTATAACAGGTCATTATTTGTTTGCAATTTTTATTGTTGAACTTTTTATTTGGTCTTAACCTAGTGTAGCCGCATGCATTCATGGTCTTTACATTTAGAGACATAACTGTCTTCTTTGCATCACATTTAATAATTTTATCTATGAATCTTATTTTAAATTAATGAAATTTAAACTATATTATTAGATAAGGTGCATCACTGCATCCTTCAATTTCTTTTTATGTTTCAATAAATATGTGTAGCCATATTCTTAACTAAAACAAATATTTTAACGAGTCATATATCTGAATATTTTCCTATTGCTAGAAAACTCAACCAAATTATAAATTATTAAATTCTTTTCTACTATTTATATTCAGGAACACTTTTTAAGTAATAACAGTTTAAAATCTTGAGAAAATAAGAAAAGATTTTTTCATATTTAAATTTGATATAGATGCATTTACATTTAAGTATACTTACAAGTTATGACAAAGACATCAAAAATAAAAAAGTAAAAATGTGTAGGTCTTCATTCCTTAATTTTTCTAAAAAAAATATTTTTTAATTTTAGATAAAGTAGACTGCACAAATTATTAGAATAATTCGTTCAGGAATTTGGTTAAGTTTAACTGGATACAAGAGCTACTTAATTGATAATAACATATGGTAGAGGATGAAAATAATGTAAAATAAAACAAATAAGTTGTTTTTATATTATTGTGTCAAAATCAAATGCACATAAAATTCGAGCAACTTCATAACATATGAATCAAGTGTTAAATAATCAGGAAGATCAAATTATACAATAACAATTAAATGGTACCTATGACAACAATCAATTCACGAAAAGTAAAAAATCCTAATAAAGAATAACTAACACGTAACCTTGAACTCAACCTTTTCGTCCAATGTGTAAGTTGGTCTTTGGTGAGTGAAAAAAAAAGAGAGTAAAATGTGAGGATATTAATTTGTTTCTTGCGTGTGAGTGTGTGTTTAGCGGGGGTAGATTTATTTGGTGTTGCTGATTGCCTCTGTTGCCTTAGGATAATTTCTTTTTATATTTTTTTTTAATTTTTCTATCCATTTTCCCCTCATACTTTTGCATGTTTTTATAGGAGTTTGCTGAGGGGTTTGTGTTGTTGTGTGTCGTGTGTCGTGTGTTTTTTGTGGGTGTAGAGTGTGGTGAGTGGAGTTTGCTGAGGGGTTTGTGTTGTTGTGTGTCGTGTGTCGTGTGTTTTTTGTGGGTGTAGAGTGTGGTGAGTGGAGTGTGTTGGGGATAGTGTAGAAGTGGGGTAGTGTAGTGGGTAGTGAAAGATATTTACAATTAAACATCTTAACTATAAAATATTAAAATATTACCTAGATATTTTAAATTAATAAAATTATAAGAAACTTTAAATAAGATAATCTAAAAATATAATTAAGAAACACTATTTTATTTATCAAACCTAAACTAAAAGAAAAAATATATTTTTATAACTTTTATTTCTTTTTTTAACAATTTAAAATAAAACTTACCTTAAAAAGTGATTTATGGAGTGGAATTTCTCCCATTTCTCTCAAAAAAACTGTCATAGTTGCAGCGGCTAAGAAACCCCCAAATTATTATCCCCCTGATGACATTAAGAAATCTTTTGTGAATAAACACAAATCAAAACCCACAAAACTTAAATTGATGATAAGTAATTTGCTAAGAAAGCTGAGAAGAAGTCGAAGAAGGAAGAAGGGGCGACTTTTTCTTAAAAGAAAGAGGCGAAAAATGTGCTTCATCAAGAGGATGGGGTTGAAGAAGAAGAAGAGTAGGGAGGGTTGTGAAGAAGAAGAAGAGGAAGACGAAGAAGAGTTGTGAAGAGTGGGGTGGGGTCTAATTGGATTTTGATTTATTTTTACTTCAATAAATCTGACGCACCTATTTTTATTTTTTAAAAATTATTTTGCCACATAATTTTTAGAGGGTAAATAGATTGACTTTTAAGTAATAAAGGTGTGTAATAGATCGTCATTATAGTTTAAGTGTGTAACTGACTCTTCGGAAAAAAGTTTAAGGGTGAATCTATGTCTTTTCCCTTTTAAGGTCATTGGTGTAGTTTTAGTATTTTTTGAGGTGTTTTGACATGTTTTTCTTGATTTTTATATCTTTCGAAGATTCATGAGGAAAGAATAATTTTTTTGTTATTTTTCGGACAGTTACGAAAAAGAGTAGAATTTGATTATTTTTGTTTTTATATTTTATGGTCATTGGTGCAGTTTTAGAATTTATTGAGGTGTTTTGATGTAATTTTCTTGATTTTTATACTTTTCGGGCATTTACAAGGAAAAACTATTTTTTTTTATATTATTCGGACAGTGACGAAAAACTGTACAATTTTGATTGTTTTTTATTTCGATATACTAAGGTTATTTTTGCAATTTGGAATTTTTTTTTTGAGCTGTTCAGATGTAATTTTCTTGATTTTTAAAATCTTTCAACTATTTACAAGGAAAAATTATGTGTTTGTTATTTTTCAGATTGTTAGGAAAGATACCAATCTTGGGGGGGGGGGGGGGGGAAGCGGAATTGAGAGAAAGTAAGAAAGAAAGAGAAAGTTTTTGGTAAAGGATGATTCTTATTTATGAGGTAAGGTCGTTTTGATCATTTTGTTATTTGATATTCTAAGGTCATTTGCGCAGTATGAAAATATATTGAGATGTTTTGATATACTTTTCTTAATTTTTATATGGTTCGTACTTTTCGAGGAAATTTTTTTTTTGTTATTTTCCACAGTTATGACAATGAGTTAAATTTTGATTATTTTTTTATTTTAAGATCATTAGTGTAGTTTCAGAATTTTTTTAGGTGTTTTGATGTACTTTTCTTGATTTTTATATGTTTTGTGCATTTACAAGGAAAAATTAATTTTTTGTTATTTTTTGGACTGTTACGAATAGAGCAAAATTTTGATCATTTTTTTTCCCGATATTCTTAGGTCATTGGTGCAGTTTTAGAGCTTTTGGAGGTGTTTTGATGTGCTTTTCTTGATTCTTATATGTTTCATACATTTACGAGGAAAACAAATTGTTTTTTTTAATCGACAGATAAGAAAAAATGTAAAATTTTGATCATTTTTTATACTATATTCTAAAGTCATTGGTGCAGTTTGAGAATTTTTTGAGGTATTTTGATGTACTTTTCTTGATTTTTTATATGTTTCTTTCATTTTTGATGAAAAATTATATTTTTTGTTATTTTTCGGACTGTTATGAAAAAGTGTAAAATTATTATCATTTTTTATTCGATATTCTAAGGTCATTGGTCAGTTTGAGAATTTTTTGCGGTATTTTGATGTCATTTTTTTTATTTTTATGTGTTTCGTACATTTACGAGATTTTTTTTTTTGTTATTTTTCACAAAGTTACGAAAGAGAGTAAAATCTTGATTATTTTTTATCTTGAAATTCTAATGTCATTGGTGAAGTTGGAGAATTTTTTGAGGTGTTTTGATGTACTTTTCTTGATTTTCATATATTTCATACATTAACGAGGAAAAAATATTCTTTTCTTATTTTTAAAAAAGTTACGAAAACGAGTAAATTTTGACCATTTTTTTTGTTTTGGTATTCCAAGTTCATTGGTGCAGTTTGAGAATTTTTTATGGTGTTTTGATGTGGTTTTCTTCATTTTTATATGTTTCATACATTTACGATGACAATTTTTTTTTGTTTTTTGGATAGTTACAAAAAAGTGTAAAATTTTGATCATTTTTTGTTTCGATCTACGGTCATTTGTGAAGTTTGAGAATATTTTGTGGTGTTTATATGCACTTTTCTTGATTCTTATATCTTGCAGATATTTACGAGGAAAAATATTTTTTTGGTATTTTAAAGACTGTTACGAAAAAGTGTAAATTTTTGATCATTTTTTAGTTTTGATATTCTAAGGTCCTTGGTGCAGTTTGAAAATTATTTGAGGTGTTTTGATGTATTTTTTTATATGTTTCATATATTTACGAGGAAAAATTATTATTTTAAATTTTTGAGACAGTTATGAAAAAGAATAAAATTTTGATCATTCTTTTGTTTTGATATTCTAAGGTCATTGGTGCAATTAAGAATTTTGAAGGTGCTTTGATATACTTTTCTTGATTTTTATATGTTTTATACATTTACAAGGAAAAATAATTTTTTTTGTTATTTTTTAGAAAATTGCGAAAAATGAGTTAAAATTTGATAATTTTTTTGTTTTGATATATGTTCATTGGTGTAGTTTGAGGATTTTTGTGTAATACTTCGATAGTATAAAGTCTAATCTAGAGCCTCACATGAGTGTCTAAGGGTTGTAACACAGTTTTAGGGTCAATTATAATAAGTCATTTAGGAAGTTTTAGAGTCAAAACGTCAAGGAACGTCCACGATGTCCAGAGACTAGTGCAAAGGTGCTAGTGTGCCTTAGCCTACTTGACGGGGTTTTAAGAGTCAAAAATTGATGAAATTTTATGAAAAGGTGTCTAACACATATTAAAGTTGGTTTAGGGTCGAAACGTTCGGGTACGACTCCCCAAGGACCAACCAAAGGGTCCTTGAGGAGGACCTTTGTATTGTGGCTAAAAGTTTTCTTGATGTAGTAGCCATCGACAACTTGCAGGTGACAAGGCATGGTCCAATCGATGGGGCGTCGATTACCACCGTCGACGGTCACTTAGTCATTTTTTTAAGGGGTCATTTTGGCAAGTCTCTGACCAAAATGAGAGATGTGCAGCACTGAGGGGACACTGGCCGTCGACTGGCTTACGGCCTGTAGGTCGGGGTCTCGTAGGTCAGGGTCACTGGTTGTTGTCAACTTTTAAGTTAGTCAATTTAATTAATTAGTTGATTAGTTAATTAGTTAGGGGTTAAGGGAGGTCTAATTAAGTTAGTTAATGCTTTATATAGAGACCTAAACCTTATCAAACTAACCCAACTCCCATATTTTCCAAAATGCAATTGCTCTTCCTTCTCTCTCCCAAATATAAGAACTCCATTGAAGGTCTAGGTCAAGGTATTAGGGCTGCAAGAAGGGTGCTTTTCTCAATCAAACTTCAACAATTAACAAGGCATGGGATCCTTTCACCTTTAGGATTCCTTTCCCCAAAGGGTTCTTGCAAAATTGATTTAGAAAAGATGTGTTTCAAGTGGGTTTTCTTCTATTACAAATTTCATCTTGTAAATTGTATTGTTTATGGTTTCTTTTGATTATAATGGTTAGATTATGATGTATTATGATTCAATTATGCTAGTTCTTGATGAATTAACCTAGTATGTGAAGTATATCATGAAATTAACCCAAGTCCCTAACCCTAGGTTATGAACTAATGATGAATTGATTTTTAGTGATTCAATTGACTTCATTAATGTGTTAATTATTATTGTGTGATGATATTACACCCATTATTGGGGATGAATTGGATGGTTGATGGTAAAACCTTGTATGATGGCTTGTGAAGTAGATTGGGGTAAGTCTTGTGATCTCAAACCTTTACTTCAATTATGATTACTTGTGTTTAGTGATGAAGTTATACTGAAGTACACCTTATGATGAGATTGATTATGGTTGGTATTATGTTTAATTGAAATGTCTTGATTTATGGCTTGTGAGTTGTTGGCTAAGATGTATGATATAAGGTTGGTGATGAATTTGCCTATGTGCCTCATTATGATATGGTAATGTAAATGTGCTAACCTCACATGTGTGAATTGTATTGAAAGGACATACTCATGCAATTCCTATTGAGATATGACTGACTATATAAGGGGTAGACCCCTATGACCTAAACTATGTTATGATTATTAATGAAAAACGTTTTAAAAGGGACTCTAGCTTAGGACCGAGTGAACTAGATGTGAGTAGTGTCCCTTGTACATAGGGAAGGTAGGTTCACTAATGTACTCATGAGATTGGAGACTATAATGCATGTAGCATTAAGAGGGTCCCAAATACATCTCCTAGTTCTTGAACTATGTTGCCCCCATATGAATACTAGCTAGTGGATCTACCTAGATGCTATGTTCATGTTTTGGTACTACCTTGGCAAATAGTCCACCTTATTTCGGTGTAGGGTTCCATGACACTGTATTCCACATTAGCTCGTGTGGTCTATGTCGGTTAAGGCAAGATGTTCCCAAAAGTAAAACGAAGTAATAAAGAGAACTATAACTAGGATGACCTAAGGGGTTTGGCTTAGTCTAGGTAGGGGTATGGGACTCTACCTATGCATTGCACTAGTTAGCCTTGAGGGAAGTCTTAGAAGGATGTTCTTATGTGCTTATGTGCTTATAAATGTAAATGATGTATATGTTGATCTTACATGTTAATGACATTATGTGATATTTGATTCACTTATGAACATGTGGTTGGTATCTATTGCTAAAGTATGATGATGTCTAATCTTAATTATATAGTATGTAAAGTTGGACATTTCTTATAGTTCTTGTTGGTTTTACTTGGTTGAGTGAGGTTATGGGTCCTTACATAGCCATTTCACTAGTGGACCTAATGAGGGTGTGTGAGTGATGATCTTGCTTAGGTTATGATGTTATGAACTCTTATACATCCTTGTTGATATTATAACTTGATGATAGAGTTATTTTTATTATGTGCTCAATTATGTTGATATGCATGTTAACTAGACTAGACTTGGTTTTGTTGGGCTTGTGTTAAACATGGTTTTGACTTAAGGAATATGTGCTTATTGATTTGTATTTGTTCTTGAATGTGCATAATGTACTTTCAAAGTAAATTAGCATGCTTTAATGAAATGTACCTTTTTAGCATGATTTCTATGTTGTATGTGCATATGCATCCATACTTAGTACAAGTAATGTGCTAACCCCATTTCTCCCTTTTCCCCCAACATTTTAGGTTCCGATCGTTGAAGGGTTCGTGAACACTTTGAAGGAAGGTTTGGATCATTTCTCTAAGTGTGGGTATGCCCTCATGTTCCGAGGATGATGCCTTTCTACTACTCTACCTATATTACATTGTTATAGTCTAATGACAATCATTTCATTCATGTTGTTTCAAGATATTGTTGTAAGCCCTAAGTAGCATTTCTACATTTGTGTAAGGGCTTTGCCCATATTGGTTCGACTCCGTTTAGATTGTTTAATATGAGACATCCCTTTTAAGACTATATTATGTATGTTGTCTATATGTGGAATAAAAGTAGAAGACTATGTAATCTTCTTATACGAGGAGTCTATGTATATTGGCTATAAATATATTATGTGTAAGCGAGAGGTGTAAGTAAACCTCATGAAATAGATGTAGATGAAAAGTTTTAAATTTTCTGCACTTTTTAATCTATGAATGTAATTATGAATGCTAAGAGGCTAGTCTTAGTCCTCTCCAAGGACGACGACGCCGGTTACGTCTAGGGGGTACTTTCCGGATGTGATATTTTGATGTACTTTTCTTGTGTTTTATATCTTTCGTACTTACGCGAAAAAATTATTTTTTTGTTACTTTTCAGACACTTACTAAAAAGAGTAAAATTTTGATCATTTTTTGATTCAATATTGGTAGGTCATTGGTGAAGTTTGATGTTTTTTGAGGTATTTTCATGTACAGTTCAAGATTTTTATATCTTTTGGACATTTACGAGGAAGAATTATATTTTTTGGATTATGATGAAAAAGTGTATAATTTTGATCATTTTGTATTCGATATTCTAAGTTCATTGGTGTAGTTTGAGAATTTTTTTGAGGTGTTTTGATGTACTTTTCTTGATAATTTTTTGGTTATTTTTCAAAAGTTACGAAAAGATGAAATTTTAATCTTTTTTTATTACGATATTTTAAGGTTGTTAGTGCAGTTTGAGAACTTTTTGAGGTGTTTTGATATGCATTTCTTGATTTTTCTATGTTTCATACTTTATTGTTTCTCAACCTCTTAACATGCCGGTCCAAAATTTCTACCGGAACCTCTTCATAAGAAAGATTATCTTCAAATCCTAACTCCTCTAAAGGAATGATGGATACCGAATCACCGATACACTTTTTGAGCTTGGAAATATTAAACACCGGGTGAACTGGAGCCAACTCTCTTGGTAAGTCTAATTCATATGCAACCTGCAACGTTCCCAACACGTTTCAAGGTTTGATATGGGCCCACATACCGGGAACTAAGCTTTCCCTTGCCACAAAACCTCATCACACCTTTCATTGGTGACATTTTCAAGTAGACCCAATAACCAACTTCAAACTCTAGATCCATGTTTCTATTATTGGCATAAGACTTTTGCCGACTTTTGGCCATTTTCAATCTCTTTATACTAAGTCAAACTTTTCAATGGCCTCATAGACTGATTTGGGACCACTTAGGGAAAATTCTCCTATTTGAAACCACCCAACAAGAGATCTACACCTTCTAGCATATAGTGCTTCAAACAGAGTCATGGCAATGCTTGAGTGGTAACTATTGTTGTAAGAAAACTCTATCAATGGTAGATAGTCATCCCAATTACCTTTGAAATCAATTACACGCACCCTCAACATGTCTTCTATGGGTTTAATGGTGCGTTCAGATTTAAAATCCATTTGACGATGTAAAGCAGTACTTAGCTTAACATTGGTACCAAGCCCATTTGGAATGCTTTCCAAAAGTGAGAAGTAAATTGAGTACCCCAATTCGAAATAATAGACATACGAACCCCATGAAACCTCCCTATTTCCTTGGTGTATAACTTGACATAGTCTTCTGCCGATAAAGGTATCTTGACGGGAATAAAATGGGCTTATTTAGTTATCCTATGAATCATGACCCAAATAGAATCATGTAGTCTTCAAGTATGAGGCAAGCCCACAACGAAGTCCATGTTCACATCCTCCCACTTCCAAGTGTGAATATCAATATCTTGGGAAAAACCTCTCCATTTTAAGTGCTCGGCCTTAACTTATTGACAGTTTGGACATTTGGCCACAAAACACGCTATATCTTTTTTCGTGCAATTCCACCAATACACTTTTTGCATATCACGATACATCTTGGTGGCTCTTGTATGAATAGAATATCCCAAACCAGTGGCTCTGTTAAGCCATGAACATCCAGAACACATAATCTACCTTGGCACCTAAGCACCCCATCTCCCCCTTGGGTGAAAGAATTTAACGATTTCACTGGTAGCGATTCTTTCAACTCAATCAATATAGGGTCAAGGTGTTGCTTATACTTCATATAAACTACAAGGAATGATTCAAAACTACGATGGGCCATGAAACTACCTTTTGGAAAATCTACTAGTTGGACACCTAACCGGTCAAACCTATGCACATCATGGACTAACTCATTTTTCCCATCTTCTACTTAGGCAACACTACCCATGGGAATTCAAATTAGGGAATCCGCAACCACATTGTCTTTGCCTGGGACGTAAAGGAAACTCATGTCATAATCCTTTAAAAGCTCTAACCACCCTATTTGTCGTAGATTCGAGTCTTTTAGGTAAAAACATATGAAAGACTCTTGTGATTGGTAAAAGCTTCTGCATGGAGCACATATAGGTAATTTCTCCATATTTTTTAATGCAAACACTATGGTTGTTAATTCTAGATCATGGGTGGGATAATTCTTTCGTGGACCATGAGTTTTCCTTGAAGAATAGGCAATAGTTTTACAACGTTGCATAAGGACACATCCAAAACCCACTCGACAAGCGTCACAATATACCAAAAACTTTTTTATAGCCTCCGGTAAGGTTGAAAAGTTCAAATTACACCTCCCTAAAGAAGTAGAAGCGGTTGTAATCAAGTAGAGAACCCAAGCAGTAGGTTGGGGTCGATCGCACGAGAAAAATGGATTAGACACCTTTAATTCACAATTACGTCTATTCATAGAATGTCTTTCAAAAAACAAGTAATTAAAGTGGGGGGTGGGGGGGTTCTGAAAACAAAATATTCAAACGTTCTAAGTTAACAAGTAACCGAAAGTAAATATGGAGTTTTTATAAAGTTGTGAGAATAACTAGGTTGTAGGCGTTCCCCACAGGTTCATAACGTTGTATTCCTAGCAATAGCTACCCATGGGAATTCAAATTAGGGAATCCGCAACCACATTGGCTTTGCCTGGGACGTAAAGGAAACTCATGTCATAATCCTTTAAAAGCTCTAACCACCCTCTTTGTCGTATATTCGAGTCTTTTGGGTAAAAATATATGAAAGACTCTTGTGATTGGTAAAAGCTTCTACATGGAGCCTATATAGGTAATTTCTCCATATTTCTTAATGCAAACACTATAATTGTTAATTCTAGATCATGGGTGGGATAATTCTTTCATGGACCATGATTTTGCCTTGAAGAATAGGCCATAATTTTACCATGTTGCATAAGGACAAATCCAAAACCCACTCGACAAGCGTCACAATATACCACAAACCCATTGATAGCCTCCGGTAAGGTTGACAAGTTCAAATTACACCTCCCTAAAGAAGTAGAAGCGGTTGTAATCAAGTAGAGAACCCAAGTAGTAGGTTGGGGTCGATCCCATGAGGAAAATGGTTTAGACACCTTTAGTTCACAATTACGTCTATTCAGATAATGTCTTTCAAAAAACAAGTAATTAAAGTTGGGGGGGGGGGGTTCTGAAACAAAATATTTAAACGATCTAAGTTTACAAGTAACCGAAAGTAAATATGGAGTTTTTATCAAGTTGTGAGAATAACTAGGTTGTAGGCGTTCCCCACAGGTTCATAACGTTGTATTACTAGCAATAGCTACCCATGGGAATTCAAATTAGGGAATCCGCAACCACATTGGCTTTGCATGGGACGTAAAGGAAACTCATGTCATAATCCTTTAAAAGCTCTAACCACCCTCTTTGTCGTAGATGAGTCTTTTGGGTAAAAACATATGAAAGACTCTTGTGATTGGTAAAAGCTTCTACATGGAGTCCATATAGGTAATTTCTCCATATTTCTTAATGCAAACACTATGGTTGTTAATTCTAGATCATGGGTGGGATAATTCTTTCATGGACCATGATTTTGCCTTGAAGAATAGGCAATAATTTTACCATGTTGCATAAGGACACATCCAAAACCCACTCGACAAGCGTCACAATATATTACAAACCCATTGATAGCCTCCGGTAAGGTTGACAAGTTCAAATTACACCTCCCTAAAGAAGTAGAAGCGGTTGTAATCAAGTAGAGAACCCAAGTAGTAGGTTGGGGTCGATCCCACGAGAAAAATGGTTTAGACACCTTTAATTCACAAATACGTCTATTCAGAGAATGTCTTTCAAAAAACAAGTAATTAAAGTGTGGGGGGGGGGGTTCTGAAACAAAATATTTAAACGTTCTAAGTTAACAAGTAATCGAAAGTAAATATGGAGTTTTTATAAAGTTGTGAGAATAACTAGGTTGTAGGCGTTCCCCACAGGTTCATAACGTTGTATTCCTAGCAATAGCTACCCATGGGAATTCAAATTAGGGAATCCGCAACCACATTGGCTTTGCCTGGGACGTAAAGGAAACTCATGTCATAATCCTTTAAGGGCTCTAACCACCCTCTTTGTCGTAGATTAGAGTCTTCTGGGTAAAAACATATGAAAGACTCTTGTGATTGGTAAAAGCTTCTACATGGAGGCCATATAGGTAATTCTCCATATTTCTTAATGCAAACACTATAATTGTTAATTCTAGATCATGGGTGGGATAATTCTTTCATGGACCATGATTTTGCCTTGAAGAATAGGCCATAATTTTACCATGTTGCATAAGGACACATCCAAAACCCACTCGACAAGCGTCACAATATACCACAAACCCATTGATAGCCTCCGGTAAGGTTGACAAGTTCAAATTACACCTCCCTAAAGAAGTAGAAGCGGTTGTAATCAAGTAGAGAACCCAAGTAGTAGGTTGGGGTCGATCCTATGAGGAAAATGGTTTAGACACCTTTAGTTCACAATTACGTCTATTCAGATAATGTCTTTCAAAAAACAAGTAATTAAAGTTGGGGGGGGGGGGTTCTGAAACAAAATATTTAAACGATCTAAGTTTACAAGTAACCGAAAGTAAATATGGAGTTTTTATCAAGTTGTGAGAATAACTAGGTTGTAGGCGTTCCCCACAGGTTCATAACGTTGTATTCCTAGCAATAGCAATTCTTTCCTAGTGTTTTACATGTAAAGTTGTAAGTTATGTCTCTCTAAATCATTGGTCCGGCATCTAGAGAATTTCACCACATACCTTGGTCCGGCTACGTGTGTATAAACTACTAACCCTTACCTTTACCCCATATTAGACATCATAGTCAATGTATGACTTAGTTATTACTTCGTACAAATAGACAATAGCTTATTAGATAGTATCACACTAAATATATGTTGATAATTCATTTCTTTTTAACTACCTCTTTGGTCCGACAAGTAGCAACAAGGCGAGTTCTAGCGTTGGCCACCGTTATAGTCTTTTAAGCGAAACTATTATCAATACACGAAAAAACACTATTTGAGAATTTCTTAATTACTAGGATTACTTTGTTAATTACCCATGGTTCCCACTACCCTAGTTGTGGATTTAGTTACCCATGCTAGCAAAATCACAATTCATAATATTGAATGAAGAAATCATGAACTTACCTAACAACAAGAAGAAACCTAGAAATTCAACTTGAAATTGCAAGAGAAACCTTCAAACCAAATCCGTAAATTGATTAATTGCCAAAATTTGCAACAAACAATCTCCAGCACAAAATAGAACAATAATAAGAGTAGCTAACTCCAATAACGAGGTTTTAATCCCCTATTTATAGAAATCATAGTCCAAAAGAAAAAGGAATTGAAATAATAAATGTTTTTTCAGTTGACGTGGCTTCAATTTATGAATATATATTTTCCTTTCCGGATGGCACCTTCTATGAATCAATTGACAGACAACAACACGGTTTGTCGATGCACCTACGGTCCGTCGATGCCCTCCGTAGATCCATCCTTAGAATTTTTCCAACTTTGGGTACTGGAACCTTCATCTAAACAAACAACGGTCCACCAGTACGGTCCATCGATCAATCGACGGACCGTCGTTTCTCTCGTAGTTACACACTTGGTCAGATTTTCTCGAGTTTTCTCTAAAGTCCTGAGCTGATCATCTACGGTCCATCATTTGATCGACGGACTGTCGATGGCCTTTATAGGTTCTCTTATGAACTTTTTTTAGTTGTTTTCTCCTATTGCCGCATGAACATATTTCGTGCAAAACAAACACAAAACTTGTTAAACCTACTACAAAAAGGCTCTAGACACACAAATCTTAAGAAAAAATGCATTGAAAGCACCGTGAAATCACGGTACATCAAAGGTCAACACCAGAGTAGAGGTATGTCTATCCTTCAATTGTTGGAAAATTTTCTCACATGCTTGTGACCACACAAACATAAATTTCTTTTGACTTAAGGCCGTCAATGGAGAATCAATGGAGGAAAAACCATTAACAAATGTCTTATCTAACTTCCTAAACACAAAAAGCTTCTAATATCAATAGGAGTTCCAATCTAGGACAAACTCAATACCCATGCTAGACACAATATGACCAAGGAAAGAAACTGACCTTAGCCAAAAGTGACATATACTAAACATAACATATAATTGGTGGTCTTTAATGACTTGCAACACAATTCTCAAATGCTTCATATGATCACCCTCACTCCTTGAATAGATAAAAATATCATCAATAAAGATAATCACAAAGGAATCAAGATATTGCAAAAATACTCTATTCATTAGGTCCATGAATGTCGTTGGGCCATTAGTGAAACCAAAAAATTAAACCACAAATTAAATGTGACTATATCGGGTCCTAAAATCCGTCTTGGCAATGTCAACCCCTCTTATCCTTAGTTGATGGAAACCCAAACAAAGATCTAATTTTGAGAAGTAGTTAGCCCCTTAAGGTTAATAAAACAAGTCATCAATTCTAGCAAGAGGATACTTATTCTTTATAGTTACTTTGTTCAATTGGAGTGAGTAAATACACATTCTAAGGTCCCCATTTTTATTTCTCACAAACAACACCAGAGCACCTAACTGAGAGATACTTTGTTGAATAAAACCCTCATGAAGCAAATCTTTCAATTTCTTCTTTAACTATTTCAATTCCGTTGGAGCCATTTTATAAGGGGGAATGGATATATGTTGCGTATTTTGCAAAAGATCAATGCAAAAGTCTATTTCCCGCTCGAGATGAATGTCGGGCAAGTCATTAGGGAAGACTTCCATAAACTCACACACCATGGGGATCGACTCTAATGAAGGAACCTCAGAATCAACATCTAAAACTCGTACAATGTGATAAATGCACCCCTTTGAAATCATATTTATAGATTTTATACATGAATCAAATTTACCTCTCGAAATAGAATTCCCCCTTTCGCTCTAAAATTGACTCATTAGGAAATTGAAACTTGACCATCGGTTCCTACAATATATTGAAGCATAACATGCATGCAACCAATACATTCCAAAAATCACATCAAAATCAGGCATGTCTAATTCTACCAAATCAACCAAAATGACATTATGAGAAAATGATAAAGGACAACTCCTATAGACTCTTTCTGAAACTACCGAGTAACAAATCCGGGTAGAAACCGAAAAAGGATCTTCTAACATATCGGGTAATACTTAAAATTTTATAGCCACTTAAGGTGTAACAAAAGACAAAGTGGTATCGGGGTCTAACAATGCATAAATATCAATAGAGAAAACTTGTAATATACCGGTGACAACATCCGGGGAGCTCTCTTGGTCACCTCGGGATTGAAGAGCATAGAAGCGGTTCTTATTTGGAGCATCGAAATTTGAACCAATTTTAAGGGCTTTCTTTCTCTCTCTTCCTTAAGATCTTATCATGGGACACTCTCTCTTCATATGACCAGTCTTTCCACAAATAAAACAACCAGTCGTGCCAACCAAGAACTTTCCATCATGCTTCTTACCGAACTTTGCGCAAGTAGGTTTATAAACATAAGAACTACGAGCACTACCTCCTTGTGCCTTAGGGTTAGACATCCTATCTTTGTTTACCCTTGGAGAACTACAAGAGTGTAATGATCGTAGAGTACCCTCTATACGTTACCATTTTATTCGACCTTGATAAGGTCTTATACAAGTCCTTAGTACAATCATCACTACATAATGAACTCGAAATAATGCGAAATTTAAAACTTTTTACAATCAAAGTTCAAACTTCTTTTTCATAAAGCAAAATAATAGGAATCTAATACCGTTGTCACACATACACCATTTACTAATACGAATACAACATAAAGTCTTCAAATAGGGTCCTTAGCCCTTTAGACACAATAGTCTTATATAAAAAAAGTACATAGAAAAGACTATTAAGTCTATTACATCAATAGAGAAATCATAAAGTGGCATCAAATGCATTAGTCCTCGGCACTTTGAGGACCTACCACAAGTCATGGAGATAAGAACTCCAAGCTTTCTTCAAGAATGTAAAAGCAAATCACTTAGCCAAAACCTATAGTCATAATAGTAAAGGATAAAGGGGTTAGTACAATTAATGCACGAAGTATGGAGAAATGCATAAAAACCTTTAAAACATGAAAATGGACATCTATACGAATGTATGAATTTATGAGGTGTTGGAAAGCCATTTACATCATCAACAAAATACATAAGACAAAACCCCCAACAATGTTCAAACTACAAAGAAGGTATGACTTTAGCAACTCCTAAGGTCACTTGTGCAATGTAAAATTAGCATCCCATAATACCAATCCTACCAAGCATCCCTTAGAAGCAACCTTGGCCACACACATTACCTTTACATTCTATCACATACCATAATCATAGTGAATCAGATGCATCATGAACCACATCGAATATAGGGACATGTTCATTACAACTATTATCCATTCAACATACATGTTCTCATATCATTTCATAACTACAACGAACCTCCAGCGACATCCTTTTAAGTCTACTAGTGCAATGTACAAGTGAAGTCCCATACCCCCACTTCCACTTAGTAATCCTATTAGGATATCATAGACTAGTTCATACTTCATTCGTTACTTCAATATTTAGGGAAGATCAACCATAACCGACATAGACCGTGAGAGCTTACATGGAATCCGTTATCATAATGCCCCACACCGAAAAAGGGTGTTCTAATTGCCAAGGTAGAACCTACATACTAGCTACTATGTGGATCCACTAGTTAAGTCCTACGGGGGCACATAGTTAAGGGATAGGGAGATTTCTCCTAGAGACTCTACCTTTTTTATTAGGAGCATTCCCCATCTCATGAGTATCTCTAGGATGACCCAACCTCTTGCATTAATGGGAGGGTCTTTTCCTCATTGGTCATATCCTCTCGGTGTGTAGTATAGTTTCCCAACTTACTACAATTAGTCTTTTTAATTGTATCTACATGTGTGAATAAGTATTCCCTTTTCATTCAATAGAATTCAACATAAAGCTCTTAGATTCATTAAGTGAGAATACACTTTCATCCTAGAATCAACATATATATGTAAGTAGCACTTCCACAATATCTAACATAGTGTTTTCATGAGAAATATACTTTCAATCAACACAAGAGATTAACTTCATTACAGATACTTCATGCCACAAAATAGGTAAGGTTCAAGAGAATGGAAACCATCCCACACTACATTACTTGCATCCTTACATGAGCCATGTACCTTGCAAGCGAATTCAACGTCCATATACAACATTCTCAAACCTTTATTTACCTCCTTTTAAAGGTCAAGAATCAAATTTCGTAATTACCCCCCATAGATATCACAATAGGCATGAAAAACAAGCTTCTACCCTTTAATAACCAACAATCACAAAGCACTATGTTCATATCTACTCAATTCATTCAATAACATCAATGAAATTAGCTCATAGGGTGCACATGGGTTCTTGGAGGATTTTCACAATAGAAATAATCAATTTAATCCCAATATATGCATAATATAAGGCACATAACATAAGGAAAATGATTTTTAGAGTGAACCCATGGCTAGATCACAAGCACTAGTTATTTATCACAATATCAATTTCAAATATAGATGTTTTGAAGGGCTTCATGGAGAAACTAGTCCACGAATCAGCATCCCCATTCCTTGCTTGATGTTATTCCACAAGTTTGAAGTAAAGGAGAATGAGTCTTGAGTGCCCTAGCCTAAGTTCTTCCTTGTTCTTCAATGCTGGGTTAGAGAGAAAATTTGTGAGAGAGGCAAAGTAGGTTTTGATTTTTGAGTGGGAGTTATAAGGTGGAAGACTTGTTGTGATGCTTTAATATTATTTAATATACTTAAATAACTAATGGAAGCCGTAATTATGGGTTAACTAAACGCCTAATCAATTACCTAACTAGCCTTCACTAAGCCGTGTGGAGGAAGTGAAGACTGTGACCATTGACAAGTCCCTATTGATGGGGCGTCAATGCATTGACGGACTGTACTGGTCACTCATCAATTGGGACTTAGAATGGTTTTGGGGGCTATGTCATAATTATGGGTTAACTAAACGCCTAATCAATTACCTAACTAGCCTTCAATAAACCGTGTGGAGGTAGTGAAGACAGTGACCATTGACAAGTCCTTGTTTATGGGGCGTCAATGCATTGACGGACTGTACTGGTCACTCATCAATTGGGACTTCAACTTTAACCATGACACAACAAGGTCGAGATTTTTTTATCATCGCTATGTCAATATTTCACGGTTTTCCCACTACTTTTGACATCGTAAACAAGAATTCTTTAATGAAGACCATTAGGTTATAGGGGCATAAAAGAGATCCATGCAAAGAGAATAGAAGTTTCCGCCTCTAGGTTGAACTAGGGTTCCCATTTTAGAGTGTATTTGATAGTATACCCGCCTTTAGCCTTCAAAAATATAATGGCTTTGACATGAAATGTATGTAATCTTACTTAGTGGTAAGGAGAATAAGGATGTGTCTATCAGTCAAGAGTCCTACCTTACACTCCACCTAGAATGTCACACCGTAAATGACTAATTTTATGAATCTCTTCTAGTTTTAACCAACAGTAAGTAAATTTTCCAATATTGGAAAACTATAAACCTTGTTTATTGATCACAGTCTCAAAAAATATATTTTATCATACTCAGTTTAATTAATGTATATGTATAAATAATTTATGGATTAGTTATACACCCTACATGGTATAGAATGTCTAACTAGTACCTTACATTAGGAGATATTACAAATACATCGAAGTTAATACAATGTTACGAATATGTGTAAAGACTTTAGCGATCGGGTTCTGTCGTTATAGAAAATCTAATGGGAAAACATTTTGTTCCGGAAAACTTTTTCGTAGTATTTGGAAGTTTTCCAACCTAGTCTAGATTTAGACGAAATTTGAGTTATTAAGGAGTAAGGGAATATGGTAAAAATTAGGTGAATATTTATGATTTTGATTGCATGAGTAGTTATATAACTCATTAAGGCATCCATATGACTTTACGGAATTGAATTTGGGCGTGGAGAACTTCGGGAATTGATCTTAGAATGAAAGATATTTTCTGAGTGTCGTGGGTTAAAGGTGTTTTGTGAAATGGATTTGGAGATTCTTTAAATGGCTCAATAGTTCAAAAATCCCTCCTTGTCGGAGGTTTGTGCCTCTCTGGTGGGGTGATGTTCGTTTTAGCAGGCAGGACGTGAATTTAAGTCGTTACTAAACCCCGAAATGACCTCATTATGAACTTTTCAACTTTTTGAGCTTAGTAACAAACCCCATATAACTCCTACTCATTTTTCATCATTCTTGCTTCTAAAGGTAAGATTTTTACTCCACAAATTCATTTTTTGATCCATACAACGTAATAGAACTTGTTAATAATGATGGGGAAGGGTTTTGATATCGATTCAATGGTGGAAGCAACCCTAAATTTTATAATAAGGATCATGGAATTGATCTAGTGTTCACATAATTGTTATAGTTTTGGGTAATTAGCGATTGATTTGTTGATTCCCGTGTTATTATGATTGTTTGTAGACTAAGAACACGTGGAAAGAATCCGGAAAGGGACGGATCATGTTTCTTAGGGTTTCAAGATTATTTCGAGGTAGGTGATGGTTGTGATTCTATGATTGTGCGATGTATTCTTGTGATTACTTCATTATGATGCATGTATGTATGTGTATATGGCATTGTTGATTCACACTTGTTGAAAATGAGATAGATGAATGACTATATGCCATGAATAACTTGAATGCATGATTTGGAAGTATACTTGTGTTTGTGATTGGGGTGTGATGGATTGGATTGCCATGTTCCGACATAACTAACATGGATTGGATTGCCACGTTACATCATTAATTGGATCAAATTTCCACGTTATGGTATAATTATGGTTTCAGGTACCACATTCGGGTGCACTCTAACAGTTTGGGTTTGGGTTCCGTGAGGAGGACCAACCACTTGTGATAAATGTGAAATTGTAGAAGCATGTGATATTCAATATTGTATACGTTCGATATATTTGCATGATTATATTGTTGTAATTAACTTGTTTATGTTGCACTTAGTGGGATAGCTGTGTGATCCTACTAGTATATGGTGGTTGCGTACTCATACTACACTTGCTTTTATTTTTTTAATATAGGGCATCTTCCGGCGGTTATTGACAGGCCTTGCAAAAAAGATATGTGATCGTTTCTTCCGAATTCAAGGGTGAGCTAGCATCTTCCGACCTGCCATGGACTTCTCTTTAGTCTATGTCCACCATTTTTGGACTTAGACATTTGCTTTATTAGTTGTTTAGAGCTTGGGGTTACATCCCTACTTGTTTTAGACTTTTTTTTATCACTTAGAAGTTTTGGTACATTGACTTTCAGGATCTAGGTTGTTTACTTCCGCATTTGTTTAGTCAGTTCTTTAGGATCCTTTTGAAGTTTATGGAAACTTCTTACATTGTTTATTTAACTTGGTTCTGTAATTTAAATATCTTAGTTATTAATTTAGTTACTTGTTTTTTAGTTGTAGTAGTGGTTCTCCCACCAGGGTTTTTATGGGTGCCAATTGCGACGGTCTGGATCGTGACAAAGATATACCCTTCATATCCTTTTAATGATTTTGTTTATTTTCTATGTTTTATGTTATATATTTGTACTAGTGAATTTATTTCAATAAATTAGCTGACAAATTTTATCATTTAGATAGAGTTGTTATTTGTTAAATAAATACATACAAATCAATATAATATTTGAAATGTCAGTTGTTTAACATCTACTAATTGAAAAGACAAATATATTTCTAAATGACGTTTGTGATCTTGATTCAATGTCGTATTGTTGATATATATATATATATATATATTGCTAAATTTTTAAAATTGCACACATGCTAAAAGAAATAATTCATAAGTACCCCTGAACTATGACCAAGATCTCAACGATACACATTTACTCATGTTTATAACTTTTTTAGGCATTAAAATAAAGTTAAGGTATTAAATAAATATTTTTATCATGTAAAGTCAATTTGAAATAAATTTATTGTATCATACTAGTGATATGATAATAAATATTCTTAGGAAGAGGTATATTTTTAACTTGTGAAATTATGAATGTTGTCATTTTAGTCATATGTGTTTTTTCTTCTTCGAATAATTCTTTGGTGTAATAACACTATGTGACCCTTTAGAATATTTCACTTCATTCCAATACATATCTTATAATAAAAATATTATTTTATTCATAAAATCAAAGACAAGGATATAAAAAGATTTTTTAAAAAATAATTAAAATGATTTTTCAATTCAAACATAAATAAAAATTTATTTGTAATAAAGTTTTATTTTCTTATCCTCTCTTAAATATACTTCTACAATGATTTATAATGTTAAGATGGCTTCTCTCTTTTTCTTTTTTAAGTTACTGATTACTAACATTACTAGTGAATATTTATCAATTTTAATTTTAAGTTGTACAAAATTTATCCGTTATAAAATGTATATATATATATATATATATTTATATATATATAACTAATTGATATCCTTATTAATATCATACTCACCATAAAACTATTAGATAAACAGACAAGATATTAAAAACATACATATATTAATGTAAGGATTCTAATTTATGAATAATACAGTAACTATTAAATTAGGGAAAAACTAGGAAACAATTTATAAATTATAATGTAAAAAAGTTGAAGGGATTTTAGATGAGAATATTTTTTCCAATTATAATGAGAAAAGACTTAAAATCGGTATATCATATAACTAAAATCTCAATAAATAATGACACACTGAAACATTGAATTTAAATAACAAATTTAAGCTTAATATTTTATATATTGAAATAAAAAAACACTCAACTGCTTATGACGTGTAACATTAAAAATTCATTCAAATTAGATTAGCAAAGAGTAAGAAAATACAGTAAAAAGATAAGCGGGAAGACGATGGGGAATGTTATATTCCAATGACAACATTCAGAACCCGATATGGTCATTATGAGTTTTTGGTCATGTTGTTTGGGTTGAGTAATGCACCAACAGGGTTCATACACCGTATGAATAGGGTCTTCATACCTTATTTATGGATGTTTGTTATCGTCTTCATTGATGACATACTGATATCTATTCAAGGAATGAAGAAGACCATGCTACTCATCTTAGAATATTTCTTCAGACTTTGAAAGAAAAGGAGTTATATGATAAGTTATCTAAATGTGAGTTTTGGCTTGAGTCTGTCGCATTCTTAGACCACATAGTGTCTAGAGAGGGAATAAAAGTTGATAATTAGAAAAATTGAGACAATGCAGAATTGGCCTCGATCGACATCTGTAAATGATATGAGGAGATTCTTGGGTTTGGCTGGCTATTATAGAAGGTTCGTAGAGTGGTTCTTATATATTTCATTCCCTTTGACAAAGTTGACTCAGAAAACAGTTAAGTTTCAACGGTCTGAAGCTTCTAAGAAAAGCTTTCAAAAATTGAAAAAGAGGTTGACTATTGCCCCAGTTTTGACTTTACCGGAAGGTACTCAAGGTTTTGTGGTGTATTATGATGCATCTAGAATTGGCATGAGTTGTTTTTCAATATAGAAGGGCAAAGTTATAGCTTAGGCCTCTAGACAATTAAAAGTTCATGAGAAGAATTATCAAACCCATGACTTTGAGTTGGCTGCAATAGTATTCACCTTGAAGATATGGCGTCACTATTTATATGGAGTTCATGTTTATGCATTCACTGATAACAAGAGCCTTTAGTATGTGTTCACTCAAAAAGAGTTTAATCTGAGACAAAGGAGGTGGTTAGAATTACTCAAGGATTATGACATGAGTATTCTTTACCACCCAGGTAAGTCTAATGTTGTTGCGGATGCCTTGAGCAAATTGTTTATGGGTAGAACCGCCCACCTTCAGGAAGAGAAAAAAGAACCATCCAAAGATGTGCAAAGACTTGCACGATTCGGAGTTCGATGAAGGGATTCTACAAAAGGAGTAGTAGTAGTGATGAATGGGGTTGAATAATCCTTAGTGTCATAAGTGAAAGAAAAGCAAGACGATGACCCAATTTTTCTTTAGTTGAAGGCAAATAATAATAAGCAAAATGTATTACCTTTTGAAAAAGGATGAGATTGTGTTTTGAGATATCAAGGTAGATTGTGTGTACCAATGGTGGATGGACTCCAAGAGAGGATCATGGAGGAAGCTCATAGCTCTATATATTCCATTCATCGGGGTTACATAAAGATTTATCGCAATTTAAGAGAGGTGTATTGGTGGAGTATCATGAATAAGGGCATTGCAGAATTTGTTGCTAAGTCCAAATTTCCAACAAGTTAAAAGTATAGCATCAAAGGCCCGGTGGTTTGGATCAGTATAAAGAACTTCCGGAATGGAAGTGACAGATTATTAATATGGCTTTCCTCATAGGTTTACCAAGGTCTCGCAAGCAACATGATTTTATTTGGGTCATTGTCTATAGAATGAAAAAATCGACAAGACTACCCATTTGGCAAGAGAGTATGCTATGTATCTTGAAGAGGTGGTAAGACTTCATGGAGCTCAGTTCTCCATTATTTCTTATAGAGGTGCACAATTTACTGCACAGTTCTTGATTTTTTTTTAGAAAGGCTTGGGTTCAAACGTGAACTTAAGTACTCCCTTTCATCTTAAAGAAGATGGGAAAGCAGAGTGCATTATTCAGACTTTAGAGGATATGTTGAGGTCATGTGTGATTGATTTCAAAGATAATTGGGATGATAACCTACATCTAGTTGAGTTTTTTTACAACAATAGTTACCATTCTAGCATCCAAATGGCTCCACAACCCAGCTCATAGCTTTTTGCCCCTTTAGCTCTACTCTTCTTCCATTGGACGTACAAAATCCTAGAAATACCCTTGAGGTATTATGCATCTAACTCAAATTGGTTAACATCAGAAACATGCATAACCTCAAAAAACTTCTGCAAGTCCTCCATAAAATTCTTCGGATACACAATAACATTTGACCCTGTGAATTCTAGAGGATTCATCTTGATGAACTCATTGATTCTTGATGTACCAGTCATATCTTGTTGAACTTCTCTTTGTTGACCAGCTTGGTTGGTCACCACATGACTCAACATCTGGATAGCGTCCCACAACTAAACATAAGTGACCTCTCCCTGGGGTTGCAATTCTGGTGCATTGGGTACCTTTCATCCTGGGGGATCCACATTTCGCCTAGCAAGACGACATCAAACAACTCGTCATGGACGCATTATCTATAAGATGTGCAGTAGTACAAATTATTAATTTTTTTTACAGAGTTGAACTAAATCGCATGAAAATAGTATGAAAGAAGTGAAAAACTTCCCAAATATTGCTGCCTCCTAACTGTATATGTGGCGAGCTTCACACCGATAACCAGGAATCTATATAAACGACTTTATTTACACCCTAAGACACTTTAACTATATACTCTGATACTATATTTTGTACACCCCAAGCCTACACACTGGATGTGGCCGACAATCGAGAACCATTTCTAGTTCCCAAGACAACCCTTGGTCTGGCTCAGTAGTGAGCAGAAGACTTACTAACCAATATATGACCTAAATTTACGATAATTAACTCACATGTCTCAAGAAAAATATCTTAGAATATTTAAAGTATTTATAAAACCATAAATGACAACTTAAATCTTAAACATAACCAATGGAAATGGAAAAGACATCTCAGAACACTACTATCTATGAAGCCTCTAATAACTATGTAAGACGTCGATACAAGACCGAAAACATCTTACACTAAAACATTTTAGGCTTTTATCTACACCAGTAAAGTGTAGCCTAAACTAGCAAAAAGTGTGGTCTTCGATAAAAAGGCTACACTTGGAATTTAAGCAACACTTTCTAGGGTTTGGCCAAAGGAAGCGTAACCTTTGACGTTAGGCCACACTTTTTAAATGTCTCCATAGCAGCTACACTTAAAAATCATGGCCAAAGAGTGGGCTAATGGTGTAGTGTTAATACTACTGAATATAAAAGTGGAACCCTCTAGAAGATATGAGGCTCTCCAAAGCAAACTCGGCCGGTAAGGGATATCAACAGAGAGCCTGTTGACTACCCTGAATATCCTTATATGCATCATAAGAATATGTAGGCCAAATAGAGTCAGTAAATTTAATGTACGAGCGTGTAAGGAAAACTCTAAAGTGTAAATATAGGTTTAATATGATAGAACAGAAAAAAATACTCAAGTTGTCTCAATTCATCTCAAGGATATTCAACTCAACTCAAGCATACCCAACTCAACTCAATATGAAAGAAAAAATAAAGATTCAATTTATATAAATCATTTAAAATAGTAGATAATAACTCAATGTTTATGAAAAAAACAATAATAACTCCCAATAATGTACTACTTCATGATACAACGTCTTGAAGACACTAATAAACTTTACTATACTTTGACGGAGTATAGTACATCCTCAACTATGTGGATCCAATAAGCTATGCTTAAAAGGAATAAAAAAAATCATCTAAAAAGTATGATCATTCACCCATGTTGGCATACATGGTTTATGAGGATTTTGAGTTTTCTGAACTCATCCCCATATCGGTGCTCAATAATACTCTCAATAATGTGTATATATATATATATATATATATACACACATATATAGACACACACACACACCTCATTCTCATATGTTGTAAAGAAAATGTAACTCCTCCTCAATTTGAGATAATTACTCAAAGGATTTCTGTTAAAAATATGATTCTTAAAACACCTCATAAACTCATTTAGAAAGCGTAGTTTCTCTCATTTTAGATGTAAAGTATTACATACCTTGGAAACCTTAGACCACTCATACTCGATTTGAAAAATGAACTCAACTCTCCTCATACTCAATTACTCAAATTTTAAAACAAGATATATTGTTGAAGACTTCTCAAAAGGACTAAAAATACATTCTCGAACTTTACTCTTAATCTGTACTTTAATTTGAAAAGTGAAATTAAGAGACATGAGAAGAGAATATGTAGGATCTCTTAGTGATTTATAAAGGTCTAGATAGTTAGGATTAATAAGAGAATGAAAGTGCAACTCAAGGGAACAAGTATGGACCAAATAATAGAAGGGAAGGTAGACTGACACACCTAGCGCATCCTTGGCCCGTGTTGCAAGCCCTCCATTCACTGGGGATGGTGTGTGATTCGAAGTACGTGTAGGGTGCCATCCCTCCTAGTGGATCAAGGGCACGCCACCCTAGCCCTTTTCAAGAACATTATGACAATTTTTTCTTCTCGACTTTTTGTCCTAATTCACCTAAAATTGATTGATTACTTTCAAAATCACTTAGATTCATGAAACCAAAACAACTAAATGAAAATCAAATCACTCCCTCAAGGAAAAACACTCATTCGCAAGATCCTCACCTCAAGAACTCCAAAAAACATCATTATCAATGAATGAAGTATAGAACCTCACAAAATTCAATCAAGAAGTCAATACACTTGATCTCATGGACGAATTCGATATTTGAAATGCATGGTTGGCGTGAGCATGATCAAACCTTTTACTATGAAAACTCACATACCTCGAAAGAACCAAGTTCTTGAAACAATCCTCAAAACATGATTAATTCTTGAAGCTTTTTCCCTTTTTCTACTCTTGAACATTTCCCTAACCTATTAAACAGTTTCATCTTGAGTGGAAATTGATTTTAGTAAGGTTTGACCCCTAATTTGGTGAAAAAAATTGTAGGTCTAGTGGGCTAAGTTAGTCCAAAATACGCCTCTTTTAAAGTGATGAAATACATAACAAGACAAGTTGTATTTATACAACCATATCTTCTTCATTTGAACTCAAAATTTAGCAAACTCACTGGAGTTGGAAAGAGGACTTAAGTACCTTCCTTTGATACCGTATGATTTTTTGAAGTTGACCCAAAAAATGACAATTAGGATTAACTTGTACCAATCTGAGGTTAGCTCTTTCTAAATTTAGCTCTTTGTATGACCGAGTGTTACATCTATTTATTAAATTATTCAAATAAATTTACCATAGCCGACTGTTTTGGTAGATATACCAACATGAGTAAACTTGAGGAGAGTTTCAATGTAGATCACATAAAACTTAGTCAGAAACAATTTGATCGCATAACTCTCTTTCAATTTGAAATAAATTGAAATGAAGGTAAATTTTTTCTTAACCAAAGTATTCCATTTCATTTGGTAAAATCATGTAAACGGCCCTCATAAACTCACCCACTTCAACATTATAGAGTTATTTGTACATACAGTATTATGTAAACTAATTCCTCTTTGCAAAAATTGAAGTGTTATTATTAACTATAAATATTTAACATTGTCTTAGGATTTTGTAAGAAAATAATTGACCGCACACTTGTTTCAAAAACATAAGGTGAATTCCATTAATTACAAATTTATTAATAAACTAAAAATTCAACAGAAAAGACTAACAATTTGTTGTGGAATTCTCATAATTGTCATTTATTTTAATCTAGACTGCTGTGGAATAATTTAGCAGAATTTGAAAATGTGCACACTTATTACATATTGGAAGCTCATTCAAACATTGAAGATTTTTTGAATATTCACCAAATTCTATTAATACGATATATAGATGTGCATGACAATAGAAGTATAGAAGATATACAACAACTATATTTTTATGCAAATAATTTTGTTGCCTCACTTCATTATCATTTACCTACTTATTTCTCAAACTTGTGTTTGTTGTAGTTCTTCTGAGTGAAAGAGGAGGGAGAAAGGAAAATGATAGAGACAAATAAAATGTTTTTTTTTGTAACGCCCTAAAACGAACTAAGGTGAACTAGATCTTTGAGATTGTTTCATGAGTTAATTTTAAGTTAAAATGAGTTAGATTGATGTTCTTAGGCAGTGTGTGAAGTTTGGCTAAGTTTGGAGGTCAAACGTCCAAGAACGTCCATGACGTTCGCAAAGTGTGCCTTAGAGAGTGCTTGTGTGTCTTGGTATGTTAGAGTGAGTTTTACGTGTTAATTTTAATAGAAATTGATGTGAAATGTTTATAAGACCTAGACGACTATGTTTAGGGGTTTAACGTCCGGGTATGACCCCACCTAGGACCCACGAGGGTCCCTAGAAGAGGACCCCACCTCTTGGCAAGAAACGACGACCAAACGACGACCCAAGGGATGGTCCGTTGGTCAACAAACGGTCCGTCAACAATATGCATCGATTGCCCTGCAAGGCTAGCGAAGCCTGCACATGGTAGAGTTGCAGTCCCAATCGATGGACCCCATCAACGGGGCGTCGATTGGGAGACGGTCCGTTGATGATGGGGCGTAGGTGGTCACTGTAAAAGCTGTTAAAAATCTGCCTAGGCTTGGGGTGTTTGGTAAATTTACCCCAAGTATTTTATGAACCTGGGAAGTCATTTTTAGGGTTATTTAGGTATATTAAGATGTTAGAAACCCTAAGACATAATTTCCTAAAAACCCAAAATCCCTCCCTCTTAAAAGACTCTCTCAAGTCACCATGGAAGCTAGAAGTCAAGAAGGAACTAGGAGGGCTGTTGGTGGACGTTTATTCATCAAAAATCATTGGGGTTTCTTCTATGTGAGGTATGGTATCCATACTTGAACTCACTTTCATTCAAGGAGTTCCTTCTAATGGATTTTCAAAATGGGTTTTCAACCCTAGTTTCTTCTACCTTCAACTCTAAATACGGGTCTTGTATGAAAACGTTTCTAATGATTCAAATATGATGTTTCTAAGGTTAGTTGGTGATGTTAATGCTAAAACTTCAATAAAATCATGTTAAAGCTTTTCATCAAATTTTGGCTTAAGAAATGGGCTAAATGAGCATGAATTGGTAGTCTTTGAGCTTTAGTTTCTTATGGTTTATATTGTTGATTAGCTACCGCCCAAAGGGCTATATTATGATGAAATATTTAGTAAAATGTTATAGGTTATGGAAGCTTCGTTAAAAGGGTAAGTTGGTTATGTCGTTTAGCCTTAATTTCGAAATGCTCTTGAGTGGTATGGTCCACCTTCTTTGTGGCGGTGTTTATTTGACTTATATGAACGTGAAGTTACTTGTTTATTGTGAATGAGGCCATAAAGGCTTGTTATGTGAATTAAGATGATAATAATGTTATTCTTGATTAAATGTGCCTTATGAAGCTATTATGTGAAGTATGCTAGAGAGTATGCTTAAATGAAGTATATTATTATGTGAAGCATGTAAAGTGTGTGATATGATGAATGAAGGTCCAAGTATGTATAGAAGTTAAATGTAAATTAAATGATGCTTATGTGCAAGGTGTGCTCACAAGTACATACACTCACACTTGATTGAATGAATGAAGCTAAGTTAAGTAAAAAAGAAGAGTTTTGGGGTGAACACTCTTCGTGAGTTGAGATGAAGTGTTTAGTAGCAACCCCAATACATCCTAAGATCTTTTTAATATAGGTCGGAGGATGAATTCCCTTCGTGAGTTGAGATGTAGTGTTCACTAGTTATCCTTAACCAATAGTTTATAATGTTGAGAATCCGTGGGAAGTTATGCCTAGCACCGAGAGGATATCAAGAAGAGGTGGTTACACTTCGTGAGTTGAGATGTTGTATTCCAATGTACCTCTTGAGATGAGTACTCCTCGTTAGTAGAGAATGAGTTACTTAGTAGAAATCTCCTTATCCCTTAACTATGCGCCCGCATAGCTGTAACTATTGGGCAAACCATGTAAAAGCTAAGAGAATGACCTTACTCTAGGCAATTGAGGATCCGTCATCCGATAGGGGTTAATATCGGGATTCCATGTCTAGCTCTCATGGTCTATGTCGGTTAAGCTAACCTCCCAAAAAATTAATGAATGTGCTAATTCTTCTAAAAGAGTGTGCTACTTAGGGTAGGTAGTGGGATGAGACGTTATTTATCCATTGCACTAGGTAGGCATTCCGAAAGGGGAGTCTTGATGAGTCTTATTTGAATTGAATGAACTAAGTCTCCTAAAATAACGTAATACTTAGGGTAGGTTGTGGAATGGGACGCTATCTATCCATTGCACTAAGTAGACCTTCCGAAAGGGGAGTCTTGGTGCCAAACCTTCTAAAAGAGTGTACTACTTAAGTTAGGTGGTGGTATGGGACGTCATCTACTAATTGCACTAAGTAGGCATTCCGAAAGGGAAGTCTTGGTGTGTTGTTTAGGTGTCCTTCTATTGTCTTGCCATTGAGTGGGGGCTTGTTCTCCCGTGGTGAGTACGCCAAGAAAGGGGGTAGTCTTGAGGATCGCTTTGGTGTGTATTGAAGGAGGCATATGCGTTCTTCCTTCATGTCTTACCTTAGTGAGTCTTAGGATTACCTTAGTTAGGGAAACTACGACGGAAATGAGTTCACTTCCTCATTGGAAATACCTTGAAAGTTCACTACTTTGGAGTCATTTTAGTTCACTGTAATGTTAATGAAAGTTTACTGTAAATGCTAGTTAGTTTACTGTGAAGTGCATCCTTTTGTTAAAATTATGGAAATTCTTCTCTAAGTGTTAAATGATTTTTTTTATGTTGTTTTACTTCTATATTCACAAATGTTTTACTTAATTGGCATGAAAATGTGTTTTTACTAAAATGTCCCTTTTTGCATGTTTTTGCATATGCCATACTTAGTACATTGTTTTGTACTAACCCCATACTTGTTTATACTCTATAAGTATAGGTTTTGGAAGAAAGGTTGAAGTCTATAAGGCAAAGCTTGGGAAAGTTCATCTCAAGACAAAGTGTTTCCTCATATATCCGAGGGCATAATTCCTATCTTCTTAGTTTTCTTATATTAAGACTTATTATGTATTTCCTTAAATGTAATGGGCCGTGTCCCTAAGTTATTTATGTTGTGTCTTTAAGTTTGGCTTGTGAAGATGAGATTTTCTAAGTATTTCTAAAAGAATTCCTTTTTATATTAAATGTCTTCAAAAGTTTTAATTCCGCACTACTGTTCATGTCTTATGTAATGAACGATAGTTACCGGTCATGACCCAAGGCTTCTTCCTAGCTTCTAGGGGGTACTTTCGGGTCGTGACATTTTTCAATATTCTCTCATCTAAACAATTGATTCAACTCTATTTTATATGCATCTTTTGAGACATTTGATTTTACATACTTATTTTAAAAGGTGAGTTCATTCAAAAAATGGAGCATATCTTGTTTGTTTGTTTTTTACCGTAGAACATATTTTTGTTGTTCTAATTTTGCAGCATGAAAAAACTGAGAGATGACTCTCGATTTAATTTTTCCCACAGTATTCGTAAGATGTTGTCCTGTTAATTTTTTCTTGGTTGATTTTGTATGTACATAAATAGTTTGGATGAATGGTTGATAAATTAGTTATCTTTAATTCCGATGATGTATGGTTTGTGCATTTTAGTGATCAAGATACATTAGATGCAATTGTTCTCCATAATTTAATTTTGATTATTTAAACTCAATTTTTTATCTTCTAGTATGAATTATCAGGCAAAACTAAAGATAAGGATTATCTTTACATATGTTGCGTATGTTAGGGTCGGTGTAGAATCTTTATTTTTCTTATTCTTCTTTGTTAATTTAAAGGGTCAAACATATCCACAATACCACTATTTCTTTGATTGTATCATATTGAAGGATTTGATGATTTTGAATGAACTATATCAAAAAATTCTTTTTTTACGAATATAAGCATAGATTTTATATGGATGATATTATAACATAACTCTATAATAATATTTTGGACATATATATTTTAGTGCTAGCTTTTAGCTCTGGTTCTATGTGACACAGTCAATCACAAGTTTCTCGAAGTGGTCCGAGTAATATAAATGGTGATAGCGGTGTTGAGAGAGTTGGTTCTAGTAAGCCACAAATTAGGATTGATGAGGCATTCTCTTATTTTAACTTAAGGATAAGTTTCTAAATCAAAGGAGAAGTATATCACGTTCCTTGTTGTTATGATGGACTTTAAGAGCAAAAGGTGCTTTTTAGCACAATTTGCCTATTTTGAATCTTCATTAATTTCTATTATGATTGAATGGTTTATGTAGAACTAAGTCTTTGATTTTTTTCACATAATTGATACAGTCGGTGTTATAGAAAAAGTGAAAGATTTATTTAAAGGACATCCGAGTTTACTCCTTTGTTTCAATCCTTTTTTTCCCAAGGGCTATGAAATAATCTTGAATGGTGAAGATGAGAAAACATACTTCATGGAACAAGCACTCAGCTTTCTGAAAAAGTCAAAGGTTACCATATGTTAACTTATGGTTTTAATAATAATAGGCCTACCTTTTTAGTCATTAGGTTTTCCTCTCAATTAATAATAGCATCACTACTAAAGTCAGGATAGGGAATGGAGCCTTAGTTGATGCAAAAGGTAAATATACCATTTCGATCAACATAAAAGGAAGCGGTAAGCAAATTCATGATGTTCTTTATGTTCTTGACTTGGAAGAAAATTTACTGAGTGTAGGTCAACTCATGAAAAATGGTTATTCTCTTGTGTTTAGAGATAAATTTGCAGGATATATGATAAAATTGAGCCAAATGAAGTCATTATTGAAGTAAAGATGATAAAAAGAAATTTCCCTTTGCAATTTGATTACAATGCATTAAAAATGAAATTGTAGATGATTCATTGCTTTGGCACAAAAGATTTCGTCACTTGAATATTCATTGTTTGAAGCTTCTCAAGCAAAAAGATATAGTGAAAGGTCTTCCTGAGATACATACTGAGGTGGATTCATGTGAAAGTTCTATAATGGGAAAGTAACATAGGAAGTCTTTTCCAAAGGGGTGTCTTCAAGAGCAAGTGTACTTTTGGAACTAATCCATACCTACATTTGCGGACAAATGAAGACTCCATCTATTGGAAGTCAAAGGTATTTTTTAATCTTTATTGATGATTTTTCAAGAATAACTTGAGTTTATTTCTTTAAAGAAAGTCGGAAGCATTTGCTACATTCAAGAAATTTAAAGCCCTTGTTGAGGAGATAAAAAGTTGCAACAGCAAAACCATTCGTAGTGATAGAAGAGGCGAACACAGAATTCAAGAAATTTTAAGAATATTGCAAAAATGAAGGCATTTAGAAGCAACTTACAACAGGGTACACTCCTCAACAAAATGGTGTATCTGAAGAAATAGAACAATTGTTGAAATAGCCAGAATTATGATAAATGAGAAAGGGCTACCAAAATATTTTTGGGCAGAAGCAGTGTATACATCAGTGTACATCCTTAACAGATGTCCGACAAAGGCACTAAAGGACAAGACACCAGTTGAAGCTTGGAGTAGAATGAAACCTTTTGTAAGTCATTTTAAAAATTTCGGGTGTATTGTTATACTCATGTACCTGTTGAGAAAAGAACAAAATTGGATGAAAATTGTCAAATATGTATATTTCTTAGTTATAGTGATGTGATAAAAGTATATAGACTTCTCGATGTCAAGACTAAAAAACCTGTTGTTAGTAGAGATGTCATTTTTGATGAAAAAACAACATGGAATTGGAAGTATAAAAAGATAGAGAATAATGATATTATATATTCAAATCAAGAAGAGGATGAGAAAGAGGAAGATGTCCCTCAAGGGAGAGAAATCCCAGATTCTGATGATGAAGAACCACCTCCAAGAGGAACAAAAATGTTGAGTGACATTTATCAGAGATGTAACTTTGTCAGTGTTGAGCCAAAAAATTATGAAGAAGCAATAAAGCATGATGTTCGGAAGAAAGCCATGGAAGAAGAAATTCGGATAATTGAAAAAAATAATTGTTAGGAGCTTTTGGCTATACCCAAAGAAAGAGAAGTTGTAAGTCTAAAATGGATTTACAAAATCAAACTCAATCAGGAAGGAGATATTCAAAAGCACAAAGCAAGGTTGGATGCTAGAGACTTCACGCAAAAATCAGGTATTGATTTTTATGAAACATTCTCTCCAGTTGCTCGTCTTAAGACAATTAGAACAGTAATTGTTGTTGTTGCACAAAAGAAATGGAAGATATTTCAACTTGATGTTAAATCTGCGTATCTTAATGGAAAACACGATGAATAAATTTATGTTCAGCAACCTCAAGGATTTTTTGTTGAAGGGGAAGAAGAGAAGGTGTACAGGCTAAAAAAAGCTCTTTACGGGCTGAAGCAAGCTCCAAGAGCATGATACAATGAAATTGATACATACTTTCTGAAAAATAATTTTCAAAGAAGTAAAAGTGAAGCCACTTTGTATGTGAAGAAAGAACATGGCAGCATTATCATTGTTTGTCTCTATGTGGATGATTTGCTCTTTACAGGAAATGATGTGAAGATGATGCAAAAATTCAAGAATGATACGATGAAAGCCTATGAACTGAGTGATCTTGGGTTGCTAAATTATTTCATGGGGATCAAAGTTTCTCAAGTGAAAGAAGAAATTTTCATTTCTCAAAAGAAGTATACTAAAAGTATTCTTCAAAAATTCAACGTGATGGATTGCAGGTCTTTGGCCATACCATTAGCAGCAAATGAGAAGTTTAGAAAAGATGAAGAAAAGAAATCTAATAGCTCACTTTATAGGAGCATAATTGGAAGTTTGCTATATCTTACTTCAACAAGGCCAAGCATTATATTTGCTGCTAGTTTATTATCAAGATTTATGCAAGAACCAAGGCAAGTGCATTTTGAGCTGCAAAGTGTGTTCTACGCTACTTGCAAGGAACAATGGATTATGGGATAATGTATAAATTTGGTGAAGATTTGAACTTCATTGGTTATTCTGATAGTGATTGGTCTGGAAGTATAGATGACATAAAGAGTACTTCTGGTTATGCTTTATTTGGATAAAGTATTTGTTCTTGGTTATCAAAAAAGATAAGTGTTGTTAATCAATCCACTGCCGAAGCAGCATATGTTTTAGCAGCTAAGGCTACTTCTCAAGCTATTTGGCTTAATAGAATATTTGTAGACCATGGTGAAAAACAAAAAAGAAGGATTGTTCTGTATTGTGATAACAAATCAGTAATTGCAATTGCCAAGAATCCATTCAACCATGAAAGATCAAAGCATATATCCATTAAGTATCATTTTATCCGAGAAGCACAAGAAAAGGCGAAATTCAGTTGCATTATTGTCAGACAGGAGAACAAATTGCTGACATCTTCACTAAAGCACTTCATAGGGAAAATTTTTGCTATATTCGAGAACGCATTGGAGTTATCAAGCAAATGCATTAAGGGGGAGTGTTGGAATTAATGCATCAATGTTTAGTCTTCCGAAATTGTCTCTTAGCTTTTCAAGAAGTCTTTTTAGAATTTTTTAATACATGTATCTAGTAAATTGTGATACACGTATTTAGTTATTTGTGCAAGACCTTTGATTTTCATTATTACTAGGATAAATAAAGATGTAGTTCATGATTGTAATCATCTCAAGTGGACTTAAGTAGAATATATAAAACTTGAGTACTCTCTAATGATAGTATTCTCCTTTTATATTTCCTACATACTTAAGTTAGATTCTTCATTCCCTATTATCAAATAGACATAGGGTTTCTAGAACTATTGTAGATTATCATGGATTAGTTATTTACATGTTCCAAATTGGATTATCATTTTATTACTTTGTTTCTTTCATGAGTTTCAGAATCCTAGCTATCCAGTTCTTTAGTTCTTGAATTACAAATGCTAGGTGAGATATTTCAATTATTTTAGATATACATGCCTCAGTTTTTGAATATGTAATTATCAATATAAAAATGTTGCATTCTCAATTTGCATGTCAATTTTAAGCTATCTAATATATTACAGAAATCCAGTCCTAATTTGTTAATTATTTAATCTATTGGGAGTAGAATAATACCCAGTTGGACTTGGGTGAGTCACCCATATAGTCCAAAAACTACGAGCCACATAGGTTGTAAGTCCCATCTATGGATGACACCACTATGTGTATACCTTTGGCTGGGTTTAATGGGTCCTCTCGATGGGGAGTATATATCAGATTCTATATTTATCTCATATGGTTTTATGTCGTTTATTAATAGCTCCTAGAGTTGAGTCAGAATCTGTTTCATTGACCAGGTTTTAGTATTTAGTTTCAGCATGTTATAGCTTGGTTGTTGCATTCAGTTTAGTTATGTTTCGTATTTCAGTTGTCTTATCATGCTCAAATCATATTATTTCTTTATTGCTTTGTTCGGTTTTTTGGTATTTGAGCTTTGTTCTATTCCTCGTGCTTAGTACCTTTTAAGTACTGACACATACTCTGCGCTACATATTTCCATGATGTAGGTTCAGGTTCTCAGCAGTCAAATCACACATAGACTGGTTCCCGATCATCAATTCAGCAACATCAATGGTGAGTCCTCATTCTTCGAGGACTAGTGGCATTACTATTTTTATCACTTTTGGTCTTTAGTTTCAAGCTTTTGTGAGATTTAGTTGGGGCATGTCCCATCACTTCAAGTCATTTTAGAGGCTTATTTCAAACATAGTTAGATTTAGCTTAGTATTTTAGTTTGATATTTCAGTTGTTATTGAAATCTTCTCATATTATTTAATACATTCACTTTTAGGATGGGTATTCCCCATCACTTTCGTTTCATGATTAGCTTCCACATAGTTTTATTGTTCAGCTTATCTTTAGTATACTCATGATTATGCTAAAAGGGTTAGCTTGGGGTCACCTTTGATCCTAGGTCTCATTTCCGCGTCTCTAGGGGTAGCTTGGGCGTGACATATTCTACATGTCAGCAATGATTCTTTGCAAGTCACTTTTCTTGCTAATTTTTCTTTCTTTCCCAATTTATATTATATTCCAATAATCATTGGAAAATATTGAATTTCAATGAAAAACTGAACTCATGTTCAAATATTGTTAGGAGACAACATTTGTTCATTTACTTCTTTTCATAGTTATTTAAAACCAAGAATATAGGGGGAAAAGTGCATATCTTAACATTTATGTACAAAAATAACTTTTCTTATTGAAAAGAAAACTGAAAGAGTACAATGCGTCAATGTACTTGGAAAGAAAAAAATAAAATCTTACCCATACAAGGAAAACATACTACAAAAATATACTCGAACATATTAAAGTATGACTAATTCATCCGAAACCTCTTTTATCATATCATAAAATAATTCTCTATTTCTTTTTTTTCAATCAAAAGAACAAGAAAATATCAAAAATTAAATTTCTTAAGCTTATTTTCTCCTGTATTCAGGTTAGGAAAATAAAAAATAATAAAAGATTAAAAGGAAAATAAAAGAATTGTCCAAGTCCATAGAATCCACTATGAGTCGTTAAGATATTTAATCCCCTTAAGAACCCAATGTTGTAGATTAAATCCTCCCAGGATAAAATAGATTAACCATTAAAGATATAGTGGTACCTTATACTTTAATAATTTCAACAAAATTAAAATAACAACAACGAATGACACGATCAATCGATTTTATATTATAAGAAATGTATGATTGAGAAGGGAAGAATTCGATGCAGAAAACTGAAAGAAAATATCTCTATTTATAGACAACAAATAGTAAATGTCACGCCCCGAGCTATCCCAACATTCGGCACAAAACCTAGGATCAGAAGTGACCCCAAGCTAACCTTTCTGGCATAATCACAAGCATACTAGAGATAAACTGAAAAAATAAGTATTGTGCGGAAGATAAATCATGATAAAACTTAAATTATGGGGAATACCCATATACTAAATGTGAATATAGATAACTGAGAGTTTGAACACAGAAGAAAAGTCAAATTCAAAGACTAAAGCTGGAACTAAGTTTGTCTGAAACAGGTCTCTAATTTACTAGAACTGCTGGGATATACCCCAACTAAATCAGCAAAAATGGAATACTAAACACTAAAAGTGAAAAAGATAAACATGTCACTAGTCCTCGAATAAAAAGGACTCACCACCAATGCTTCTGAACTGAAGATTGGGAACCTATATATCTATGCGTGATACGACTATTGAGGACCTGAACCTACATAACGAGAAGATATATCACAAAGTATGCGTCAGTACTTGAAAGGTACTGAGCATGAGGGATAGAGTAAAACTAAAATAACATATAACTGTAACAAGCAATAAAACAAGTATTTTATATGAACATGATCTAAATACTAAATACTGAGCTTAATTTATGTAATGACCAAATTTATAACATGCTGAGACTGAATTACTATCACAACCCAAAAGCACCCCCCAAGTCGTAACACAATGTACTCGACCTCGAATGGGTATTATACAAGACCTTAGCATATCATCCTTACATAAGTAATTGAATATTGCAAAAAGTTTAAAACATTAACAACCATTGTCAAACTTTTTCATTTACAAAAATAGAGTATTAAGACTTGTCTCGTTAACCATCTAGGTTAAACATATGAATCTCAAATTACAGACCTTAGCCCATTACAATAGAATGTACCATAATATGAATTAAAATAATAGTCTATTACAAGGTAGAAAGAAAACATAGAGTGTCATGTTGTCCTCGGAACTTGAAGACATACCAAATGACCTTGGGGAATGCAATCCAAGAATTTCTTCACTCTAACAAGAACCTACTTTCCCGAACCTACACTTGGTAGAAAAATAAGAGAAATATGGGTTAGTACATTCCAGTTGTACTAAGTATGGAAACAAGTCTATTAAATCCATTAAAACATGCAAAAAGGGAACTTTTGTTGAAAACATGATATTTCAAGTTTAAAGGCCATAATGCACATTCAAGGAATACACAATCAATCCATACCATAAGATAAAGAGACATTCATGATCATAAGTAACATTATACAAAAGTCATAGTTCATATCTTACATGCTTGAGTTCATTCAACATTACATAATAAGACATTAGTAACAACCCCCTTTCAAGCTCACTTGTGCAATGTACATATGGAGTCCCATACCCCCATATATACTAAGTCAACCATCAAGAAGTCATAACCACAGTCACATACTTCATTAATCAACTTAATAAGTAAACCATGCATGAAAAACTCATACATCAACTTCTCTTAAGACCCACTCATGCAATTCATAAGTAACGTCACATACTATCACCTATACTAAGTAGTATCCCTCTAGATGTCCTAGTTAGAATTCAGGTTCTAATCGTCACTTTTCCATAACCAAAATAGACCATGTGCGCTACATGGAAACCTGGTGTCTACCTCCCACACCGAAAATAGAGTGTCCTACTTGTCATGCAGGGCAACATTCATGATATTGTCGAGGTTGATCCACTAGCTACAACCTATGTGGGCTCATAGTTAAGGGATATGAAAATTTTTACTAGAAACCTTATACATAATAAGTTGCGTGTTTCCATATCATGATACCATTGGGGGAACCTTCCTTTCTATGGGAGGAACCCCTCTCATGCATATCCTCTCCGTTCTAAGCACAATTCCCCTTTTTAGTTAATAATTTGTCTTTACTAAAGCATTAGTTCATCTAGAATACCTAAGTGACTTAATCCCTCATATGTCATTTATATCAAGAGTTACAAGATGATAATGACTTCTCATCAAAGAACCAACATCATGTTAGAATGTATCTTTCATATCATAGTCATATAGTGTTCATGAGAATTACCTTCAATTCAACATAACAACACATCCATTATCATCTCACAACATTCATGTTCCTAGCATATCATAACATGCATAACCATACCATAACATACTTGATCATGCTTAGGGTTCTAGGGAAGAGGAAATCATTATTCAACTCTACAATATATATACATCAAGTAAACACCCCTACCAAAGGTGAATCATCAATTCAATACTAACATGTTCATAACCTTGAAAGCGCGTACTCATAGACTTCAATATTCCCTTCAAAGATTTGGCCCTAAAATCATGATAATCGCCCATAAAAAAGGTTAACATCATATTACAATAGAGAATTACATAGAAACATACTAGATTCTCACCTTTCAATAATCATTCAACACAACTTAGGGTTTAGAATTGAGAAAGAAGGAAGATTCATGGGTCTTGAGAGAATTAGGTCAAAAACCACAATCACTACTAGAATTCATCCATAAAAATCCATATACAATCATAAATAAACAATTTAAATCAAAGAAATAAAGTTTAGAAAGAGACCCATGAAATTGAGTAAAACCTAGCAATTTGGGAAACTTTGAAAACCAATTTTGAAAGGACCTCTTGGGAAAAAGGATCCCAAGAGTGAATAGCTTCCATACCTTTGCAAATCCTTAAGGATTGATGGAGAAAAGTCAATTTCTTGATGCCATAGTTGAAGATTGGTCTTCATCTTCAATGGAGTTCTTCAGACTAACCGCTAATTAATCAACTAACTCGAAATGGGACCCCTAACTTAAAAACTGAAAACCCACAAAGTGGTAGCACCTACAAGCCTTTACCTACAAATGTAGATGGAGTTACTGCCCTTCCTACATGCCATCGTTTTGTTCAGAGAGTAAGAAAGGGGGAGGTCTTTGTTGGGATACTAAGTATGAACCCACGAGACCCACCTACTGGGCATAGGTTGAGTGATGGTCCGTCACTGCCCTTTGTAGGTCATGATGTTATTTGACAACTTTTTGGGACAAGGGTTTGGTCCTCCACAAGGACGCCTAGGGTTATCCTTGGGGGGTCGTACCCAAACACTTGGACCCTAAACATGTAGTTTTACCTACTTAAAACATTCTTACAAGATTTAATCATCATACGACACTTTAAAAACCCTTACAAGGCCTAAGGACAAACTAGTTCAATTTTACTAGTTTCCGAGTGTCATGGTCGTTTTTGGATGTTTATGCAGTAAGACATCCAAGATAAGTTAATTACATTAGGTTAGATCTAGAAACATTGTTTTAAAATTTTAAAGTCAATCTACATCATTTAAGGGTCTAGCTTAGGTCATTCAATTTCTAAGGTATTACAAATACCTTTTATACTGCAAATGTGGTCAATGCAATTGAATCTTACTAAACTGTGGAAGCTACTAATAACTGACAATAAAATCACATGATCTAAATGTGGATTTTGATGTATACAACCCATAGACAGGACATAATACACCTGGCCTAAAGTGTAGAGGCATGATGACGTGATCACTAAACGGATGCCCTTATATGGGACTTACAACCTACATGGCTCGTAGTTTTGGGACTATATGGCTGACTCACCCTAGTACAACTCGGTATTATGCTACACCTAATATATTAAATGATTTAACACATTATGAATGAATTTCTTTATTATATATAAAAGCTCAAAATTGACAAACAAACTAAGAATGCAACAATATTAAACTAATAATGACACATTAAAAATAGAGTCATGTAAAGCTGAATAACTGAAATATCCGACCTAGCAAGTGTATTCCAAGAATAAAGAAATACATAGCTAGGTTTTGAGTTCATGGGAGAAATGAAGTAATAAAACAATCATCTAATATGGAACATTTAAATAACTAATTCATGATAATCTCCGGAATTTCTAGAAATCTTAAGCCTAATAATGATAAGGGAATCAAGAATCTAACTGAATTCTAGGGACCTACTGGGAGAAAGAAACCCACTAGTCAAATCCCACCTACCTGGTGGTGAATTCCAAAGAGAAATCTTTTGATTTCGGGTTGGAACTGATAGAATCTTGCTACGTCCTTGAACTATGGTTTGGTTCCCTCTTTCTTCTCTCTAGGGTTCTATTTTTATATGTTTTGATGAAAGATATGGCATAGGTATGTTCTATATATGTTTCTAGTCTCAAACTAACAAAAACCACTTAGCTTAGGGGTTATATGACGTAGTTTAGGGATCTTAAGAAATAGAAAAATACCAAAAGACCCCTGACTTAAGTTGCACGCAGGCAGACCACGTCCACTTCCACGGACGGTGTAAAGTACCACGGACCGTGAAGGCCATCGTGGTCTTTACTTGGACCTATGGTTCTGAAGGCTTGTCCCATGAGCCATTACCACGAACCGTAAAGGTCCCCATGGTCTTAACTTGGGTTGAGGTATGGAGACTCGGGAGTCTACTGGTTAGAATTCACAGACACTCCCACTACTTGTGTGAGGGACAACGGACCATGAAGGTGCCCATGATCTGCACTTAGGCATGGGGGTTTGAGGGGCTGGCTTGTAGAGGCTGTCACTTAGCCTTTTACAGATGACACCACAACCTGTAAGGAGGACCACAAATTGTGAATGTCCTCGTGGTCTTAACTTGGGTGTGGGGTCTAAGGGACTAGCTAGGGGGCTACTGCCTCAACTCAACAGGCGTCACCACAGCTCGTCATCAAGACCACGGATCATGATGGCGCCCGTAGTCTGATGTATGTGCCTGGTGTCCGAAGTCTTAACCATGGGCAGGTTAAGGACCGTGGATAATTCATCCTCGAATGAAGACTAAACGGGATGAAATGGAGGGGAATGATTTACAACCCTACCACTAAACACTGATTTTTGACTAAAGTGAGTTCCAAGAACATACAAATATGCTGAAAATGCAAGTACAAACTAAAGGAACATGATGCAAAGACTGATTTCACACACGAATGACTCGAAGACTGAAGAGTAACTATTACGTCACGTTGGAGTAGAATCAGAAGGAAAGGTGTGAGGATACTTGGCTTCACATCCTGAGACCACCCCCTAGAAGTTAGGGCACAATCTCGGATGGTGACGCTTGCGTACTCGACCTCTCATATGACTCATACAAGCCTTTCATATCTTTCATCGCATATACATAATGAAAATTAGTGCGGAATTAAAACTTTTCACAAAACAATATCATAGTCTTTAAACCTCTTTCATATAGAAGTAATAGGAAATACTAAGTCTCAATCTCATCATCTTAAGACAGAAGAGTATTTGGGACATGGCCCATACGAAATATAAAACATAGAACTATTAAGTCTACTCAATACTTCATAAAAGAAATATAAAAGACACGTATGCCCTCAAGTCAAGTGAGGACATACTTCAACTTCTCTTGAACGATCTTCTAAGTCCATGTCTTCTTCCCAAAAGCTCTTCACCTACCAAGAATAATATAGATAGATAAAAGCATGGATTTAGTACAACCACATGTACTAAGTATGGCTTAATGCATAAAAATCATAAAAACGGGCATTTATAGGAAATATGCATCTTTTCATTTAAATATCGTAATATCATCATAAGAACAACATTTAGAATCTTAGAATCACATAAGAAAACATTTAAAACCAAGCATCATATTTTTAGAACTTACTTTGCAGTGAACTCAATTCACTGTACATTGAAGTACCTCACTGTTACGGTGAATTTTTCTACTTTCGTACAAAGCATCTTCTAGCATGTAGTCTTCTCACTAAAGCTATCCTAAAATTCACTTAAGCCACACAAAGAGATACCGCCCATACACCCTCTCTAGATGTGCCTAAACGATCCTTAAGATTACTCATAATGAGACACATACACACCTACAATACATCAACATACAAGACATACATAATATAACAATCTCCCCTACCAAGGCTATCAAAAGACTTACTTAAGTATTCCTAGAAAAGAACACCCATACACCCTCTTCAAGGCTACTTAAATAATCCTTAAGACTTTCTAAGTTTAGATCATGTCAAACATATCAAACAACTTCCCTAACTAGAGTCATCCTCAAGACTTCCGTAGATAAGACATGAAGAGATCATCCTTTATGCCCTCTTCAAACTTTAACTAAGGAATCCTTAAGTCACTTTAGATTAGGTACTTATTCATTTACATACTTTATATCATTAAGTTATTAGTTCATTAGTTCATTTAAGAGACATACATCACATAAAGGACATTCAAATAATGGTCTTGGAGAAGACCTAGGGACTCTTACTAACATCTTCAAAGCCTATTATGCAACGCCTAGATTGCGTCCCATACCACCACCTAAACCTAATAGAACTTCTCTAATGCTAATAGGTATCCCATATGATGAGAATAGGCAATAACCGACATAGACCATGGTAGCAAATCATGGAATCCGGACTTCTATCCTACTCCGATGAGGTTATTCTACTTGCCAATGGTAGAACTTAGACACATCCCATGTAGGCATACGTTTAATGAAATATGAAGGTCATGCTTTGTTATCTAGTCTCATTCTTTTACTAGAACTAATTCCCTTGACATACTCACTCGGTGCTAGCCTTCGTTCTCATAGATTAAATCACACTAAGGTTCATACAAATGAGTCCCATATCAAGTTCATGACGCAATTACATTTACCCTACCAAAGAAAGGTCCACTTGGGCTACCTCCCTAAGGCGACAAGAAGCTCATCATGAATTTTCTAAGGATTGATATGATGCTGTTCCAGCCAATCAACCCTAAGTCCATCATTCATTACATGAATGATACCATTACGACTTTCGACTTCAAGTTTCATAACCTTACCACTAGGTTCAAGGTTTCACATAAATGACCCTCTTATCATCATTCAAGGTCTCATCTAACATTCATCATTCAAGACTAAGACTCTTTAACTTCCTAAGTTATCACATTATATTCATATTCATACATGCATCAAGTAAGGGACACAAGTCTACCTAAACAATACATCACATACTTCACTTTAGCACATATAGCATACATTCTTTAGACACTTAGGAGTCAATGACTCCTAACATCATTTAATAAACCTATTCATTACCTTAACATAATCAACATAATCATTATAGACTCATATAGCCAAGTTAGGAATAACAATGTATCAACTCTAAGACTACACACTTAATACATAGCCATAGCATAACATGATTTCCTAAATAGCATCAATAGAATAACACATACTTTCACATATATTTAGATATGATCATACTTAACATAATCAACTACACAAATTAACATAATACTTCAAGTAGTGCCGACAAGGCCATGATCATCAATATACTTAAAATAATGCCGACAAGGGCACATCAATTCACATAACACCACCACCATAAGTGGACCAAACCAATAACAACATAATTGAAGTCTAATTAACATTAAATAAATTAAAATAGGTCAGAGTACCACCACTCAATCATCAACCCTTCAATCCAATGCCAAATCACCCAATTCAACATCACAAGGCCCTTAACCATGGCCATGAACATCAATTCAATGCATAAACTATAATTCTCAATGAATCTAAGTCAATTAAATATAGATTTATCAATATAAGACCAATTAGATATCAATTGATACCATTCTTACATCATTAGAAAGCCCATAAGAAACTACACATTAATTCATAAGCATTAGACCAATATTAAGTAACCCATAACTTAGTCAAAAACTAGGGTTCATCAATTACATGATTTCATAGGTTAATTGAGTTAAAATCATCAATATAATAACAATTCAATCCATAATCAATGTTTAAAAACCATTAATTCAAGAACCCATGGTAGATCATGAAATAGGTCAATTCAACTTTAGAAAACATTAGAAAACATCTTTGAAAGTTGGTCTCCTTGATGAAACGAGTTTCAAGGATTAAAAACAATACCTTAACAATGCTAATCATTCAATTTTATGAAGAATATCGACTCAAATCACCAATCTAAGCTCTTCCTTGAGTTTTAGCATTAATGGAGTCTTGGGGAATTTCTAAGGGATTTTGGGGTTTTGATTTTGAAGAATGAAATCTTCTAAGTGTTAGAGACTTATAAACACCTTTAAAATACCCAATATACATCTTAGGAACCGTTAAAGTCCTTATTTGGAAGTGGGGTAAAATTACAAGTTCACCCCTCACTTGGCAGTGAAACTGCATGCAAGACACAGACCATCGACGGTTGGACAGTCGACAGACCGTTTGTCCACAAACGGACCGTCCTTTCCTCTTGTCGTTTGGTTCAGAGGCTCGACATTGTTCTCCACCTTCTCCAGCCTAAGTCCCTACCAACGGCACCCATTGACGGGGCGTCGATTGGCCCACGAGCCGTCGATTCCTCCGTCGTTTGGGGCTGCCTTGGACAGTTTTGACACCATGTTTTTGGTCCTTCCTCAAGGACCCTTGGATGGTACTTGGGGATGTTTTCCCGGATGTTCCCAACCCAAACATGACTTTATATGAGTTTAGGACCTACCACATGAATTTCACCCCAAAACGAACACGTAAAACTCAATGAAACATGCCTAGACACACAAGGTCATTTCAAGGCACATCTTTCGAACGTCATGGACGTTCTTGAGTGTTTGACCTACAAATTTCTCGAAACTTGAAACACTACCTATATACATCATATTATCTCATTTAAGGAATTCACCACCTCATGAATCACACATAAACACATAGGAACACATATTAGTCACTTTGGTGACTTAGTCGTCGAATGTCTTGGTCGTCCCTTGACGTTTGACTTCCAATGCACCTAAACTCTTAGCTACTGCCTCAATACAACATTATAGACCATTTTAGGACCTTAGACCACCTTTACCACAATGTTAGGCTCTAGTTCACCTATGTCATTTTTGGGATCTTACATTCTCCCCCACTTGGACATCATTCGTCCTCGAATGACACTTGCCACTCTCCGAACACTTCCAAGAATAGAGAATCAACTATCAGCACATAACCAAACCATATAAATTACAATCAAGGAGAAAACATCAATTTTTCACATAGTCAAGAGATTCACAACACAACAAGAAATTAGAATTACACTTCTATAACTCATTATGCTACAAAACTCACATTGTTTATTCCAAACATCAAGAAATCATTTTATATTCATTATTATACTCATACATATCAGTTCTATCCACATTACAACAATTTTAGACAAAAGAATCAATTAGTCGAATTTCACAAAATTACATAGTGAACAGTGCAGGCTACAGTGATTTTAGGCCATTTTAAAAAAATGCAATTTTAGGCAATTCATGATATAAACATGCTAATATGCAAGGTAACATCAAATAAACACCTCTTACAACATGCTCATAGCTCAATAAAATACATGATGCAAGAAGTTAATGAAATTCAATTTCAACCAAACTCCTAAACATCATGCACATGCAACAACTTCTAGCACATCTATCTAGCCATACTCCCCCACTTAGAAGGAATTCATATCACAACAAGAGAAATATAAGGACTTACCAACATTATAATCACTTTAATCCGGCTTCTCTCCTCTAGTCCGGAGTGCATAGAAATGCCTCTTTGTTGGAGCATCATCCTTTGGAACACTAGGATCAACTTTCTTACCCTATTTTCCTCTAGAAGCAATGTTAGGACAATCTCTCACTTTGTGTCCATATTTTCCACATCCAAAACAAATCCCGGTACCCACTAGACACTCACCATCATGTTTTTTATCACAAGTGGCACATGTAGGTTTGCCATTTTGAGAACCACCTCTTTTCTCAAACTTCACCTTAGGAGCACTAGGTCCATCTTGAGTTTGAACCGTCTTTTTGAACCTAGGTTGCCCTTGATCACTAGCACCAATCCTTTTCAAGTTTCTTGACATCTCCTAAGTTTAGACTCTTCTATCGATTGTGGATACACCATGAGTCTAGCCAAAGTCATATCATCATGTAGCATAGCCGTACGACATTCTTTCCTTAATAAGTCAGCGACCTCGGTCACAAAACGACTCATTTAATCCCTTGGATTAGACACTAGGGATGGTGCATATCTAGACAAAGTTGAGAATTTCAAAGAGTATTCCGTAACACTCATATTGCCTTGCTTGAGATTGATAAACTCCTCTACTTTTACCTCCCTCCTCTCACGGGGAAAGTACTTACCAAGAAAAGTTTCCTTAAATTCTTCCCACTCGATAGGATCCGACTCCACCAGCCTATTATCCTTCCATTGAGTCTACCAAATTTTAGACACATCTCTCAATTGATACGAAGTCAACTCTACCTTCTCCCTAGATGTAACCCCCATATCACTCAATACCTTGTACACACCATCAAGGAACTCTTGGGGATCTTCATCTACCTTAGAGACAAGAAAGATTGGAGGATTCAACCTCACAAAGTCTCTCAACCTAGAGGTCAAGTGCTTTCCACAACCCTAGGCAACATACTCAAATTAGCTTGAGTAGTTACAGCTTGGGCGATAGCAATCAAAGAATCTCTAATCTCCCTATTAGACATCTCCGAAACCTGATTACCTCCTTGCACATTAGGGAGGTGATCACCTTGAGGAGTCACTTGAGCACCTTGATCACCTTGGACACCTTGCCCATCTTGAAGAACTTGTTCAACTTGCTCAACTTGAGGAGGAGCTTCCTCAATCACCTTTTCCTCTTCCAACCTTCTTGCGGCCATCCTTCTAGTATTCATCTCCTTGAAACACAAGAAAACATATTTAGAAGGATACTCATAACATTTACTCTATCGCACGACATAGGAGTAGAAAAGAAGGGAAACTCTATCGTCCTATAGCCCCTCGCCCATAGATGTGTCGCGACTCACACCGATGGTCAAGACTCTAATAGATGTGACTTGATGAGACTTTTTTATTCCTAAGACTACTTTCACCAACCTATGCTTTGATACCAAGCTTGTCACATCCCGAGACCACCCCCTAGAAGTTAGGGCACAATCTTGGATTGTGACGCGTGCGTACTCTACCTCTCAGAGGTCTCATACAAGCTTTTCATATATTTCATCGCATATACATAATGAAAAGTAGTGCGGAATTACAACTTTTCATAAAACAATATCATAGTCTTTAAACTCTTTCATATAGAAGTAAAAGGAAATACTAAGTCTCAATCTCATCATCTTAAGACACAAGAGTACTTGGGACACGGCCCATACGAAATATAAAACATAGTACTATTATATCTATTACAATACTTCATAAAAGAAACATAAAAGACACATATGCCTCGAGTCAAGTGAGGACATACTTCAACTTCTCTTGAACGATCTTCTAAATCGAAGTCTTCTTCCCAAAAGCTCTTCACCTACCAAGAACTATATAGATAGATAAAAGCATGAAATTAGTACAACCACATGTACTAAGTATGGCTTAATGCATAAAAATCATGAAAATGGACATTTATTGGAAATATGCATCTTTTTATTTAAATATAGTAATATCATCATAAGAACAAATTTAACATCTTAGAATCACATAAGAAAACATTTAAAACCAAGCATCATATTTTTAGAACTCACTTTATAGTGAACTCAATTCACTGTACAGTGAAGTACCTCACTGTTACAGTGAATTCCTCTACTTTCGTACTAAGCATCTTCTAGCATGTAGTCTTCTCACTAAAGTTATCCTAAGATTCACTTAAGTCACACAAAGAGAGACTGCCCATACACCATCTGTAGATGTGCCTAAACGATCCTTAAGATTACTCATAATGAGACACATACACACCTACAATACATCAACATCAAAGACATACATAATATAATAATCTCCCCTTCCAAGGCTATCAAAAGACTTACTTAAGTATTCCTAGAAGAGAACGCCCATACACCCTCTTCAAGGCTACCTAAATAATCCTTATGACTTCCTAAGTTTAGATCATGTCAAACATATCAAGCAACTTCCCTAACTAGAGTCATCCTCAAGACTTCCATAGATAAGACATGAAGAGATCATCCTTTATGTCCTCTTCACACTTTAACTAAGGAATCCTTAAGTCACTTTTGATTAGGTACTTATTCATTTACATACTTTATATCATTAATTCATTAGCTCATTAGTTCATTTAAGAGACATACATCACATAAAGGACATTCAAATAATGGTCTTGGAGAAGACATAGAGACTCTTACTAACATCTTCAAAGCCTATTGTGCAACGTCTAGATAGCATCCCATACCACCTCCTAAACCTCATAGAACTTCTCTAATGCTAATAGGTATCCCATATGATGAGAATATGCAATAACCGACATAGACCATGGTAGCAAATCATGGAATCCGGAGTTCTATCCTACTCCGATGAGGTTGTTCTACTTGCCAATGGTAGAACTTAGACATATCCCATGTAGGCACATGTTTAAGGAAATATGAAGGGCATGCTTTGTTATCTAGTCTCATTCTTTATCTAGAACTACTTCCCTTTCCATACTCACTGGTGCTAGCCTTCATTCTCATAGATTAAATCACACTAAGGTTCATACAAATGGGTCCCATAATAATTTCATGACGCAATTACATTTACCCTACCAAAGAAAGGTCCACTTGGGCTACCTCCCTAAGGCGACAAGAAACTCATCATGACTTTTATAAGGATTGGTATGATGTCGTTCCAGCCAATCAACCTTAAGTCCATCATTCATTACATGAAGGATACCATTACGGCTTCCGACTTCAAGTTTCATAACCTTACCACTAGTTTTAAGGTTTCACATAAAGGACACTCTTATCTTCATTCAAGGTCTCATCTAACATTCATTCATTCAAGACTAAGACTCGTTAACTTCCTAAGTCAAGATATCACATTATATTCATATTCATACATGCATCAAGTAAGGGACACAAGTCTACCTAAACAAGACACCACATACTTAACTTTAGCACATATAGCATACATTCTTTAGACACTTAGGAATGACTCTTAATATCATTTAGTCAAACTATTCATTACCTTAACATCATCAACATAACCATTATAGACTCATATAGCGAAGTTAGGAACAACTATGTATCAACTCTAAGACTACACACTTAACACATAGTCATAGCATAACATGATTTCCTAAATAACATCAATAGAATAAAACATACTTTCACATATATGTAGATATGATCATACTTCACATAATCAACAGTAGTGCCGACAAGGCCATGATCATCAATATACTTAAAATAACGCCGACAAGGCCACATCAATTCACGTAACACCGCCACCATAAGTGGACCAAACCAATCATAACATAATTGATATATAATTAACATTAATTAAAAGGAATTAGGGCAGCGTACCACCTCTTCACCCTCAAAACTTCAAGCCAATGCCAAATCATCCGATTCAACATCACAAGGCCCTTACCCATGGCCATGAACATCAATTCAATACATAAACTACAATACTCAATGAAATCTAAGCCAATTCATTATAGACTCAAAAATGTAAGACCAATTAGAAATCAATTGAATACAATTCTTATATCATTAGAAAGCCCATAAGAAACTACACATGAATTTATAAACAACACACTAATATAAAGTAACCCATAAATTAATCAAAAACTAGGGTTCATAGGTTAATTGAGTTAAAATCATCAATATAGTAATAATTCAATCCATAATCATCGTTTAAAAACCATTAATGCACGAACCTATGGTAGATCATGAAATAGGTCAATTAAACTTTAGAAAACTTTAGAAAACATCTTTGAAAGTTGGACTACTTGATGAAACGGGTTTCAAGGATCAAAAACCATACCTTAACAATGCTAATACTTCAATTTGATCAATAATCTCCACTCAAATCACCAATCCAAGCTCTTTCTCGAGTTTTAGCTTTAATGGAGTCTTGGGAAATTTCTAAGGGATTTTGGGGTTTTTGATTTTGAAGAATGAAATCTTCTAAGTGTTAAATTGTTATAAAATCCTTTGAAATACCCAATATAACCCTTAGGAACCGCCAAAGTCCTTATTTGTAAGTGTGTTTAAATTACAAGTTCACCCCTCACTTGGCAGTGAAACTGCACGCAGGACACAGACCATCGACGGTTGGGAAGTCGACGGACTGTTTGTCCACAAACGGACCGTCCTGTTCTCCCGTTGTTTGGTTTAGAGGCTCTACATGGTTATACTACTTCCCCAGCCTAAGTACCTACAAAGGGAACCCATCGACGGGGCGTCGATTGGCCTACGAGCCGTCGATGCCTCCGTCATTAGGGGCTGCATTGGACAGTCTTGACACCAAGTTTTGGGTCCTTCCTTAAGGACCCTTGGATGGTCATTAAGGATGTTTTCCCGGACGTTTCCAACCCAAAAATGACCGTATACGATTTTAGGACCTACCACATGAATTTCACCAAAAACGAACACGTAAAACTCAACAAAACCTTCCTAGGCACACAAGGTCATTTCAAGGTACATCTTTCGAACGTCATGGACGTTCTTGAGTGTTTGACCTCCAAACTTCTTGAAACTTGACACACTACCTATATACATCATATTAAATCATTTAAGTAATTCAAAACCTCATGAATCACACATAAATAGGTAGGACCACATATGAGGCACTTAGGTGACTTAGTCGTCGAATGTCTTGGTCGTCCCTTGATATTTGACTTCAAATGCACCTAAACTCTTAGCTACTGGCTCAATACAACATTATAGACCATTTTAGGACCTTAGACCACATTTACCACAATGTTAGTCTGTAGTTCACCTATGTCATTTTCGGGATCTTACACTTGGCCTTCATGTCTACTTCTATATCCCAAGTAGCCCCTTCTACAGACTGACTCCTCCACAAAACTTTGACTGAAGCGGCTTATTTGTTTCTCAACCTTCTTACCTAATAATAAAGAATCTCCACTGGTACATACTTATCCGAAAGACTATATTTCATATCCACACACTGTGATGGCACTACGGATAAAAGATCACCCACACACTTCTTCAACAGTGAGATATGAAAGATTTGATGCACTGCTGCTAATTTTGCATGCAACTCTAACTCATAAGAAACTTTACAAATCCATTTCAAGATCTAGTAAGGGCCTACATATCTGGGAATCCTTTCATAACAAACTTCATCACTAATTTTATACGTTTCACTTTCAACATAACCCAATAATAAACTTGGAACTCGAGTTCCCTTCACCTTACATCTGTATAAAATTTCTTGTGAATCTAGGCTCTCTTAAGTTTGTCAATAATGAGTTGAAATTTAGCCATAACATCATGAACGGAATTGGTCCCTATCAAGGCTGCTTCACCTACTTGAAACCAACCAACTGAATATCTATATCAACACCCCTACAATGCCTCATAAGGGGCCATCTGAATGATGGATTGGTAGCTATTATTGTAGGCAAACTCTATTAGAGGAATGTTATCATACTAACTACACTTGAAGTCGATCACACAACCTCTTAACATTTCCTTTAATTTATGAATGGTAAGCTCTGCCTAACCATCCGTTTGTTGATAAAATGTGGTGCTAAGATTCACCCGAGTACCAAGACATTTCTTAAATGACTACCATAAATGAGAGGTAAACTGAGGACCCCTATTTGAAATCAGAGACTAAGGAACCCATACAACTTCACAATATCATTAATGTAAAGCTTGGTGTATTAATTCACCAAATTTGTTGTCTTAACTGCCAAAAAGCGAGAAGACTTTGCAACTTTATAAACTATCACCCAAATGGAGTTATGTTGTATTCGAGTAATGCTTGGTGTAGTACTTCACCAAATTTGTTGTCTTGACCGCCAAAATGCGAAAAGACTTACCAACTCTATAAACTATCACCCAAATGGAGTTATGTTGTATTGAGTACTAGGTAAACCTGTGATGAAATCCATGTTGCTCACTTCCCACTTTTAAGTAGGAATGTCAATCTCTTGAGTCATACCCTCTGGTTTATGATGTTGTACCATCACTTTCTGACAATTGGAGCACTTAGCCACAATTTATGTTGTATCTCTTTTTATACCATTCCACCAATAGATTTCCCGCAGATTGCGGTACATCTAAGTGGCGTCTGGATTAATAGAATATCTGGAGTTATGGGCATCTTTAAGAATCAACTATCTCAACTCGCCCACCTTAGCAACACATAATCGACCCTAATAGTGAATGACACAATCTCCCCCTTGGGAGAAAACCTCAACAATATGTTGATGGACTACACCCTTGAGTTCGACAAAATACCATATCACTCTCTTGCTTTTCCTTCACCTTCGCTACCAATGAAAATTCTAATTCATTTTGAACTCTCACACCACCATCTGATATGCTCATAACACAAACTCCTGAACGAGCAAGCTGATGTACCATGGTTTCACGGTATTTCTAATGCTTTTTCCTTAAGTTTAGTGTGTGTCGAAAGCCTTTTGGTGTTGATTTTTATGTAAGTTTCTCTTTGTTTGCAGAAAATCTTTCCAAGGATGAACGCGGAAGTTTTTGAGAAAGAAATGCAGAAGAGACCACCTACGGAGCTTATGACGGTTCGTCGAGGCTGTGACGGTCCGTAGGTGGCATCGTAGTGTGGAGAGAAGCTGCTGAAGGAAGATGGGGAAGTCTGACCAAGTGTGGGATTACGGAAGTCCATGACGGACCGTCATATTCATGAAGGTCCGTCCTGCTTGTTCGTCGTGATGATCAGAGAAGTAGTTCCAGTACCCAAATTCCAAGAAGTTCAAGCATTTTGGAACGGAGACCCTCGACGGACCGTCGTTCTTGAAACAGTCCGTCATACCTGTCCGTGGAGGGGAATGAAGAAAGCAGCAGAAGAATGTGTGAAGTATGGGACGACGGAGGCCATGACGGTCCGTCGTGTCCATGACGGTCCATCATGTGGTCCGTCGACCCAGACGCGTTTGGACAGATTTTTAGTAAATAGAATCCTTCTTTGATTAGTTTTTTATTTTATTATAAATAGTTTGAAAAACCTCGTTTTTGGGGTTAGACTTTTTGATAATTTTTAGTTCTCTTGTTATAGTATTGAACTCTCGATTTTGGGAATTAAGATACTTTTCCGGAATTGATTGTTGGTGATTTTTGTTGATTAATCAAGTTAAATTCTGGAATTTATTCATTCTGATAAAAGTAAGTGCATGAATTCTTTCATTAACAATATGAATTGTGTAATTATGAAAATGGGTAACTAAACTCCATAGCTAGGGTTGTGGGAACCATGGGTGAATAACAAGGTAAAATCTAACTAAAATAACAATTCTAGAATGGTGTCTTGCATGTATTGATAATTCTTTCGTGTAGAAGTCTTTTTAACGGATGGCCAACGTTAGAACTAGCCTTAATGCTACTTGCCGGACCAAGGAGGTAGATAATAGGAAAAGAATTATCAACATAGATTTAGTGTAGACTATCTAATAGGCTAGTATTGGTTGGTACGAGTTAATAACTTAGTCAAATACCGAATACAATGCTTAACATGAGGTAAAGATAAGGGTTAGTATAGCAACACACGTAGCCGGACCAAGGTGCGGAGTGAGACCAAGGTGCGGAGTGAAATTCTCTAGATGCCAGACCAAGGATTTAGAGATACATAACTTATCACTTTACATGCAAGATATTAGGATAGAATTGTTATAGTTAGATTTATCAAGTTAGGAACCTGTGGGGAACACTTAAGCCCTAGTTACTTTTATTAATTGATTAAACTCCGAAAGCTGAATCTGTTAGTTGTTCATTTTTATTTAGTTAATCATTTTTATTAATTTAGAAATAAAACCCCCCTTTTTGTCTTTTGTTTTCTCGGAAAATAGTTGGCTAAATAATAGTAATAATCGAATAAAGTTAAGTCTGAACTATTTTCCTTGTGGGATCGATCCCAACCTCATCAGTTGGGTTCTTTACTTGATACGACCGCTTTACTTCTTATTTGAGAAGTAAGTTTGAGCATATCAAATTTTGGCGCCGCTGCCGGGGAAAGTAGCTTTTAGATTAACTTAAACTTATTACTAAATTTTAGTCAATATTTTCCTGATTTTACTTTTTCTGTTGTTTTTTATTTTTGCAGAACTAACTTCCTTGTATGCCAAATACACGGAGAGGAAGAGAACCCTTGTTTCCCTACGATCACGAGTTAGAGCATACACTACGCAATATGAATCGAAACTTGGGTATAAATGATGATGATCCAAACCAGAACATCCCAGCTCCAGTTGATGCTCATGGTCGATTATTACCTGATAATCCTGGTCAATATGCACAAAGGGGACAAAATCCCGCTCCACGTCCTCAAGAATACTACAGAGGTTATGATAATATTGCAGATTCTGATGGGCCACTTGTCTTGCCCCCTCTACCAGAAGGTCACACCTTTGTAGTCACTAGTAGTCTAATGCAAATGCTAACTGCTAGAGGTTTGTTTTCAGGACTACCGTCTGAGGACCCACATGCCCATATAGCTAAGGTGAGGGCAGTGTGTAAAAGCTGTGTAGGGAGGCCTGATTTGAATTTGGATGTAATAGGGCTAAGAGTATTTCCTCTCTCACTGACGGGAGAGGCTTCTATTTGGTTCACTGAGCTCCCTTATAATTCAATTTTCACTGAGTTAATGACCTCTCCTAAATGGACCATGATTGGTAGTCTTACGTCACTCTTTCATGTGTCAATGAATTTAAAGGAGTTTATAGGCCACTGGAACCTCTCATATATGATAAATATCAAAAGAAAGAACTATTCTATGGGAATGTAGGCTAAGCACTATGTAGATTTAGTTAGATGGAAAATCCCCATAGTTAGGCATGAGTTTCAATGATCGTCTACCTTATCCCATAAAAGTTGCGCCCTCATAGGTCTAGATAGTTGATCCACCTAAGTTATATGAACTGGTCTTCCTCAGGCAAGTAGACCACATCTTTACGGTGTGGGGATTTTTTGACACTGGATTACATGACAATCTCTCATGGTCTATGTCGGTTAAATTCTTACTCCCATCATGTGAGATGTCATTATGGTTCTTTATAGGTTCTAAAAAATGTAGGTAGTAGTATGAGATGCTACCTATACATTGCCCGAGTAGGCTTTGAGAGGGTGATAGTGAGTATCTCTAAAGCTTGATAGGTTCGACATTGTAGTACAATACACTTCCCTAGTTTTACAAATAGAGGAGGAAGCAAATCTATTTTTGAATGATTTTTTGGTGAAATTAAAATTGTTATTAATACTTATAAAAGACTTTCTATGAGGTGGAAAATTAGTATAGCTGACATAATCAGCAATTTACAACAGCCGAGTGGTTAATAGAATTTGTCTTCTATTGTCATCATTTTGAAGAATTCTTTGCATTTTGTCCCACGCCTCAGTAATCCATTCATCATCTTTGAAAATTATAAATCTCCTACCCTTTAGACCTCTTTACACAATCTTCATTAGTTGATCATCGCTAATTTTTTGATTACTTCAAATAATTGTAGAAACAACTTCAAGAAGCATTTATCTCTCATTGTATTCATTGAAGATAGTGACCCATGAATTTTTATCAAATTGAGAATAAATATAATCATCATAAAATTTGTTGAAAAGAGTTTTTTACCTATATTGCACATACCAAAAGTTTGTACGACAAGTAAATTCCCTATCTGGGCATTGAGTTGTTAAAGTATGCATTGAAGTCATCCTCCATCACAACAATAGTATTTTTCTAATTTGTATTTTTTTTATAATGAGGACTTGTTCTACAGATTTTCTTCCATCCTTATTAAACTCATTTTTTGGCATTTCTTTCATGAGAGAATCAACATCTTTTTCCACTTTCAGCAATTTCCTCGAAGTATTTACAAGCCCCTTGTCATGACCTACAACTTTGTCATACCACTTGGTCATAAAATTAAAGACTAAGTGAGCTAGTATTAGAGGGAATAGTAGAGTCTCAGAGAGGTTTGAAGAAGAGTGCAAAATATTATAGAAGATTACTTGGAAGGACTAGACTTGTAAAGAATTCTTGAAGAGTGGCCTATTTATAAATATATAGGGACTTGTATAGAAAATTATTTGCACTTTATCCCTTATGTTTGAAGTAAGAATAGGAGGGAATTAATTTGTAACTCAATCATGAAAAAGCAACAAATATGTCAAGATCGTAAATATGTAAATATTTACGTGAGCTTGAGCTTAAAAGATCGTGAAAATAATGTAAGTTGTTGAGTGTTGTACAAAGAGTTTAGTTGAAGTTTAAGTCTGTGACATCCTTCTCTGTATCAGCTAAAATAATGCTTCTTAGTCTTGAATCAACTTTATCTTCTGCTTTGTATATTACATCTTTGATCCTCTTTTCTATGTGTTCCTTTGTTGTATCATAGTTGAAAACTAGTAGAGAAAGAAAGATTTTTATAGACATCGAACATGTTATGGTTGGGATCTAAAGGTGTAAACATGAAATGAAGGGTTGTGACTTTGCCAAAGGGTTGTGACCATTTGAAAGGTTGTGCCTTTTCTAAAGGTTTGTGACCTTTCCGATATGTTGTATTTTTTCTAAAGAATTTTTACCTTTACTGTAACACCTCGAAAACCAAACCCAATTTTTTTTTGCAGAAATCTACATGAAGCAGTGAACCACGGTAGGGTCCATGTTCCGTTTTCTTGTCCGTGGTCAAGACTTGGAAGTCACCAGGCCTAGAAATCAAGCAATGGGAACCTTCACGGTACATGGTCTTGATGACGGGTTGTGGTGATGCCCATAAAATTGAGGCCCCCTAGACCGTCCCTTAGACCCCCACATCCAAGTGAAGAGGACGAGGACCTTTACGGTCCGTGGTCCTCACAACGGGTCATGGTGGCATCCGTAGAAGGATAAAAGGTAGCCTCCTTAAGAAAGCCCCTCAAACCCCCAGGCCCAAGTGCAGACCACAAGCACCTTCATGGTCCGTAGTCCCTCACACGGGTCATAGGGGTATCCGTGAATTCTATCAAGTATACTTCTGATACGCTCAAATTACACTTCCCTAAAGAAGTATAAGCGTTTGTAATCAAGTAGAGAACCCAACTAGCAGGTTGGGGTCGATCCCACGAGGAAAATTGTTTAGACTTAACTTTAATTCACGATTACATCTATATAGCCAATGTCTTTCCTAAAACAAGTAATTAAAGGAGGGGTTTTTATGGAACAAATTCCTTAAACAATCTAAGTTAACAAATAAAAGAAAGTAAATGTTGAGTTTTTATGAAGTTGTGAGAATAACTAGGGTATATGTGTTTCCCATACGTTCATAATGTCGTATTCCTAGCAATATCATTCATTTCCCATTGTTTTGCATGTAAAGTGGTAAGTTATGTATCTCCAAATCCTTGGTCCGGCATCTAGAGAATTTCACCCCGTACATTGGTCCGGCTACGTGTGTATAGGATACTAACCCTTACCTTACCTCATATTATACATCATAATTGATGTATGACTTAGTTATTACTTCACACCAATCGACACGAGCCGATTAGATAGTATTCCACAAAATCTATGTTGATAATTATTTTCTTATTATCTACCTCCTTGGTCTGGAAAGTAGCAACAAGACAAGTTATAACGTTGGCCACTGATAAAAAGACTTCTAAACGAAAGAATTATCAATAGATGCAAAAACTATTTGAGAATTTCTTAATTGCTAGGTTTATTTTGTTAATTACTCATGGTTGCCACAACCCTAGTTGTGGATTTAGTTACCCACACTAGCAAGATCACAATTCATGGTTTTTAAGAAAGAATTAATGAACTTAACAATAAGAAGAAACCCAGAAATTCAATTTGAAATTGCAAGAAAAAAGTTCAAACCAAATCTAGAAATTGATTAATTGCCCAAAATTTGCAACCAACAATCTCCAACACAAAATAGAACAATAATAATAGTTGCCAACCCCAAAAACGAGGTTTTAATGCCCTATTTATAGAAATCATAGTCCTAAAGATAAAGAATTAAAATAAGGAAATTTTGTTCAGTTGAGGCGGCTTCAATCTACGGACTAACTGGCGGACCGCCGATCAATCGACATTCTGTAGACTCCTTCCGTCGATCAGGACTTAGAATAATTTTTCCCTCTTCAGATGGCATCTTCTCTGAATCAATCGACGGACCAACAGTACGGTACGTCGATGCCTCCGTAGCTCCATCCTTAGAATTTTTCCAACTTCGGGTACTGGAACCTTCTCTGATCAAAACAACGATCCCACAGTACGGTCCGTTGATCAATTAACGAGCCGTCATTCACTCTTGTAGTTCCACACTTGGTCAGATTTACCCGAGTCTTCTCCTAAGTCCTGAGATGCTCAACAACGGTCCCCAACTACAATCCGTCGATCAAACAACGGACCGTCGATGTCTTCTGTAGTTCCTGTTCTACAGTTTTTCAGTTGTTTACTCATCTTTCCTGCCAAAAAAAAAAAAACTTGTTAAAACTACTACAAAAATGCTCTAGACACACAACTATTAAGTAAAATGCATTGAAAATACTGTGAAGCCACGATATATCAACACCCTTAACTTAAATTTGTTATTTGTCCTCAAGAGATGCACTATGACTCAAAACAACATTCGTACAAAAGTATACTCTTTTAAGATTTTGTAATCACATGGCTATCATTCATGACTCTTTCTTTGATTTAGTGGTAGATCTTGAAGGCCCTCTCATGAATCACCGATATCAAAACCTGAGAAAAGTCTATCTCCAGTCCTGCAACTAACACTACCCTATCCCATGTGACTACATTATCCTATTACGTGGGCAATAACATGTGCTCGACTAGCAGCGAGAAGAATTTTTCCACAAAGGTAAAGGTGGCCTTCTTGCTCAGCCCTCGGGGATCTATCACCCAGTTTTCCCTCTCACCATCTGTTGCCAGATATTGAGCCAACCATTTCTTTGTTGCCTCAAGATGCTCAAAACTCCAACCAAACTCGACACTCTATATAACCTGCCACCTATAGTCAAACTCTACAGTATTACGTGTCGCTTGTGCGCCAATGATGGGGTCGTATAGGAAACGGCGAATGGTGACCTCAGAGATATCAACCCGGAAGCCCCAACTAGTGTAGATGTAAGAGAATCCTATTTGGCAGGTCTTTCCTGCCTGTCTAGGGACCCTCGGAGAGTAGCTACGTAGGAATCGTAGAACTCCCTAACTATCTCCTCACTATAGGTGCCAAAACACCGAGCCATCCAGTCGAACTTGTGCAGGGTGAACAATCTGTGCACCTCAGGGACAGTATGCGAACTCCCCATGAGGACTCGACGCTCCACTGTAACCAGCAGGCTCATCACCCCCTTGTCGTTAAACATCTTTACGTCTTTGTAGACCTTTTATTGATCCTCGATGCACTACCAGTTTGGTTCATCGGCAATAGGTGTGGGGTCATGAGCTCGGGGTGCGGGTGCAGACTTTGAGCTGGTAGCCTCATCAGATGAGGCTTGCTAGTCATGGCCCTCCAAACTAGTGGCTCCATGAGAAGTGGAACGGAGGCAGTTTCCGCATTTGACCCAGAAGATTGGGCCAACCCTGAGGTGGAAGCAGACTCGGAGCTGGATGATGAGCCCCCTTTAGAACTGGAAACAGCCCCGGTTGGTGAACCAATCAGTCTGCGATCCTCATCAGATTGTGAGGTAGTGACTACTCCCCAAGTCACCTTGCGAGGGGTTCCCCTTGTGTCCCGTGCAGCTGAATTTGGGGTTGTGTCACCTGGAGGATTGTAGGCTGGGTCTTTCTTGTTATCAAAGTCTATGATCATCCGACTAGACGGGGCAACCAACTTGGATTTACCCCTGTTTGCGTAGATGATATCCTTCTTGGGAACCATTGGTACCTGTAGAGTAATTGTTAGTCTCAACTCAACATTACTACACACTCGAAATACAAAGGGCGAAGAAAATTTGAAAAATAAACAACACAGTTCTGTTTTGCAGATTCGGATCGACGGGCACTATCGATGGTCTGTCGATGGTGTCCGTCGTCTGACACTTGGAATTATTCCAATATAGGATGGAAAGCATACTTCTCTACTGGAAACGACGGACGTGCTGAATGGTCCGTAAATTAATCGATGGGACGTAGTCCACTTCCGTCGTCTAACACTTAGGTTTATTTTAGGAGTTAGTGAAAACATGATCTCTGATGGAAACGACGGACGTGCAAGACGTTTTATCGATCAATAGACGGACCGTAGTCCACTTTCGTCAATTCAGACTTGGGCATTTTCATAGGGATCCAGTCGACGGACCACATCGACGGCTTGTCGATCAATGACGGTCCGTAGATGGGGTCTCGTACTGTTGGCCTGAGACAGCTTTCAGGCCTTTTTACAAGGTCCAATTTTTAGACACCTTTTTACATAATCAAGTTTTAGACATGCAATTGTAACACAATAAAGACTAGTTCATCATTCCTAGGGTTTCGATTTCATACAATTTCCATTCAAATTGAGTAACCGTAAGAAACCCTAAGTCAGAATTGTAAGAAGTACAGAGATACCCACATTTTATATATAATACAAGGATACACAACCACACTCTATCATTGCGAGGGACGTAACGACACAAGTTTTAGCATACAATTACACCTAATGTTGTTTTAGGTCAAGACCCATTTCCAGATTCCTAAATTCAACAATGAACTAGAATTCAAAGTTTTTAGAGAAATCGAAATACTTTTTTGTGTAGTGTAGTGGTTGTATGCACTTGAAAACTTTCAAGGAGTAGCCACGCGCCCGAACTCGATCACCGGCCAAAAAACAATGGGGAAACAGAGAATTTGGGGAAAAGAGTATTTGGGAATGGAAGGGTTCTGATTTTGGGAGTGATTTGGGATTTGGAGAGGTTGAGTTTTGGTAAAATAGGTAGGAAATAAAGGAAGCAAAACAGTCATGGAAGGGAATTTGAAAGAAATTGAAGGAGGGAATGAATTTGAACCGTTATGTCCTTTAATTTTACCGGCCCGGGTCGGTTCGAGTCGGGTCGCTGGCAGTTTGGACTTACGAAACCCTGTCGACAGTACGTAGGTCAATCGACGGTCAATCGATTGGGACTGTCGATTACTTCGAGACTTAGAAAAAATAGGAAACATACCTGGGATCTATGAATACCATCGACGGTCCATCGCTGAAACGACGACCCATCGATGGGGTCCGTAGACCTCTGCACCATACCATTTTTTGTAGATTTTTGCTTTTGCTCCCTACTCATGTAACACCCATTAGGCCATTCTTTTAGTATTTTTATGGACACTTTTAGACACGGACCCTATACTAATCTCTAGCCAACAGTACCAGACAAACAAAAAGCAAAATAATTGAGAAAAATGAAACACAACTACGACTATTGCTACAAGGAAAACATAACCTATTGTTGGCTAGAGGATACACTTTGGGTTGCGTCCCAAGAAGCGCTTGATTTAAATTCACGACACGACGTAGACCCCTTGATTACTCTGAATTCATCAAGATGATAGGCATCAACACCTTCATGAACACTCTCCGCCTGCCCCAGATAGATCTTTATCCTTTGCCCGTTGACTGTGAACTTTTTGCCTTCCTTATTCTCAAACTCAACCGCTGCGTGTGGGAATACTATAATGATGAGGAATGGACCTGTCCACTTGGACTTGAGTTTGCTCGGAAACAAACGTAGTCTAGAGTTAAATAGAAGCACCAAATCACCCACTGTAAATTCTCGCTTTTCAATCCTTTGGTCATGGTACTTCTTCATCTTCTCTTTGTAGATGGATGAACATTCATAGGCCTTTAGGCGAAACTCATCAAGATCATTCAACCCATTTTGTCTTTGTTCTGCCGCTTTAGCCTTATCCAATTTTAGTTTCTTCATTACCCACATCGTTTTGTGTTCTAGCTCGACTGCAAGTGACACGCCTTCCCATATACAAGTTGGTTTGGAGACATACTTATGGGAGTCATGTATGTAGTGTGGTAGGCCCAAAGAGCATCATCAAGCCTCCTTGACCAATCCGTTCTATTAGCATTCACTGTTTTCCCCAGAATTTGCTTGATCTCACGATTGGACACCTCAACTTGCCCGCTTGTCTGTGGATGGTAAGGAGTGGCCACATTATGGCGAACACCATATTTATCCAAAAGCGCTTTGAACAATTTATTACAAAAGTGAGAGCCACCATCACTAATAATGGCCCTAGGTGTGCCAAATCTGGAGAAGATGTTCTTTTTGAAGAATGTGGTAACACTCTTTCATTCATTGTTAGGAAGCGCAATTTCTTCCACCCATTTCAACACGTAATCAACCGCCACAACATTATACCTCATCCCATTAGAACTCAAAAAACCGCCCATAAAGTCAATACCCCAAACATCAAATAGCTCAATCACTAGAATAGGATTCTAGGGGAGTTCTTGCCTCTTTGAAATTCCTCCATCTCGTTGACACCGATCACATGATTTGGCAAAATTATGAGCATCTTAGTGAATGGTTGGCCAATAATACATACACTGCAAGATTTTATGCGCAGTTTGGATACCACTATGGTGCCCACCCACAGGCGAGGAGTGACATGCCTCAAAAACACTCAACATCTCGACCTCTGGTACACAACGATGAATCATACCATCAGCACAACTCCATTATAAGTAAGGCTCATCCCAAAAGAACTTTTTCACATCATGCATGAACTTTTTCCTTTGGTGGAAGGAAAATTCCAACGGAACTACATTACTTGCCAGATAGTCCGAAAAATCTGTAAACCATAGGATCAAATCTTTATAGGTGGCCAATACGTGTTCATCTGGGAATGCATCATCAATTTCGGCCTTTTATTCTAATTCACATATAGCTTCATCCTACAATCTAGATAGGTGATCGGCAACTTGATTCTCAGTCCCCTTCTATCTTTTACCTCAAAATCAAACTCTTGCAGCAATAGTACCCATAATATTAACCTTGGCTTCGCATATTTCTTTTCCATCAAGTACCTCAAAGCGAAATGGTATGTATGCACTATGACCCTCATTCCAAGCAAATAGGAGAGAAACTTTTTGAATGCAAACACCACCGTAAGAAGTTCTTTTTCAGTTACCGTGTTGTTCTTCTGATCTTCATTCAGGGTTTTACTGGCATAGTAAATGGGGTGAAGGATTTTATCCCTTCTCTGTCCCAATACCACACCAAGTGCAACCCCACTTGCATCACACATCACCTCAAATGGCTCACTCCAATCCGGTGAAATGATAATGGGTGCAGACACCAACTTCTCCTTCAACTCTCCAAATGCTTTCAAATACGATTCATCAAAATAAAAGTTACATTCCTTCTCGAGTAGTTTGCACAAAGTATGTGCAATTTTTGAAAAATTCTTAATAAAAATCCGGTAAAAGCCATCATGTCCAAGAAAACTTCTCACACCTTTTACAGAGATGGGTGGAGGAAGCCTATCACTCACTTCAACAGTAGCTCGATCAACCTCTATCCCCTTCTCCAAGATATGATGGCCCAACACTATGCCTTATTTAACCATAAAATGGCATTTCTCCCAATTAAGTAGCAAATTACAATCTTCACATCTTTTGAGCAGTTCAGCCAAATTACTCAAACACCGATTAAAGGAGTCGCCAACCATAGAAAAATCGTCCATGAAAACCTCAATAGTGTCATCCACCATATCAGAGAATATCGACATCATACAACGCTGGAAGGTGGCCGGTGCATTACAGAACCCAAACAACATCTTTTTGAAGGCAAATGTCGCATAAGGGTAAGTGAAAATGGTCTTTTCTTGATCCTCAGGGAAAATAGAGATTTGATTGTAGCCCGAATAACCATCAAGAAAATAATACCACCCTGTGCCTATGAGTCTATCTAACATCTGATCCATAAAGGGCATGGGGAAATGGTCCTTCTCAGTCAAAGCATTAAACTTCCGATAGTCCATGCAAACTCTCCATTCGGTCACTAGCCGCATCGGAACAAGATCGTTCCTATCATTAGGTACCACTGTCATCCCACCCTTTTTAGGCACGCACTGAACATGATTCACCCAACTACTGTCCGCAATAGGATAAATGACTCTGGCATCCAACCACTTGATGATCTACTTTTTCACTGCCCCTTGCATGGTTGGATTTAACCTTCTTTGGTGCTCAATACTTTGTTTGTGATCGGGCATGAGTTGGATTTTGTGGGAACAAATACCAGGGGAAATCCCAATAATGTCCGTAATAGTCCAACCTATGGCTCTTTTGGACCTTTTCAATACCGCCACTAATCCCTCTACTTGTCGTTCATTTAAATCTGCTGCAATTATCACCGGCAAAATGTCATCTCTACCCAAGAACACATACCTCAGATGAGGTGGTAGAGCCTTAAGCTCTAATTTAGAGGCCTCCTCAATAGATGGTTTCGCGGGTGGAGACTCACGATGCTTCATGTCCAACTCCAATTTCTTCAGCTTTGACCGATATTAGTTTCGTTCAAGTGCAGCCATCAGAGACCCGTACTCTTCAATACCATCATTGTAAAAATTAATGATAACTGCCGCTAGTGCCTCGATATCTAGTCGTTCTTTGATTTGCACCTCAAATACACTCTCAACCATGTAGGATATAACATATTCCGTTTGGGGCTCACCGCTCTGCTTCATAGACCTACATCTGCCCCTTTTCCATGTCGACTAATGCACGCCCAGTGGCAAGGAATGGTCTTCCTAGAATAATAGGGACATCAAAGTCAACCTCACATTTAAGAATCACAAAATCGGCCAGAAATATAAATGACTCCACTTTCACAAGCATATCATGAAGTATACCGTTGGGCCTCTTCACAGTTCGATCGGCTAACAGTAACCGCATCGTAGTAATATTTGGGTCACCCAAGTCTAAATTCTTATAAATGGACAGAGGCATGAGATTTATGCTCGCACCCAGATCACATTGTGCCATAAAAATGTGTAGCACCCCTATAGTACATGGGATAGTGAAGGCACCCGGATCTTCCTTCTTCTACATAAGAGACCTTGTAGCAATAACACTACAATGCTGAATTCTGTCATCATCCTCAAAACTCACCGATGTCTTCTTAGTCACCATATCCTTCATAAACTTATCATAACCGGGCATTTGTTCCAGAGCTTCTATCAAAGGGACATTGATGGAAAGTTGTTTCAACATAGTGATAAATCACTTGTATTTACCATCTTCAGTCTCTTCACTAATCTCTGAGGAAATGGTGAGGAGGTCTAGGAATGGGGACCACTTTCAGCGATACTTGCTTCTTTCCCCGTTTTACCCACCAACTCTCCACTAGATTCTACTATCTCTTTGTCTTTTCTCATATCACCTTCTACTACGGACGACATAGGTGGATCAATGGTCTGCTTACCCACTCGAATAGTGACTGTCATGCAATGCCTGTCAGTTTAAGCATTCTGGTTTTTGTTGCTAGGAAGAGTTCCATGTTTGCGTGGGTTCACAGTAGTGGACAACTGAGCCATTTGTAATTCAAGATGCTTAATCAAATCCGCATGTGCATCCACCTTCTGTCCAATGTTAGCTAGGTCACCTCTCATCTGCTTGACATTCTCATTACTAGAATCAAACCTCCTCATCATCTTCTGAAGCATTTCCTCAACTCACGCCATATTACCTCCACCGTCCCTAGGAGCAACTTCCTAATTTTGTGGGGGAATATAGGGTCCAGCTCGATCATTCTTGTTACCATAGTTATTCCGGTTGAAGTTGTTGTCGCGGTTGTAGTGCCCATGTAGGACATATGGACCCTCTCTGTTGTAGTTACCATAGTTCTGACCTTGGTTTCCTTGACCTTGGCACCAATTCTCCTGATTGGTCCAAAACCCGCCGTTTGATAATTCACTGCATAAGCATCCTCTTCATAATAATACTCATCTACCGGAGGTACTGGTTTAGTCAAATACTTCATCGCATTTAGCTTCTCTGCACCTCTGCTCGCATGTTTTAAGACCAATTCTAGCTTAGTTCTTATATGAGTCATCTCTTCACAAATCTCATCTGCAGGTGGGTTGTTTGTATATTGAACTGCAAAGTTGTTTTGTCCTAGTGTTCGATTTCTAGTGCTCCAAGCCTTGTTGTTATGAGATATCTTCTCCAACTTCTATACAATCTCAGCATATGTGCATTCTCCATAGGAACCACCCATAATAGTATTGAGCACTGCCTTGTTGTTATCGTCTTGACCTCTATAGAAGTACTCTTTTAGTGACTCGTCATCAATGCGGTGGTTTGGGATGCCTCTCATAAACGAAGTAAACATATCCCAAGAGATACTCATAGACTCTACACGTAATGCCACAAATTTGTTCACCTTATCCTTGTGATTGACCTTCTTGGACACTGGGTATTACTTTGCTAAGAACACATCTCTCAATTGGTCCCAAGTGTAGATGGAGTTATTGGGTAGCTTAGTAAACCATATGGACGCATCTGATGTCATTGATAGATGAAATACTCGCAACTCAATCACATTCATATCCAAGTCTGGTATACCCACACAACTTTTGCATACAGACCTTAGTTTAGCTATATGGGCATGTGGGTCCTCCGATGGTAGTCCCGAGAATAAACCCCTCGCGGTGAGCATATGCATCAAGCTACTCATCACCACGAATGTATACCCAGGTGGCAGAGGGGGTAAGATAAGAGGTCCATCAGAATCTGCAATGTTCACGTTGCTCCTATAGTAATCCTGAAGTCGTGGAGATGTTGGAGGTTCCATTCTCACAACCTCCTTCAGTTGGTTCTCAGGTCGTGGTGGATTATGTGCCTCAACTAGTAATGGAGGCTGTTAGTCTGCTCCATCACCCCGATTGGATGGGATATGTTGATTTTCCATCCTTCTTAATGTACAGTTAAGTTCTGGATCGAATGGAGTGAGTGGTTCTCCTCGGCTCCGTGTACTTGGCATACACTAGAGCTAGACCTGAAAGAAACAAAAACCAAAAAAAATGAAATCAGGAAATCGTTGACTAAATTTCAATAATGTAATTAAAGTTAATCTAAAAGTAAGATTCCCGGCAGCGGCGCCTAAATTTGATATGCTCAAATTACACTTACCAAGAGAAGTATAAGCCGTCGTAATCAAGTAGAGAACCCAACTCGTAGGTTGGGGTCGATCCCACAAGGAAAATGGTGTAAGCTTAACTTTAATTCACGATTACTTCTATTTAGCAAATGTCTTTCCGAAAACAAGTAATTAAAGAGGGGTGGGGGTATAGAATTAATTCCTTAAACAGTCTAAGTTAACAAGTAAATGTTAAGTTTTTATCAAGTTGTGAGAATAACTAAGGTATATGTGTTCCCCATAGGTTCATAACGTTGTATTCCTAGCAATAGCAATTATTTCCTAGTGTTTTGCATGTAAAGTGGTAAGTTATGTATCTCTAAATATTTTGTCCGGAATCTAGAGAATTTCACCCCGTACCTTGGTCCAACTACGTGTCTATAAGCTACTAACTCTTACATTTACCTCATATTAGACATCATAATCGATGTATGGCTTAATTATTACTTCGCACCAATCGACACTAATCTATTAGATAGTATCCACTTAATCTATGTTGATAATTCTTTTCTTATTATCTACCTCCTTGGTCTGGCAAGTAGCAACAACGTGAGTTCTAATGTTGGACACCGTTACAAAGATTTCTAATAAAAAGAATTATCAATATATGCAAAAACTATTTGAGAATTGCTTAATTTCTAGGTTTACTTTGTTAATTACCCATGGTTCCAACAACACTAGTTGTGGATTTAGTTACCCATGCTAGCAAGATCACAATTCATGGTTTTTAAGAAAGAATTGATGAACTTACTTAACAATAAGCAAGAACCCAGATATGCAACTTGAAATTTTAAGAAAAAACTTCAAACCAAATCTGGAAATTGATTAATTGCCCAAAGTTTGCAACCAACAATCTCCACACAAACTAGAACAATAATAATAGTAGCCAACCCCAAAAACAAGGTTTTAATTCCCTATTTATAGAAATCACAGTCTTAAATAAAAAGGAATAAAAATAAGGAAAGTTTGTTTAGTTGACAGGGCTTCAATCTACGGACCAACTGACGGACCGTCGATTTGACTCCTTCCGTCGATTAGGACTAAAAATATTTTCTCTCTTCGGATGACACCTTCTATGAATCAATCGACGGACCCATAGTACGGTCCGTCGATGCACCTACGGTGCGTCGATGCCATCCATAGCTCCATCCTTAGATTTCTCTTACTTCGGGAATTGTCTGATAAAAACAACTATCCAATAGTACGGTCCGTCGATCAATCGATGGATCGTGATTCACTCTCGTAGTTCTAAACTTGGTCAGATTTCCCCGAGTCTTCTCCAAAGTCCTGAGCTGCTCATCTACGGTCCCCAACTACGGTCACTCGATCAAACGATGGAATGTCAATGGCCTCCATAGGTCATGTTCTGCACTTTTTCAGTTGTTTACTCATCTTGCCGCCTAAACATCTTTCATGAAAAACAAACACAAAAACTTGTTAAAATTACTACGAAAAGACTCTAGACACACACAACTCTTAAGTAAAATGCATTGAAAATATTGTGAATCCACGGTATATCCACTCTTGAGCCTCCAGACCTCAACCCAAGTAAGGACCACGGGGACCTTTGTGGTCCGTGGTCCGTGGTCCGTGGTCCTCCACACGAGTCGTGGTAATGGCTCGTGGGATAGGACTTCATAACCACAAAACCAAGTGAAGATCACGGGGGCCTTCATTGTTTGTGGTCTCTTTTACAGTCCATGGAATTGGTCTTGGTCAGCCCCATCTGCAACTTAAGTTAGTGGTCTTTTGCTCTTTTACTATTTTGTTGGACCTCTAAATTGCATCATTTTAACCCTAAACTATGTGATTTTTGTTAGGTTTAGCCTAGTAACATAACTATAACTTACCTAAGTTAGATCTTTCATCAAAACATAGAAAATTAGAACCTAGAGAGAATAAAGAGGCAGCCAAAACCTTATTCAAGAACGTAGAAAGATTCCATCTGTTCTAGCCCCAAGACTGAAAGATATCTCTGTGGAAATCGTCACCATGTGGGATTTCATTAGTGGGTTCCTTTCACCCATTAGGTCCCTAGAATTCAGTCAGAATCTTGATTCCCTTATTATAACTAGACCTACGGTTTTCTAGAACTTCAGCAGATTATCATTAATTAGTTATTTACATGTTCTAAATTAGATTATTATGTTATTACTTTGTTTTTTGCATGAACTTCATAACTCTAGATATGTATTTCTTTAGGTCTTCAATTACACATGCTAGGTTTGATATCTCATCTATTAATATATACATGCCTTAATTTTGAATATGTCATTATTAGTTTAATGATGTTGTATTCTCAGTTTGCATGTAAGTCTTGATATATCCACTGTAATAGAGAAATTAAGTCAAAATGTGCTAATCATTTAATCTATTGGGAGTAGCAAAATACGGAGTTGGACTCAGGACAGTCACTCATGTAGTCCCAGACTTACGAGTCACGTAGGTTGTACTTCTCCTATATGGGCATCAATTTAGTGATCACCCCAGTATGCCTTTACACCTTTGGACGGGTGTATTGGGTCCTCTCGATGGGGCGTATACATCAGACTCCACATTTAGCCCATGTTGTTTTATTGTCGGTTATTAGTAGCTCACCATAGCTTAATCTGATTCTATTGCATTAACCACATTTACATTATAGTCAATGTTCAGTCTCAACATGTAATAAATTTGATATTGCATTCAGTTGTCTCAATATCTAGATTATGTTCAGATTATATACTTGCTTTATTATATATTTTGTTTATATGTTATTTTAGCTTTACTCTATCTCTCATGCTCAGTGCCTTTCAAATAATGACGCATACTCTGTGCTACATCTTATCGTGATGTAGGTTAGGTAATCAACAGTTAGATGATGCATAAATCGGTTCCCAATCTTTAGTTCAGCATCATCATTGGTGATTCATCATTCTTTGAGGACTAGTGACATGTTTATCTTTATTGCTTTTGTACTTTAGTTTTTAGTTTTTTCTAGATTTAGCTGGGGCATGTAGCATCACTTCTAGTCAGCTAAGAGGCATATTTAAGATATAGGTAGTTCCAGCTGTAGTATTTTATTTTGACTTTTCCTTTGAATTCAAACTCTCAATTATCTATATTCATAATAAGTATATGGGTGTTCCACTTCATTTGAGTTTTATCATGATTTAGCTTATGCACTATACTTATTGTTTTGGATTATCTCTAGTATGCTCATGGTTATGATAGCATGGTTAGTTTGGGGTCACTCTTGATCCTAAATCCCGTTTCCGTGTCTCGAGGTAGCTCAGGGCGTGAAAAACATGGTATAAGAGCACTTGGTTTAAGTGTCCTAGGATGTATGAGAAGCCGCACTAGGTAGAATCCTTTTAATGGGTCTGTAGTGTGCACCACATCTAATGAGAGGGAGGCTAGAAAGTTTTTTACGAAAAATCTTCACTTTCTTGTTACTCTTATCGTGCATAAGGTGTGATCTAATTCCATTCTAACTCGACTTTCAACATTTTAGATCATGCCTCATCATAAAGATAATGCAAGGATGTGAATGCCTGGAACACAAACGCAACTTCTCCAGTCCCTAACCAAGAATTCTCGAACTTAGAGTTCTGGAATGCAATTTAGATGTTGGCCCAGACTATGGCCAACCATAACAATCAGCGAGCTCTAGTACCTGCAAATGCTGATGTTGGGTCAGTTGCATCTAGAGTTCGAGATTTTGTTAGGATGAATCCACCAGAGTTATTCGTATCACAAGTTGGAGAAGATGCACAAAACTTCATTGATTAGGTAAAGAAGATCTTTCAAGTGATTCATGCAACTATAAATGACCGGCTTGAGTTGGCATCTTAAGGATGTTACTCATATCTGGTATACTCTGTGGAAAGAAAATTGGTGTATAGATGCAGCTCATATCTGTTGGGATTGCTTTAGTGAAACTTTTCTGGACGAGTTCTTTCTAAGGGATCTATGAAAGGCAAAAGCTTGGGAATTTATGAACTTAAGTCAAGGTAGCACGACAGTCCAAGAGTATGGGCTCAAATTTACCGAACTCTCCAGGTATGCGCCTCACATGGTTGCTGAATCCAGGGTTCAGATGAATAAGTTTCTTTATGGAGTGTCAGACTTGGTGAAGATAGAGTGCAAGACCGGTATGTTCTGGGAGATATGAACATCTCTAGGCTCACGACGTATGATCAGCAGGTTGAAGGTGATAATCTTAGGGAACAAGCTAAGGAAAATAAGAAGGCTAGGAGTGGAAACTATAAGTATTCTCAGTAGAGATCAGGTGGTGGAAGTCGCTCGTAGGGTCAATATAAATTATCAACTCTAGAACCTTTATCAGCTAGTGTTCTATCCTCCATGTTCGTACAAGATCAGAAAGTTAGGGCATCAGGATCTATGTCTCAGAGAAGTATTTTAGGTACCCAAACCTACCCGACTTGGTGTAAGTGTGGTAAGAACCATACTGAGCGAGTGCCTTCTAGGAATGGAAGAGTGCTTTGGATGTGGTCAATCAGGTCACATGTTGAGGGATTATCTATCTAAATAAGTTCAAGGAGGTAATAATGATAGATATCAGTCTACAAATTCAGCAATACTAAAAAGTCGCCCAACTCAATAGGGTAACTCATCTTGTACAAGTGGCGGACATCGCCAGAACACGCTTTATGTTTTTCAGATTCTCCAGGATTAGGAAGATTCTCCTGATGTAGACACTCGTATGTTACGAGTCTATGACCTTGAAGTTTATTCATTTTTAGATATAGGGGAAATGATCTCCTTTGTAACTCCTTATATAGCAGTCATGTTTGATGTTAGTCCAGAAACACTCATAGAACCTTTCTAAGTCTCTACACCAGTCAGTGAGTAGTTATAGCTAAATGGGTATGCATAAGTTTCCCTGTCACAGTATCCTAGAAAGCACCTTAGCAGACCTTGTAGAGTTACAAATGGTAGACTTCAATGTCATTGTAGGCATTGATTGATTACATTCATGTTATGCCTCAGTCGATTGTGGAACTAGGATTGATTGTTTTTAGTTTCCACACAAAAAAATCCTAAAATTGAAGAGTAGTCGCTTAGCACCTATGGGTTGATTCATTTCTTACCTTAAGTGTAAAAAGATTATCTCTAAGGGTTATCTCTATCATCTAGGTCATGTTAAGGATTGAAGCTCCGAAACCCAAACACTTGAGTCAGTTCCAATGATTAATGAGTTTTGAGAAGTGTTTCTAGAAGATCTTCTCGAAGTTCATCCCAAAAGGGAAATCGACTATGGATTGATCTCTTCCCTAATACTAATCCTATTTCTATTCCTCCTTACATAATGGCTCCAGAAGAGCTTATGAATTGAAAGAATGGTTCAAATACCTTCTAGATAAGGGCTTCATCAGACCTAGTATTTCTCCATAGGGTGCACCAATATTGTTCGTCCTTAGCCTTTTCAGCCAATTAACATAACAAGAGGTCTTACTAATAACAATAACCGCACTACTAAGCCAAGAGTTGATCCATAACAATGATACAACATTACTCAATATAGAATCAACATTATAAAGTAAATTATGAACAATTCTACCATATTCAATACATAATTAAATCCCCAACAATAATCTACACATGAATTCAATAAGATTAAGCCATGATCAATTCACCCACTTTAGAGCCAAAATTAGGAATTCAAGGAATACATGGGTTCATGGAGTTTTTTATCTTAAAATCCCAAATTAACATCAATTACTTCATAAAACATTGATTTAAACCTTTTCATGCAATAACTCATGCTTAGAGTTCAAAATAAGACTTCAAGGTTTTTGAATATCTTAGAAAAGCCTTTGGAATTGGATCCTTGAATGAGAGAATAATCAAGGATGAAATAAGCATACCTTAATTGAATAAATCCAATGATATTGAAGAAGAAATCAAGAAATTAATGAAGAACTTCAATCTGAGCTTCAACTTGACTTCAAGCTCTAATTGAGTTTTGGAGATAACTTCTTTTGATCTTGGGGTTTGATTTTTAATAATGAAGTCTAAGACTAGGTTTTAGAGTTTTAACCAACTTAAAATACCATAAATAGACCCAAATAACCGTCTAGGACTTAATTATGACATTGGGTGAATTTCTCAACTTGCCCTCCACTTGGCCGAGACAGCTGCAAATTGCAAGTGTCAAACAATGGTTGCCTTTGATGAGCCATCGACTGACCAACGGACCGTCCTTCTGGTCCGTGGTTATTGTCAGAGGCTCAAAAATTTGGGACTAAGCTCCCACAACTAAGTGTGGATCCACTCCCCCCCCCCCAACGATGGGGCGTCTTTTGAACTATTGGGCGTGGTTTGGGGTCGTTGGTTTGACTGCTTTTTGCAGCTTCTTCCCAAAGTTTCGGTCCATCTCAAGGACCACTAGGGTGGTTCTTGGGGAGTTGTACCAAGAATTTTCGACCCTAAACATGTACATCTAGGTGTTATAGCCCTGTATTATCAATTTTGACACCAAATGACATGTTAAACATGCAAAGGCACACTAGCACACACAAGGACTAGTTTTCGAATGTCTTTGTCGTCCTTTGACGTTTGAATTCCAAACTCTTCAAACTGACTTCTAATGCTAATATTCATTATTTGAATACAATATTAACTCATAAAACACATGATAGGCTCTAATTTACCCTAATTCATTTTGAGGGTTGTAACATATCAAATATCAAAAAGGTTAGTCACAAGTAGGTAAAACAGTAAAAACAAAGGGGAATGTGTAAGGAGATGTTATTGGGTAGTAAACACAATATATGTTGAAGTAAACAGTTGGGTACATGTTTTTGATATGAAATTTGCAAGATAATTATGACTAGGCTATGCTTTAGGTGAATGTAAATTCCTTCTCGAGCAACTTACCCCATATCAAATGGGTTCCTCTTGTACGCTTACTCGTCTACTGAAGACCAACTACGCCTAACCCACACCGGCTCTTTCAATTATGAGTTCTAGCATATGGGACTAGGTTTCACCCTCTCAGTCTCAACCTCATGTCACCCCACTCCTTGGGAAATCAGTCTAGCGATCTTTGTTTCGCGGCCTCTCTCTCTCGAAAGCCGAAAACACATGAGTGGTTTTGTATTTGCAACTACAAACCCATTATCTTTAACCACAACCACTAGGTGAAATCACCACTTCAATGCATCTAACCTATTACCTAGTAAGACCCAAAAATGATATAAACACATATTTTCTAAATCACACCCCAAGAATGGAGGTTTTTAGCCACACATCAAGCAACAACAAGATACACCTAAAACCATAAAGAAATAAAATAGATATAATAAATTAAACCTTATATGAGCAAAGAAAGAATAATGGAGAAGACCCACTTCCGATTTGAGGAAGAAGAGCTCCTTTCTTCAAGTCTCCTACAAAACCCACTCCAAATTTGAGTGAAAAATATTAAACTTAAGAACTAAGTCTCAAAATTACAAAATTATTTCTCTATCTTCTACTCTCTCTTAAAAATAATAAAGAGTTTAGTATTTATAGACTTCAGAATATATGCTGGAGAACCCATTCGGCGAGGTTACTCACGAACGCCAAGTGATTTGGTGTTTCATCCTTCTTCTAGATCCTCATATGTTTGTTGTCTGCTTTCAGCGTCTATGCATTCTGGATCATTGGGCGGAATAATTCTGGTTCATGTAACTACTCCGTGAAGCACTGAATTCTTCTTTCTATCGCCTTTTTGATCCACTTCATTCAGAGCTTTGCTTGCTGCGACAAAGGGCGAAATGTATCCTTTCAGATGATCGACAAGTATACTTGGCGATACTCATGCTTCAACTTTAGCTCTTTTCATCTTTGTTATTCCCGTTTTGTGCCTAAGTGTCCATGCTTATAACAAAATTTCAAATACCTGAAACTTAGGAGTTTTCATCAGATATTGAGATAGAATGAGCATTTGAGGACACTATTTTCATTAAAATAAGTCCAAAAATGAGTCCAATCTGAGGAATCATCAATATGTAACTAAATAAAATTCAACTCTACCTCAACACAAATAATAAAATCAAGGATGTATGTGTAACAACCCAAAATTTTTAAGTTACGACCCGAACTATTTTTCATTTACATGTAGGTTCATATCAAATGATTCTGAAATTTCCCATATATGTGGAAAGGTAAATTATTTAGTGTGAGAATGATTTTGGATATCAATTAAGGTCACTAGAAACTCCTAGCACAATGTTGAGTTGAAAGTTTCCTTACCGGTTAAGTTTTGATGTAAGATTTTCTTTGGGTAAACTTGAAATGATCATATCTCATAGAATATAATGGTTTACTTGGTCCATACCATATCAAATTAAAGGTATTTGAATTTTCTTTCAAGATCAACAAATTTCGATTCTAAATTACCTACGTATTTTTGAAATCCGTATGTACTAATTACCTACAAAAGTTTTTTCGTCGAATTTTAATTGGCCAAAAAATTCACAGGTAATCAAATTACTTGGGAATTTTACTGTAGTATCCTATGAAATCCCGAAGTAATCAACATTTTTCTTGTACTGTGTGTCTTGGCTTTGTTGAGGATATTGATACGTCAAAATATACACATAAAATAATAAGTATAAACGATCGTTGTCAAATTATAGAACCAACTCGAGTTGAGGTTGATCCCACAGAGAACTTCCTTAGAGATAAGGTTTCAATATCGCGTGTATTCGCATGAGGTTATTATATCCTAAACAAATAATAACTGAAAGTAAAATTGCGTTTAGTTGAAAATTTCTAGCTACCAAAACATGCAGTAAACCTTCAGAGTTACAGTTTCCAAGTGATCTTGTTGTAGAATAAATTCAACTAAGTTTAAGAAACCAGGATTGTGTTCACTATGACATGAATCTTAACACGAGTCTGTAATTCGAGTATCAGAACAATCACTGTTTGCGCAACCATTGTGAGTTGAATTTATCTACCGCTTCTCAGCCTACTTAGGTAATGAACACTTTTATTCTCTCAAAGTTAAAGTGTTAACATTGTCGAACCTTGCTTCTATTGTATGTTGTTAATGATATCTTCTCTCGAACTCCAGCTTTAACACAAAAATGTTAACTTAGTCTAGCTTATTCCTAATTGATGTTTTTCTCACCAACAAACAACAAATACAGGATTGTCTAAAGCGTGGACTCAATAGACTAAAATGTGATTGAAAGTTTGTAACTACTGGTTGTAAACAGAGATCATATTCTTTGTGTCTTACAACATTTCAATTATCTCATAGTCATAGATCCCACAACCCCTTTCATGGTATTTAGCCACTCATTTTCTCACGTAAAGAAATAGTAATTAATGACAAAAACATGCTAAAAGTTACTTACAATGGTGAATAGGAGAACAACAACTTCTTCACTAAACTGATCATCTGAAAATAATACCAAGAATCGAGAAATACAGAAATTGCAAGGACAATGCTTGATATTGTATCTCCTTCGTCAAAAAATAAGATAGTCGATAAAATCCTCCAAAAATGACCTAGTAATTCAAAATAAAATGTTTAAAAAGAGACCTAATCAAACTACGACTGAACCGTCGTGCCCATTAACGGCCATTATCACGACCCGTCAAGGGCTTCATGGTCCGTGAAGCCCTTTGTGTTCTTTCCTTGGAGCGTTCGAAAATTATGTCTTCAAAGGTAGATACTCGAACCTATATCACGAGCTGGACCATGGACCGCGAAAGGGATCACAGCCGGTGAAGACGTTTGTGGTCTTTCCTTGGAATATTCCAACACTTGGGTCCTCAACAGTACTCACTAGAATTTTTATCACGACCTGGACCACGGCTCGTCAAAGGGACCACGTATTGTGAAGACGTTCGTGATCTTCACTTGGAATTTTCCAAAAGCTTGAGTCTTCAACACTCTTCACTGTAATTTAAACCACAACACACACGACAGACCGTAGAGAGGACTACGTCCCGTGAAGTTGGCCTTGATCTTTACTTGTTCCCTTCCTCTTCAGCTCATCTTGAGGTCATCACACTGGTTTAGTTCAACGAACTTAACCACAACCAGCTAAGATAGGCACGGTCAGTTAAGTTGGTCGTGATCTTTACTTGATCATCATCATTTTAGCTTCTTTTCTCACTTTTCTACATATGCCAGGATTTGTACACAATCAACAAACACATTAAACCATACAAAAAACACTCAATTCTATTATTAATCCTTAGTTTTTAAGTATCAAATGTGTCAAGATTTCACGACACATCAACACCCTCAACATAGAACCATTACTTGTCCTCAACTGATGAAATAAACAGTAAAACCTATCCCCCAAAATGTTTTTAACATGTTTCCACCATGAAGCACTATTTCACACACAATTTGTCAATCATGCTTATGTCTGCGAATCATCAGCTCACACAATCGACTTTCAAATGCAACAACTGCATCCTCACACCAAAGAAGTCCCTCACTCGAAATTGTTGGGACTGAATACTACGCTCGCTCTATAAAGAACTTCTAGCACTAACAACAAACTACCATATGTTTGCGCTTACTTTCTACACTCTATCATTCAAAATGCTCGAATAGGATCACCGAAGGACTTTTAATTGCTTGTAGCATACGCTCGGGGCTAGGGACTGGATGTTTAGGTTAGTGAATGACTAATCCTTTGGTTTCCCTATGTTTTGTTTTCAAATCTCCTATTCTAACTAAAACCTTCTTTTTCTTTCTTTCAGCACATCCCAGCAGCCACAACATCTTTTTCCTTTCGTTTTATTTTTTATATATATATTTTTTATTACTTTGCCCTTTTGATAGGCATTTTCGCTCACCGGTTGAACTTTTTTTAATTTTTCTTTTCCTTTTAGATTTCAATCACCCTCAACTTAGGCTTTGGGCCTGAGTTGTGATATCTTACTTTCGGGTAAAACCAAGGATATGATACATTTTGGGTATGAGCAAAGGTGTATTCAAGGCTCAATTTGGGTTCAAGTGGTAAGCTTTTTCATTTGGTTCTTTGGTTTTGTCTTTTAGTGGTTTACAAAAAATGGCCTACTGATCCTTTCCTATCTAGTTGTTCTCTCCTTCAAGCAAGACAACTTGGTCAACTTCTAGTTTCTACTCCTACTGCTAGACATCAATCAAAACTCATACACACCTAACACACGATTGCTTTGTTCAGTTTCTTAGTTCACCAATTAATCAATAAAACTAGAAATGCTCAACAAGTCAGTATCTAAAATGTCATATGAAAATCCTAAAAGTCAAAATCAGATTCAGGTGTACATTTTCTTTACCGATTAGTTGTTGCATATCGCAACATACATGATACACCAAAATAGTAACAAAAAATAGACAATCTCCATTTTCTAACAGCTATGGAAGGTTTATCGCCACCCCCACCCACAAAGAAAGGAATTTTCCCCCAAAGTCAATACAAAATAGTAACATATATAGGTCTATGAGGAGGGGTCATACCTACGGCACTCTAGGAGCCAGTCTTCGGCTCAGCAATGACACCAATTTCAGCAGGTGCACTTTAAAAATTTAGTACTTGAGTGGATGGTTCATCAGTCCCTGGGGTGGGTGCTCCACTCCCAGAAGTGCCACCAAACAGAGAGTCTCGTTGTTGTTGCTCATGGGTTTATTTTTCTCTTGCTAGCTGCTTTTATTCTTGATGAGCTTTCTTTTCTAGCTTAAGGGCTTCTTATGATGGGTCAATAGGGTTCACTTCTTAAAGTTCTCGAGCCCTGTGCTTTCTCTTTACGAACTTAGTTTTGGGGAGTTCTCCCCATAGTTCATCAATTGACTGAACGACCGGTGTCTAAGTAAGCATTTGCATTAAAAGGTCTGGCACAATTGTAGTGGGTGCTTGTACATGCTTTTTAGCTAGTTGAGCAATGTGAGATCTCATCTCAACAGTTGTGCTTGTAGCTCTTCGTTTTTGGTTGAACCTTTAGCTTGTAAACAATCTTGGACAAGATTTTCCAGTCCATCCATTCTGTCCTTTGAAACAACCACTTTTGTCTGCATTTCAGCTTGAAATTCTTTTTTAGCAGCCACTACCTTGGTCTCAATTAGAGAAGGCATCCTGGCGACAATCTGTTCAGCCAATGATCTGGTCTGGCGCTGGTCTGCAATTAATTTCTCAAGAAAAAGTAGAGGACTAGTCACAAGAGTACCTATATTCTGGGAAGTAGAGGATGATTGTGGTGTCTCTATAGAGGGCTGGGATGACTCGCCTTGCTCAGGAACTGTGTCTGGAATTTTAATAGGGGCATGAGGAACAACAACAAGAGTACCCACGACTGTAGATTTAGCACCAGAGAGATGGTTTTCTACATCATAAATTTTAAAAATCTGAGTCAGTCTTGATTCCTCACCCCATCACCCAATTAATCTGTTAGGAGGGATGTCTAGTTGTTGACATAGTTTCCCTATCAAACAGGGAAAAGGAAATATGGAATCTCATTTAGCACCCTATCTCTCATTTCAGTCGCTATAATCTGCCCTATATTGACCGTGTAACCAATAAGCATAAAGGACACTAACAAGGCCAAGGAAGGTGAGAGGGTGTTGTCATTAGCTATTGGTCGCAATTGTGGCTGGACGACATCCCACCACAACTGAGTCAGAAAAGTCAACAAAGCCTTAGTGGTGGTGGTCGGCATGGTTGTGACCCAACTTGCATTTTTCCCGTGTATGAAAATCTGCTTCGCAATCCAACTTAACACCCTTTTCTCGAGAAGTCTTCTCTTCCATAGTATATGCACTAGTGGCTTTATGGTGTTTGCCCTCGAAAAGACCAACTGACGCTGGGGTAGAGTATTCCGGGCCGTGCAACATTTGGTTAATTGATGCTTCTGAAATATCTATGGATTTTCCCCGGACTAAAACTGATTTGAGTGGACCCAATGTAAGAGCTAATTATTTCATTCCACGTCTAAAGGTCTCTGTATTGGCAAGAAAATTCATCAAGGAAGCTGCATAAGAAGTATAAAGCTCTTTTGTCAAGTGGCTGGAGCATTTTCCTAGAGCATTATCCATCCAGTAGAATTTATGAAAATGAAAAATTTGATAGATGTCTGGGAATGCCTTGATATCATCTACTACCACTCTAGACTCAGGTGCAATTGCTCGATTCTTGAAACTATCAATCTTGTTTACAATTCATCTGTGGAAAAACTCTTTAGCCTTGTCTATTGTCAAAATTGTACGGTAATAGGCAATAAGTTCGTTCCTCAAGACAGGATTTATCTCATGGATGTGCACGTCTCATACAATGGTTTCATCATCAGTGGTCACCTCATCAAGCTCTTTCTAATATCCAGCTGCTTAGTAGTAGTTTCAGCTTGGATACGCGTCGTAGAAGGAGAACTGTGTCAATCAGATTTAGAACCACTTTCATATGTAGCACTGCATCCGAATTATCATTTGCACTATCTCCTGAGTTATCATCCGGTTGGCTGCCAGCCACAGCCTCAGAGCCATTACTTGCTTTCACATCGTTCCCAGAACCACTGTCTTCTTTATCAGACTGAGAAGGACTGTCTTAGAGGAGACGTCTTCTTGCTAATGATCTAGTAACTGGAGGTGACTGATTTTAGGGTTCAACATTGATCGGCACCTCAGAGCAACTAGCTTTATAATTATCATGTCCATACGATAGAGAAGTTGTGGCGGGGGGGGGGGGCAGTTGTCTTTGGGTTCTTCCTTCTTGGAGGCATTGTACCTTAGAAAAGCGGACAATTCTTATCATTCATTCAATAAAATGACACACTAATGGGTACTCAGACTTCCCCTCTGTTTAAAATCATTGTGACGCCTTGCCTTAAAAATGACGTTACCCAATCTATCATCGTGAAGGCTCACGGAATCAAAACAAACAAAAAATTTGAATAGGAAACTCATAACAACTTTTCACTCAAGTCATTTCAATGAGAGGGTTCATGGGCCGTGGTGTGGACTAAGGACCTTGAAGTCCCTCGTGGAGTTTGGAAAAGAATCAGTTTATATGGGGATTACTTATAATTTCAACCAAGGCATGTTCACAGACACTTTCACGGTCCGTGGAAGTCACCACAGTCCGTGATCATGCCCGTGAACATTATCAGAAGGCTGTATTAGCTCTAACTAAGAACCACGACAATGTTCACAGCTCGCGAAGTCTTCCACGGTCTGTGAAGTCTGTGTGGTCTTACACCTGACCAGTGATCAAACTACCTTCGTCCCTAAAAAACTATCAAAGCAATATTACCATCATTAAGCACAAAAAAAACTCTCTCCATATGTAAACTCATCATGTCAATGTCTGAATCCTTAAGTCTTAGCTTCACCTACACAAACAGTGATGCGTACAAGCATATCCAAATCGACCCATACAATGATTCAACCAAAGTTCCCCAATTATATTTCCCCATCACAAATGAGTTGCAATTTCTGTACTATTTTCATTTATCATTGTTAGTGTCGACTATACTTAAGTAGATTAACCCCCCCCCCTCCCGGCCTTACCAACAATAAGAAATTAATTTTAGATTTTGAGTGAACTTAATTTGAATTCTGACAGACGATGCTACAATGGGGACTCAGTGACCTTTATTCGTTGAATCAATGTTAGAAGGGTTTGCTTCTCAATGGATTCGGATCGAATTTTGCAATGAAACTGATGGAAAACATGAAAGAGACGTTATCCGAGAGGGAAAGGGAGAAAATTGACCCTTCGCACGTTTAGGGGACTAAATACATTCTAAGTTGGACAAGGTTGTGCGCGGTTCGGGTCAGTTTCTTAGGAAGATTTGGTCTAAGACTATGGATCGTGAACGTTCCTGTGAAGGACACGACTCTCCGTGAAAGAATCCATGAAATGGACTATGAAAAAATTCCTTACCTGCAACCAACGATGGACCATGAAGTTTCCACTTAAAGGCATCAAGGTCCGTGAAGTGGCACGTGATATTGACTTCGAGCTTGGATGATTATACCTGGGATTCACAAAAGGCTTGAAGGTTTGTCAAATTAATAAACGATCTTGAACCCTTCGGTGAACCCTTTTTACACAATATCCAATATCTTCCTCACTTGGTCCTCAACATAACGGACCGTGAAAGTGCCCGTGGAGGGCACTATGGTTCGTGAGGTTTTCCGTAAGGTGCAATTGCACCAGTTTTCTGTACTTTTTCACCTAATCCCTCCTGCACACATCAGCACTCCGTGACTCTGTAAAAACAAATAAGCAATAAAAACAATGAAATACCTAAAGTAACTACACCTTTGGTTGCCTCCCAAGCAGCGCACAATTTAACGTCGCAGCGCAACTCAGGTTACTTGATTCCTCAAGCTTCATCAAGTTTGCATTCCTCCACAATCTTAGCCTCTTCCATAACACCCATATATGTTTTGATTCTCTTTCCATTAGCTTTGAATCTCTCACCTTTTTAATTCTCTAGTTTAACAGTTCCAGATTGAGATGCTTGTGTGACCTTAAAAGGTCAAGACCATGTAGACCTCAGTTTTCCCTTAAATAGACGTACTCTAGAGTTGAAAAGTAACACCAAGTCACCAGGAGTAAAGCTTGTATTCTTAATATGCTTATAATGATATAGCTACATCCTCTCCTTATATAATGCAGCTCTCTCATAAGCTCTCAGATGTAACTCATCCTTCTCATTTATCTGATCTAACCTCAAGTTCATTGTTTCACTCCAATTGAGGGTTAGCTTCTTTAATGCCCAGAGTTCTTAATGATCAAGATCAATAGGTAAATGACATGCTTTTCCAAACACCAATTGATATGGATACATACCAATAGGTGTCTTGAAAGCAGTTTGGTTTGACCAAAGAGCATCATCTAGCTTTCTTTCCTAACCTGTTATGTTGGCGTTTACTATTTTTGCCAAGATTGGTTTTATTTCCCTGTTAGACACTTCCAGTTGTCCATTGGTTTGTGGGTGATAAGGTGTTGCCACCTTGTGTTGTTTCACCCCATACTTGGTAAAAAGTGCATTCAACACATTGTTGCAAAAGTGAGAACCACCATCGCTGATAATGGCTCGAGGTGTTCCAAACCTTGACAAGATGTTCTTTTTCATGAACGCAACAACACTTTATCCGTCATTCTCAGGTAATGCAACAGCTTCAACCCATTTGGACACATAGTCCACTGCTACCAGTATATACTTCTGCCCATATGGACACACAAAGAGGCCCAGGAAGTCAATACCCCATACATAAAAAAACTCCACCTCCAAAATGGGTGTCATGGGCATCTCATGGCGCCTAGAGATAACTCCTTGCCTCTCGCAAATATCTCAACTCTTTACTATATCAACTGCTCTTGATTAATTGTTGTTACCCACACTGAAGTAACTTGTGAGCTATTCGAGCTCCACCATAATGACCACCAAGTGGGGATGAATGACAGGCTTCCAAAATGTGTAACATTTCATCTTCTAGAATACAATGCCTAATTATGTTATCACCACAAACTCTATAGAGATAAGGCTCATACCAAAAGTACTAACCAACATTATGTAAGAACTTTTTCATTTGCTGATATGTCAGCCCCTCAGGCATCAAAGAATTAACCTGAAAATTAGCATAATCAGAAAATCAGGAAATAAGATCAAGAGTAGTAGCCAATACATGCTCATTAGGGAATGTCTTATCTATTTCAAGCTCACTTTCTTCCTTCTTTGCAGCATCCAGCCTACAAAGGTTATTAGATACTTGGTTCTCACAACCTCTCCAGTCTTTACTTTAAAATCAAACTCTTAAAGCAGTGACACCCATTGGATTAGCCTTGCTTTAGCATCTTTCTTTGCCATGAGGTATCTCAAGGCAGCATGATCTCTATGCACTATCACCTTGGTGCCCAGCAGATAAGCTCTGAACTTCTCAAAAGCATATACTACGGCTAAATTTCTTGCTCACTGATTGTGTAGCTTCGTTGAGCTCCATTTACTGACTTACTAGCATAGTAAATAAGATGGAACATCTTGTTGCGCTTCTGACCCAACACCACACCTAGTGCAGTCCCATTAACATCACACATAACTTCAAATGGCTCTGCCCAGTCTAAGCCAATAATCACTGGTGCTGAAATCAATTTTTCTTTTAGGCACTCGAAAAATTTTAGTCAAGACTCATCAAAGACAAATTTCACCTCCTTCTCTAAAATCTTACACATGGGGTGTGCAACTTTTGATAATTCCATGATGAAACGTCTATAGAATCCGACGTGTCCTAGGAAGCTTCGAACACCCTTCACACAGATAGGTGGGGTTAATTTTTTAATCACCTCAATCTTGGCCTTGTTGACCTCAATTCCTTTCTGTGACACCATATTCCGGAGGACTATGCCTGCTTTAACCATGAAGTGGCATTTCTCCAAATTTAGCCCCATATTATCCTCCTCACATCTCTGTAAAGCCTTGCTAAGATTTAATAAACAATCATCAAAAGTATCACCCACAAAAAAAAATCATCCATGAAAACCTCTAGAGTATAAATGGACATCGTGCACCTTTGAAATGTGGCTGATGCGTTACATAATCCAAATGACATGCGTTTAAATGCAAAGGTGCCATAAGGACATGTGATAGTAGACTTTTCCTGATCTTTAGGAGCAATTGATATCTGGTTATAGCTTGAGTATCCATATAAGAAATTGTACCAACCTTTACCTATTAACATTTCCAATATTTCATCCTTGAAAGGCACAGGGAATTGGTCGCTCAAAGTCCACTTATTCAGTTTCATGTAGTCCTTGTATACTCGTCATCCAGTGAATGGTCTCTGCGGGACTAGTTCATTCTTGGCATTTTCCACCACAGTCATACTTCCCTTTTTAGACACACATTGCACTAGACTGACCCAGTGGCTATCAGAGATAGGGTAGAACACCCCAGAATCTAACCATTTGATTATTTCCTTATTAAGCACCTCTTGCATATGTGGGTTCAACCTCCGATGGTGCTCAATTGTGGGGATGTAGTCTTCCTCAAGATGAATCTTATGTGTACAAATACCTGGTGGTAATTCAATTATATCCTCGATGGTCCAGCCAATGGCTCTTTTATATCTTTGTTGAACTTTGATTACCTCTTGCATATGTTCTTCATTTAAATCTGCAGCTAATATCACAGGTAAAGTGTTGTTAGTACCCAAAAATACATACGTGAGGTGACTGGGCAACTTTTTCAGCTCTAACACTGGCGGCTCCTAAATGGATGGTTTTGTTGTAGGGCTAGGCCTATTTTTAAAGTCCAAGTTCTATTTCTTTTTAGCATATAACCTTACTCCCATACTCTGCAAAGAATTTACGATCTCTATATAGTCAGACCGGAAATCAGCATCGAAGTTCATCAGCACTGTTGCTTATGTTTCAATAGTCATTCTCTCTTCTATGGTTACCCTCATATATGGATCTCTAACTACCTCCATTGCAGATACCACATTCATCTCTCACGGCTGTTTCATTGACCTGCATATTTTGAACTTAACATTCTCTGTGTTGAGTCTAAACTTCAACTCTCATCTCTCAACATCCACCAGAGTTCTTCATGTATCCAAAAATTATTTCCCCAAAAATGATAGGAACTTCAAATTCTACTTCAAGATCCCGAATTACAAAATCTGCTGGAAAGATTAAAGTGTCCACCTTTACCAGCACATCACACAAGATTCCCAACGGCCTCTTTATAGACCTATCAGGCATCATCAACCTCATTTTTGTAGATTTTGGTACTTCCGAACCCAACTTTTCATATATGACTAGCGGCATCAGGTTAATGCTTGCTCCAAAATCACAGAGAGCCTTTGCGAACTTGATTGACCCAATGGTGCATGGGATTGTGAAGGAACATAGATCCTCCTTTTTTTGAAACAGAGATGGGTAGCAATGGCACTTCAATGATACACATCGTTAGAAATATCAAGACTTACATCTCTCTTCTTGGTAACCAAGTCTTTCATGAACTTGGAATATTTTGGCATCTACTCAAGTGCCTCAACAAGTGGGATATTTACTAAAAGTTGCTTCAGCATGGTGATGAATTTCGTGAACTTTTCATATTCAACTTTATTTTTTAGTCTTTGAGGGAAAAGAGGAGGTGGTCTGGCAATTTGCTGTGAAGGCAGAGTTTCCTGAACCTCTTTCTTTTTTCCTCTCGCGGATTGTGCCTTAAGCCCAGCCTTCTCCAAGTTATTTGCACGTGTGATCTCATCCTCCTCTCTTACAGCTTACTCATTGACCTGTTTATTTTTTGTACTTGCAAAGATAGGGTAAGGAAGAAATTTTCCACTCCTGGTGGCGATGGCCATGAAATGTCCGTCCTTCCTATGGATTTTGAATGGTATCACTTGGTAGTGAACCATTTTGCGTCTGATTTAGGGAGGCTGAGAGTTGCCCAACTGCTACTCTTTTTTTGTAATGGAGATGGTGTGAGATTCTACCAACTAACTCATGCTCGAGAAATCACCCCTAATCTCTTTTACCCCTACATTAGTTTGTTCAACATTTTGGAGTACTTAGGCCATCATGTCTTCCAGCTTAGAACCGCTAGAGCTTTTACTTGCTCGGTATCTGCTATTTGGGGTCACATACACACCACAGCGATCATTCTTGTACCCCTCTCTGTTTTGCCAGTTCCCTTGATCTCTATTTGTTTGCCTATCATATTGGCCATCCCTAGAATAGTTCCGACCCACATATCCAGAATTGTAATCCTGATTTCCAAAGTTATAATTCCTGAAACCTTCTTGGTTTCCCAAGAAGTTAGCTTCTTCATCAAGGTCAATATCCTTATCTTCATACCTATTTTTTTGTCCCACGGCATTGACCTTTTAAGACTTTGATACAATGTGCCTTGTGAGTAAATCAATTTTGATCCTCATCTGTTCCATGTCTTGGTCTCTTTCACAACCACCAAAAAGGGCTTTAGAGGCAATAAAAAATGATTTTAGCAGCAATTGCAACTTCCGCTACATCTTTTACCATCCATTGTTATTTAGCCGTTGTGTTTGGGGTCGCTAAGGCCTTTAGAGGCCATTCTTAGAAATGTTGGTAAAGATAATTTTATCGCCACAATAAAACACTAGCTTAAATGGAAATTGTTTGCGGCAATTATGATAGTTTCTAAATCCAATCCAAAACAGTTAATTTTGCTCTTTTAACGTCAATTTTTATGGCGAGTAAAATTTAATTAAATTAATACTAAAGTCAATAGTTGTAATGGTAATTGTTTTATACAACTAGAATAGCTACAATATCTCTTCTGAAAATTTTAATTTGCATTTCTAATGTCCATTTTAAGGAATGTAAATAGAAATAAATTGTTGCTAATAGTTAGTATCTTTAATTAGAATTGTTTGATGATCACTTCTAAAGCTTCCAATTCAACCCCTTTTGGCATCAAATTTTGTTGCTAGTAAATCAATTAAAATTGCACAAACATATCATGATGAAAAATAAAAGTGACCGTTGCGGTGCATGGCCATGTGTTTGGCACTGTTGCAAAAAATGTCATAAGTAATAAAATTAACATATATAAGTCATTGTGCACAATCACTCAACTATAAAGTTGTACATTTTTTGGATCTTGTTTCTGTTACAATTAGAAAGAGTAGAAATAGACATTATTCATGAGCAAAGGTGGTGCCGCCATTGGATAACGTTGGGTTTTTTGTTTATGCAGTTGATAGAAATACAGTGTCTCCTTTCACTTAAGTGTCACATTTTACCATTCCACTGGAAGGAAAGAAATGGAAGTATTAGAGTAGAATTGCAAGGGAGATGAAGGGTGATCATAAATATATTATTAGAAGTATCCACTGAAGGAAACAATAAATATTACATTGACATTGTCTTTCTTATGTGTTAGAGGACCAACCAAAAAGTTTATGCTCTTGAAAAAGTAAATTTATTTTTCAAAGCAATGGAAAGATGATGAAAGCAAATAAATGATACTATAGTGTAAAGGGTTGACATTAATTAAAATATTGAGTGAACCAAGAAGTTGAACTAAGAAACTCTTGAGGTTTTACTACGGTATAAGTTGATCAATATTTCAAAACTCACAATCATGTTTTAAGAATAAAGATAAGACGAACACTCTTACTTGCAAATACTATGCTCTTGATAACTATCGCACGAAGCACTTCGTTTTTAGTGCACCACACTTGAGATATATTCAGCAGTATCTTAAAAGTTTCGTTTTCATATCATATTATTAACATGAATTATAATCTATTCACTGATTTCTAGCTTGTTTTTAGCGGTCACAAATACATATGACCACAAAGACACATTTCGAAAAATTGACACCACAAAGAAGAGAACATTTGGTGGGAAGTAATAGAAAATGAGCAAATATTATTTACATACACAAAGAAAATCTAAACTCTGAGGGACTATAAAAAACGTAGAAGTAACATGCAGAAATAAAGTTGTAGTAGGGTCTTCATATTGCTACTGAAAAACTGTCAATGTACAAAGAAAATGTTAATGATATTGATATGCTCAAATTACACCTCTGTAAAGAAGCATAAGTGATTTTTATCAAGTTAAGAATCCAACTAGTAGGTTGGGGTCGATCCCGGAATATGATTTAGACTTAACTTTAACCCATGATTATATCTTTTAGTCAAGGTATTTCCAAAACAATTGAGTATAGTGAGGGGGGTTATGAAACAATATCCTAAAATTATAAGAGTATTAAGTAAGCAAAGGTCAACTTAGGTTGTTAACAAGGTGAGAAAGTAACTAGGCTTAAGTGTTCCCCACAAGCTCATAACGCGGTACTCCTTGTAATAGCAATCCCTTCCTGGTGTATTAGATGCAAAGTGATAAGTTATGTATCTCTAAATCCTTGGTCCAGCATTTAGAGAATTTCACCCCGCACCTTGGTCTAGATACGTGTGTATGATTTACTAACCCTTACCTTTACCTCATATTAGACATCGCATCAATGTATGGCTTAATTTTCACCCTCGCACCAATCGACATAGACTATTCTATGTTAATAATTCTTTTGTTATTAACTACCTCCTTGGTCCGGCAAGTAGCAACAAGGCAAGTTCTAATGCGTGTAATCATTAAAAAGAATTCTAAATAAAAGAATTATCAATGCATAAAAAACACTATTCAAGAATTACTTAATTACTATTCATACTTTGTTAATCGCTCGTGGTTCCCGGAATCGTAGTTGTGAATTTAGTTATCCATATTAGCAAGAATACAATTCATGTTTATAGATGAAGAAATCGTGAACTTACGTAATATGAATGATAAACCCAGAAATCCAACTTGAATTGTAAACCAAAATCTTCAAATAAAATCCGGAAATCAATATTTTGCTCAAGTTGCAAAGAATGAATCTCAAAAACCAAAAGCTAGAACAATATTAATAGTTGCTAACCCCCCAAAACGAGGTTTTAATACCATAATTATAGAAAACAAACTCCTAATTAAAAAGGGAAACAAAGTAAGGAAAGTTTGTTCAGGCATGCGTCTTCATTCTACGAGACCGACTTACAAACCATCAATGGATCTACGTTCCATAAGTCTCTTACGTCAACGGTCCATAAGTCTCTTCCGTCAGCCAACACTTAGAAAATATTTCAGGATCCATAGTTGCACCCTCTCTGAATCAAACGACGGACAATCAGTATGGTCTGTGAATCCATCGATGGTCCGTCAATGCCCTCCGTGACTCCATACTTATAATCTTCAATAATTAAGGTTCTGGAATCTTCTTTGAACAAATCAAAGGTTGACCAGTACGGTCTGTCAATTGATTGACGGACCATCAACTCTTTCCATGGTTGCACACATGGTCAGATTTCCTTGATTCTTCCAAAGCCTGGGCTGCCCATCTACGATGTGAGTCTACGGGGCGTCAATGGATCTACGATCTATTGATAGCCTCCGTGGATGCCTTTTTCTGCATTTTATTCAGCTATCTCTTTGATTTCGCGCATCAACATCTTTCCTAGAAAACATGAGACAGCCCCATCAAAATCACTTTAAAAAGGCTCAAAACACACATGACTCTTGAGGGAAATGCATTATAAATACCATAAAATCACGGTACATCAATACCCTCAACTTAAATTTGTTATTTGTCCTCAAATGACGCACTAAGACTCTACACGACACTTGTATGATAACATGTAATTTAAGCTCGAGCAATCACATGGATGTATATTCTTACTCTCCTGGTTTTGAGTGCACAACTATATTTCAGACTTGATAAGTTAACTCATGTGGATCATAACATGACACTGATTTACAACTTAACAAACACCTTTACTATTTTTCTATCACAAAGGTGCCAATTCCCTAATAATGTAACTAGTGCTCTCACTTCAAACGAAATCCTCCATTTTCACACAATGATCATCTCTTTCAGTACAAGGATATATTTCAACACTCACGCTCAGAAGTAAGTTCAAATACAGTCAATGCTCCATTGTAATACCTCAAAAATGTCTTAGGTGAAGCAAGATCCTAACATGGTTTTCGTGAGGGTCTAAGGTACTAAAATTGTATATAATGTGGTATTGAGGCAGTGTCTAGAGTTTTAGGTGATTTGGAAGTGAAACGTCAAGGAACGACTAAGACGTTCGGCGACTAAGTCACCTATGTGCCTTATGTGTTGTTACGTACCTATATTTGTGTTTCATGAGATTATGAGGTTATTATATGAGTTATTATAGTGTTTATAAGCAGTGTGTCAAGTTTCGTGAAGTTTGGAGGTCAAACGTCCAAGAATGTCCCTGACGTTCGAAAGGTTTGCCTTGAAATGACCTTGTGTGTGTTGTCATGTTCCGTCGAGTTTTACCTGTTCGTTTGGAATGAAATTTATGTAGGAGGTCCTACACTCGTATACAAACATATTCGGGTTGTAAACGTCTGACTGAAAGTCCCCAAGGACCAACCAAGGGTCCTTGAGGAAGGACCCATGTTGGTGGCCAAAGCTGCCCAAGGCAGTCCCACCTACGGATGCCAAACGACTGTGATCCACGCCCCTTAGGTGGTGGAGTAGATGGGTACTTAGCCTAGGGTATTAATTTCCCATTTTCAAGTCTCAGTCCCAAACGACGATGACCAGCACGGGCCATCGATTGGACGACGCCCAGTAGATGTTGTCCGTCGATTGGGTCTGCATTCCTGCGCAACTTACTGTAATGTCTAAGGGTGAATTGGATAATTCACCCCACGTCCAAATAAGACTTTGGGCAATTACTTAGAGGTATTTTGGGTATTCTAAACATGTTTATAAGCCTTAAACACTTAGGAGAATTCATTCTTCAAAATCAAAACCCAAATTCTCTAACACTCTATTGGAGCCAAAACTCAAGGAAGAGCTTGGATTAGAGAATTGAGTGGTTATTCTTTATTAAAATAGTGGATTAACATCATTGAGGTACGGTTTTTTATCCTTGAAACTCTATTCATCAAGGATCCCAACATTCAAAGAGTTTTCCAAAGTTTTCAAAGATGAACTTGTCCAATTTCATGATCTATCCATGGGTTCTTGCATTAAAGGTTTTAAAGCATTCTATATTGATTGAATTATTTTTAATTAGCTTATTTTAACTCAATTAACCTATAAACCCATGTAAATGATAAACCCTAGATTTTGACTACTTTATGGCTTACTTGATATTGACTTAATGCTTATGAATTCTAATGTAGTTTTCTATAGGCTATTGATTGGTGTAAGAATTGTATTCAATTGATGTATAGGTTGTATTAGATTGATAAATCTATATTGAATTGACCTAGATTCATTGAGTATGATAGTTTTTATATTGAATTGATGTTCATGGCCATGGGTAAGGGCCCTATGGTGTTGAATTGGATGATTTAGCTATGGACTGAAGTGGTGAGAATGGATTGGTGGTACACTGCCCTAATTCTCTTTGTTCTATGTTAGTTAGACTTCAATTATGTTGTGATTGATATGGTCCACTTATGGTGGCGGTGCTATGTGCTTTACTTGCAATTTATGTGGCCTTGTTGGCGTTACTTTATGTAATATGATGATCATGGCCTTGTCGACACTACTTGAAGTACTATGATGATTTGTGTAGTTGATTTATGTGAAGTACGAGCATATCTATCTACATGTGAAGTAATGTGAAAGTATGTGTTCGTCTATTGATATTAGGTGATCATGTTAGACTATGACTATGTCTTTGTATATGTAGTCTTAGATTTGATGCATGATTGTTCATACTTGAGTATATGAGTCTATTATGGTTATATTACTGATGTTATTGTAATGTATAGGATTACATAAAGATGATAAGGGTCATTCCTAAGTGCTTCAAAGAATGATATGCTATATGAAAGAAAGAAAAGTATGTTGTGTCTTGTTTTGGTAGACTTGTGTCCCTTACTTGATACATGTATGAATGATATGTAAATATGAGATGTCTTGACTAGGTAAGATTATTGCACCCTTTTCATGTATGAATGAATAATATGTGAGACCTTAAATGATGTCCAGAAGGTCATGTACGTGGAATCTTAAACCTAGTGGTAAGGTTATGAATATTGAAGTCGAAAGTCGTAATGGTATCCTTCTTGTAATAAATGATGGACTTAGGGTTGATTGGCTGGAACGGCATCATATCATCCTTAGGAAAGTCATTATGAGCTATCTATGTGTCCATTGTAAGGTAGCCCTAGAGGACCTCTTTGGTAGGGTAAATGTGATTGAGTTATGAACTTGATATGGAACCCCTTTGTATGAACCTTTAATGTAAATCACTCTATGAGAACAAAGGCTAGAACCGAGTGAATATGTCATGGGAAGTAGCTCTACTTTAGAAGGAGACTAGAGTACTATGTAGCTCTACTTAAGAATGAGACTAGAGTACATAAAAGTCCTTCATATTCCTTAACCAATTTCCTACATGGGATGTGTCCTAGTTCTACCCTTGGCAAGTAGAACACCCTCATCGGAGTAGGTTAGAACTCCGGATTCCATGTTTAGCTATTATGGTTTATGTAGGTTATTGTCTATTATCATCATATGGGATACCTACTAGCATTAGAGAAGTTCTATGAAGTTTAGGTGGTGGTATGGGACGCTATATAGACATTGCGCAATAGGTTTTGAAGATGTTGGTGAGAGTCCCTGGGTATTCTTCAAGACCATTACTTGAATATCCTTATGTGATGAATGAGTGTTAAATGAACTAATGAATGTAATGACTTAAGTAAAAAAAACATGTTAAATGAATAAGTACTTATCTAGAGTAGTTAAGGGTTGTCTAGTTAAGGTGTGAAGGGGGCATAGGAATGGTCACTTCGTATCTTACCTCGATAAGTCTTAAGAATGACTCTAGTTAGGGAAGATGGTGATTATGTAGACATGATCCAAACGTAGTCTTAAGGATTACTTAGGTAATCTTGAAGAGGTCAATCATGGACGTTATCTTCTTGATTTACTTAAGTAAGTCTTTTGATAACCTTTGGGAGGGAGAATGTCATAGTGTATGTATGCTATTGTATTAAGTGAGAATTATTTTATCTTAGGTAGTCTATAGGTTCTCTTAAGTGTGTGTGTAAGGGATTGTATGTGCGGTCGCTTCACAACTCACTCAAGTGAGACTTAGAATCACCTTTGGTAGGAGGATCTCATGTTCATGTGTTTGGTTGCTTGTAAGTGTGTGTATCTCATTACAGGTGGTCTTAAGGATCATTTAGGTGTGCCTAGAGAGGTTTTATGGGCGGCCTCTCTTTGTCATACTTAAGTGAGTCTTAGGATAACTTTCAGCGAGAGGATTGCATGCTAGAAAGTGTCCATAGTGGAGTTGATAGGCTTCACTGTAACAGTGAAGAAGTTCACTGTAACATGGAAAGTAGTTCACGTAAAGTGACCTAAGTTTACTGTAATGTTGCTAAAAATGTAAATAATTGTCTGAGTCATTTCTTATGTGTTTCTAAGTTGTTAAATATTATTTTTATGATTATATTATGATATTTAAACCAAAAGATGCATATTTCCAATAAATGTCCATTTTCATGATTTTTATGCATTATGACATACTTCGTACATGTGGTTGTACTAATTACATGCTTTTATCTATCTCTAAAGTGATTCATACGTGAAGGTGCTTTTGGAGATCTAAGCTTGGATTGGAAGATCGTTGAATCCAGTTGAAGTATTTCCTCATTTGACTCGAGGGCATAGATGTCTTTTGTTTTCTTTATCGAAGTATTGTAATAGACTTAGTAGTATTATATTTCTATTGTGTATGGGTCGTGCCCCAAAGTATTCTTGTGTCTAAGATTTGATGAAATGAGACTTAGTATTTCCTATGAGTTTGATGTGAAAGATATTTTAAAGAATTATGGAATGTTTGTGAAAAGTTTTAATTCCGCACTACTTTTCATATTTTTATATGCGATGAACGATACGGAAGGGCTTGTATAAGACCTCCGAGAGGTCGAGTACGCCGGTTGCACTCCAAGAGTGCCATATCATCTAGGGTGTGGTCTCGGGATGTGACATTCATACCATAGTCTTGCCCTTATCTTCACTGCTTAGACTCTCCAAACTAGACTCTAGAGATCACGGTAGGACTTTCTTGGCTTGTAATGTGAGATCAGGGTAAGGTATGGTACATTTGGGTACATTTAATGACTTTGTGCCCTTCTTGACATTACATTTAGGCCTTATACCTCTTTTTTCCCTATCTTTGACGTCCTACTTCTTTTTCTCTTCTTTCCTATGATTCCTTTCAACCTATATGCGACTTTAACTTTTGTAGCTATTTCATTTTGTTCACTTTTTAATTTTCTTATGCATTTTTGTCTTTCTTTTGCGAATTCAGATTCTCTTTTTCACTTATTCTTTTCTTTCTTTTGCACTCTCAACTCTTTTCACATCCATTTTTCTTTAGATTTCCTCTTCTATAGCCACTCTCAACTCATGTCTTTTCCATGAGTCAAGATGCACAATACCCGATGTCGGGTCAGGGCTAAGAACATGTCACTTTTTCATTAGCCACCCTCAACATAGGCTTTTGGCCTACGTCAAGGTGCACATTTCCAAGGACGGACTGGGGCCAAAACATTAGATTTTGGGAAAGTGGAGTAGGGAGTTGGAAAAAAATGGTTTATTTTAGGCTCAAAGTATTTGGATCAAGGGAACATTCACTTCATTTGGTTAGACTCTTTAGGTTAGTTGTGGAATATTCCGAAAAAGGGCCTATGATCACTTCCTAGCCTCTAGAGTAGATTATGTTAGAAGGACTAACCGGGCATGTTCTAGTTTGGCACCAACTGTTGAACAATCAATTATTCTCACACTTACTTGGCACATCGTTTCATTTTAAGATTATCAGCTTACCCAGTTCAAGTTTTAGTCTCAGGCCATGCAACTGGTGAATTATCATGTAATATTTAGAGCAAACACATTCAACTTATCCTAGCCTACACATTCAATCACATGTCACAAATTTTGGACGGGTCTTATTTTTTATTTTTTTTTATTTTTTCAAACCATCATGCTTCAATCTTTCTGCTCCTACACATACAATCCTAATACATGACGATTCAACAAAAATTTAAAATAGTCTCTTGGGGAAAAAGAACAAAGGCAAGAAAACCCGAAGAGAGGATCGTAAGTAGGGTTACTCAGACTTCACCCTATCACTCACAAAATGTTTGCCCCACCCCCAATAAAATAGAGTGTAGTTGTCCCCAATGCACATAAAAATAAAAAAGTGAAAGATTTGGTGAAGCAAAAGTGTGGTGCAAAGCGCCAAAGACCTATCAATAAGCGGGTGGGTCCGGTTTCTCAGAGCCCGCTGGATCAACAACTAAGTCACCCTATATAGCCCCCATATCAACAAGGATGACACCATAAGTAGTGCCATTTGCCGCTCTGACCGCACCCTTAGTAGTGCTCACCTCTCCGCTCACGGGCCCTGAACTTCATGCCCCAGCAACCACCTCACGCACCCTCTTCTGGCGCATCTCTTCATCTAGTATAGAGGCCCTCCAAGCCTGCTCCTTTTGTGTATGCTACCTTTTGCTCACTCGAGCCTCATCAACGTCCTTAGCGCAATGGCTAGACCGGTGCCTCTTGCCATGGGCATAAGTGGGGTCAGGCAGTGTCTCTGCAGGTGATTTGAACAAGGCCTCAAGAACAGTATCCTCACCCAACTCTATGGGCGCAGGCTCCGGCTCAACCTCACGCATCTCGAAGATGACATCTACATCAATGCGTAGACTCACCAACTCTGTCCCAATGGACGCAAGGTCCGTAATGGGGGTTGGTCGTGCCATGACTCTTAACTCAAATGCGTCCAAGCATTTGTGAACTGCTTGGATTTGTTGCGCTATCTGCTTCGACACCCTTTTTTCTATGTAGGTCTTAACCTCTGCTATAGACTTCTGCATCCAAGGTTTGATATGGTACATCAACGTGTCTATTTGATCCTATAGTTTCTGGACTCTGGCCAAAGGAATAATCGTTGTTGTTGTGGGTGGTGTGGACCTAGATGATCTTGGGGTCCTTCTAGTGGCATGAGAAGCGGAGGCCTTGGCAATGTCGGTGTGCTCTGGTATGATAGGGTCAGCACCCTGTGCAGGCTCCACCGTATTTGCAAGATTTTCGCCTAAGGGAGGGACCTCAACCTGGGGATCTTTACGAGGTGCCGCCACATTAGCCTCATCTGTGATGAGGCCTATATCTAGTGTACGAGTTAGTCGAATCATTTTATCACAGTGCTAGATCGACAATCTATAGTCCTTGTATATCTAAAAGATCAAACATGGAAAGGGGTAAGTAGGTTAGGTCTTGATTTCCCTATTGTGAATCTCCACCAGAATCATACAATCAAAGTCAATCTCCAACTCGACTACTAGTGTATCAACCGTAACTGCCTTATCCCACTTGAGTTGGTTGCCGGCTTTTGTAGGTGAGACTCTGTTTCGTACCAACAACTAGAAGCATTTGACCACAAAGATTAATGTGGCCTTCCTGATGCCCCCTTGGGATGTTGTGACCCACTCTGCATGCTAACTGTCTGCAGCAATATATTGAGCAAACCACGTCTTCACTGCCTCTCATTCTCTGCACTACTCTGAAAGTGACCGCCCAAGACTATATCCCATATATAATCAAAGTTTGCGGTGTTGAGGACCCAATCTGGACCAGTGGTAGGGACATATAATAACCGGTAGATGGTGGATTGTGAGATGTCCACCCAAAATCCTCGGACCATTGTGGAAGTGAGAGGATATTTTTTGGGGGGTTTGGCCCGCTTGTGAATCATCCATCGGAGCGTGGCAGCATAGAAGCATAGAATTCCGCACAATCCCCTCGTTGTATGTACCCATATCCCGCACCGTCCACTCGCACTTATAGAGGTTGAATAGCCGATGTACCTCTGGAACAGTATGTAGGCTCCCAGTGAGGACTCGACGCTCCTCACTGATCAGTAGGGCCATCACCCCCCTTTCATTAAGCATCTTGGCATATCTATAGATATGCCATTGACCCTCGACACACCATTTTTTTTGGTTGACCAACTACTAGAGGAGGATCATATGTTCGTTGTGTTGGTGATGCTTCCGAGCTATGAGCCTCATTGGACGAGGCTTCTTGTTCATTTTCACCCGAACATGTGGCTCTCTTAGAGCTGGAGCTGGAAGCATGGGCCATCTCGGACCCCAAAGAATGGTTGGAGCGAGAGCCTGAAGTGATGCCTGACTCAGTTCCAGTTATGGAGCCACCCTCTAAACTAGATGAAGCACCAATTCGTGACCTGAACAATGTGCGCTGCTCATCAGACTGGGAGATAGAGACTACATTTGGGTTCACCTTTTGGGGGTGCGCCTAGTGGCCCGGGGTGCTATGAATGATGCCCTTGTGCCCGGAGGAATATAGTTTGGGTCCCTCTCCGAATCTGTCCCTTCGTCAATTAATCGGAGGGTCGGGGCTGTCGACTTGCATTTTCCCCTTTTTGTGTATACAACTTGACTCTTGGGAGACATAGTATATATGGAGGGGTTATTAGTACCAAAAAGAACTAAAGACACACTCAGAATACTTTTTGGATGACGAATGAACAACAACAATAAAAATAAAAGGTTTGACATTGGCTTCATTTATCAGTTGATGGTTTAGGTTGATGGTTTGTAGAATGATATATGGTCTGTGAAGCCCTTACGTTGATCAGATGGACAAAAGCACGGTCTTTGATAAATACGAAAGATGTATAGAACATTATATCAATCAATCGAGAAACCGTAGTATACATCTGTCGTTTGACACTTGTGAATTTTATGTGCATATCAATCCGTAGACCCGATCGACAGTCCTTCGATTGAACGAGGGTCCGTAGACGGGGTCTCATGGATGAGGTCTGTGCTAGGGTCGAGACCTCTTTCAGACTAAGTCCCATTATTTTTTGATTAATTGTAACACCGTCCTAGTATAACCATGCTTTTCAACATATATTATGCTAGTTATTTATTCTTAGGGTTCCAATGCATTGATTTTTGTTTATGCCTTTTTCGTACAAACTACGGAACCCTAGGTCGAAAGTTACATTTAGACTTTAGACACACAATTTACGGTTAATGACGTGCTACACAATCAATATCCATCAGACCAAGGGTGTTCACAATTTCAATTTTAGCATGCTTTGTTGGTGAACTAAACCCCAAGGTCAAGATCCAACTCCCGGCTTCCTATATTCAATATATGAATAAAAATTCAAAGTGAGAGGAAGTCGTATTACACTTCAAGCAATGAAGAGCGGTGTGATTGTGTCAATACTATGATTTGATAACCCAACAAGTTACTTACGAGGAACGAACCCGGACACCGAACTTGTGGGAATGAGATGGGGATAATTTTGGTTCAGGGGAAGTTGAAATGTTGGGGAATTTGGATATGGGTGGTTTATGGCAGTGAAAGACTAATTTGGGGAGTGATTTAAGGAAGTTTGAAAAGGGAGAAACTTTTTTGGTGTTAAAAATGGAAGTGGTGAATGAATTTTAACTGTGGGGTTTTTAAATGGGGGAGTTTGGGTCGGTTGGCAGGCTGAAGCTTTGAACTCACGAGACCCCGTTGACGGTCTGTGGGTTGATTGATTGTCCGCCGATAGGGACCGTCAATCACTTTTTGACTTAGAGAGGATTAAGGACTTACCTGGGATCTACGAACGTCATTCACGGTTCGTTGATTTATTGAAAGACCATCAATGGAGTCTGTAAACCTCTGCACCAGACCATTTTCTGCAGATTTTGATTTGAGCTCCTGCACATGTAACAACGATTAGGACATTCTTTTCATATTTTCTGGACACTTTGAGACACGGACCCTATGCTATATCTAGCCAACTCTAAAAACAATAAAAAAAAATCATAAAAACTAAGTACTAAGATACTAGAAATCAAATAAACAAAGGAAAATAACTTGACCAGAATTATAAACCTATTGTTGGCAAGATTTTACACCTAGGGTCGCCTCCCAAGTACCGCTTGATCTAAAGTCGCGGCACGACAAAATCCTCTTGATTACTCAAACTTCATCAAGAGAATAGGCCTCAATCACTTGTTGCACACTCTCTGCATTTCCCAGATATAGTTTGATACTTTGTCCTTTCACCTTGAACCTTGTTGCTTCACTATTCTCGAGCTCCACCGCTCCATGCGGGAACACTTGCTTGAGTAGAAATGGTCTGGACACCATGAACTTGAGCTTGCCCGAAAATAAGTGCAACCTAGAGTTGAATATAAGTACAAGATCTCCAACTACAAAATCTCGCTTCTCAATGCTTTGATCATGGTATTTCTTCATTTTATCTTTATACAAGGCTACACATTCATAGGCCTTAAGGCGAAACTCATCGAGTAACTACAAGTCATTCACTTTTTGAGTTAATGCGGCGCCCCGATCAAAATTAAGCTTCTTCATTTCCCACATAGCCTTATTCTTTAGCTCCACCGTCAAATGGAAACAATTCACATACTAGTTGGTATGGAAACATACCTGTGTGAATCTTATATGCAGTGTGGTAGGCCCATAGAGCATCATCGAGCTTCCTTGACCAATCCGTTCTATTTGCATTCACAGTCTTTTCCAAGATTTGCTTTATCTCTCTGTTGGACACTTCTACTTGCCCACTAGTCTTTGGATGGTAAGGAGTAGCTACGTTGTGCCGGACACCATACTTCTCAATCAATGTCTTAAAAAACTTATTGCGAAAATGGGAACCTCCATCACTGATTATTTCCCTTAGGGTGCCAAATCAGGAGAAGATATTCTTCTTCAAGAATGCGGTGACACTCTTGCCTTCATTATTGGGGAGTGAAATTGCTTCCACCCACTTCGATACATAGTCAACCGCAACAAGAATATACTTCATTCCATAAGAACTCACAAATTTCCCTATAAAATCATTCCCCCATACATCAAATAACTGATTACCATGATTGTGTTCATAGGAAGTTGTTTCTTCTTTGAAATTCCACCTTTTCTCTAGCAACGGTTACAAGACTTTGCAAAATTATGACAGTCTTGATAAATGGTTGGCCAATAGTATCCACACTGCAAAACATTTTGTGCAGTCCGAACACCACTATGATGCCCACCAACAGGCGATGAATGACACGCCTCAAGAATACTCAACATCTCAAACTCAGACACACAACGACGAATAATCTCATAGGAAAAACTACGAACCAAGTATGGCTCATCCCAAAAGAACTTTTTTACATCATGCATGAACTTCTTCCTTTGGTGAGACGAAAGATATGGCGGTACCAAATTGCTAGCTAAATAATTATCAAAGTTGGCAAACCAAGGAATGAGGTCATAGGAGTCAGCCAAGCTCGTGTAAAGTGTCATCTTCAAATATAGACAAGTGATCGGCAACTTGTTTCTCTTTCCCCTTCCGGTCTTTCACCACAAAATCGAATTATTGCAAAAACAACACCCATATGATGATTCGCGGTTTAGCATCCTTTTTGGACATCAAATACCACAACGCCAAATGTTCCGTGTGCACTATCACCTTTGTCCCAAGCAAAAAGAGTGAAATTTCTTGAAAGCAAACACCACATCAAGAAGCTCTTGCTCTGGAACCGTGTAATTCTTTTGGGCTCTATTTAAGGCTTTGCTTGCATAGTAAATAGGGTGAAGTATCTTTTCACGCCTTTGCCCCAATACCATACCAAGCGCCACCCCACTAGCATCGCACATGACTTCAAACGGTTCCTCCCAATTTGGAGCAATATAGATAGGGGAAGAGATTAACTTCTTCTTTAACTCTTCAAATTCTATTAGACAAGCACATGAAAGTCAAATTTACTCTCCTTTTCAAGCAGCTTGCACAAAGAATGAGAAAATTTTTAGAAATCTTTTATGAACCTTCTATAAAAATCGGTGTGCCTAAGAAAACATCTAACACCCTTTATGGAGATGGGTGGTGGAATCCTTTCAATCACCTCAAATTTAGCCCTATCAACCTCAATACCCTTACACGAGCTCTGATGGCCTAACACAATACCTTTTTTCACCATGAAGTGGGACTTTTTGTCAATTCAGTACCAGATTGCACTCTTCGCATCTTTTGAGTACCTTATCTAGGTGGTCTAAACAATTATCAAAGGAGTCTCCCACCATAGAGAAATCATCCATGAACACCTCAATAGTTTTCTCCACCATATCAGAGAATATTGACATCATACGACGCTGAAAGGTGGCCGGTGCATTGCACAAACCAAATGGCATTCGCTTGAATGCAAAAGTCCCATAGGGTCAAGTGAACGTGGTCTTCTCTTGATCTTCCGGAGCGATTAAGATCTAATTGTATCCCTAATAGCCATCAATAAAGCAATACCATCCCTTTCCTCTAAGCCTATCCAACATCTAATTCATGAAGGGCATAGGAAAATGGCCCTTTTCTGTCCATGCATTCAACTTTTGGTAATCCATGCAAACTCTCCATCTAGTCACCGGTCGCATCGGAACAAGCTCGTTTCTTTTATTTGTGACCACACTAATACCACTCTTCTTAGGCACACACTGAACAGGGCATACCCAACTACTGTCTATGATGGGGTAAATGACTCCAGCATCCAACCATTTAACAATCTCCTTCTTCTCTACCTCTTGCATTGGCGGATTCAATCTTTTCTAATGCTCGATACTAGGCTTATGATCTGGCATGAGTTGAATTTTGTGAGAAAAAATACCGGGGAGATTGTGATAATATCTACTATAGTCCACACAATAGCTCGCTTGAACGTATCTAGCACTGCTACCAAACACTCGAGTTGTCTCCCATTAAGATTTCCAGCAATAATGACTAGGAGTGTCTCATTCATGCCCAAGAATACATATCTCAAATATGTTAGAACCTTAAGCTTCAATTTTGGTGCTTCCTCAATAGAGGCCTTGCAGGTGGGGATTCACGATTCTTTATGTCTAGCTCAAACCTCTTCGGTTTTCAGTGGTAATCAAACCGCTCCAATGCAACCACCCACTCATCATAGTCTTCTATGCCATCACTCTCAAAGTTCATCACAATTGTTGCTAGTGACTCAACACCCAAACTTTCTTCAATTTTAACCTCAGACACACAGTCAACTCTATAAGTTATCACAGACACCGGTTGGACTTCACCACATTGCTTCGTGGACCTGCAAATATCAAATGTGGATTCTTCATTATTTAGCCTGAACTTTATTTTCCCCTTTTCCATATCAACCACAGCACGCCCAGTAGCAAGGAATGGTCTCCCAATGATGATGTGAACCTCAAAATCAACCTTGCAATCAAGAATCACAAAATCCGGCGGACAGATGAATGACTCAACTTTCACTAGAACGTCGTGGAGTACACCAATTGGCCTGTTTACCGTCTGATAGACCATCAATAGTCGCATCACAGTGGGATTTGGATTCCTCAAACCTAGCTTCTTATAAATAGATAAGGGAATGAGGTTTATGTTAGCACCAAGATCAAGCAATGCCTTAGCAAAATGTAATAACCCAGTAGTACATGGAATAGAGAAGGCGCCAGGATCCTCCTTTTTTTGTACGAAGGACCTTGTATCAATAGCACTACAATGTTACAATCTATAATCATCTTCAAAAGTCACTGCCCTCTTCTTTGTCACCATGTCTTTCGTGAATTTTGCATACCCAGCATTTTCTCTAAGGCTTCTATCAAAGGGACATTGAAGGAGAGATTCTTAAACATATTTATAAACCTGACTTATTGAACTTCTTCGGTCTTCTTCACAAACTTTATGGGAACGAGGTGGAGGTCAAGGTATAGGGACAACCTTTTGAGTTACTTCCGCTTCCTTTTCCATCACGGTCTCGGACTCTCGACTTACCTTTGTCGCCTCAATTCTTCTTTAGTAGCAATATCCACCCTAGATGGCATAGGTGGATCAATGGTTTACTTACCCCATCGAGTAGTGATTGCCATACAATGCCCATCATTTTTCATATTTTAGATCGTGCTGCTCGGAAGAGTGCTAGATTGGTGTGGGCTCACTGTGGTGGACAATTAATAATTTGTAGCTCAAAATGCTTGATTGACACTGAGTGAGCATCAACCTTTTGACCAATACTGGGTATATCATTTCTCTTCTCTTTCACATTCTGATTAGTCGCATCAAACCTCCTCATCATATTTTGCATCGTGTCCTCAATACGCTTCATATTACTTCCAGCATCCCTAGGAGCAGACTCTCTTTTTTGAGGGGGCACATAAGGTCCAACTTAACAATCATTTCTTTTGCCATAGTTGTTCCGGTTGTAATTGTTTTCGCGATTGTAGCTCCCATCCCGAACATAGTGGCCCTCTCCATTGTAGTTGCCATAGTTTTGACCTGGCTCTCTTGACCTTGGCGCCAATTATCCGAGTTTGATCCTTGCGCGTTTGGTCAAAAACCCTCCGTCTGATCATTTACCGCATACATATCCTCTTCATAGTAATACTCTTCTGGCGGTGGTGGAGTTCTAGTCAAATAATTCACCGCATTCACCTTCTCTTCACCCCCGCACACATGATTCAATACCAACCCTACTTCAGTTCTCATTTATGCCATCTCCTCGTGAAGCTCTTTTGCAGAATTGTTGTGTGAAGTTTTAACGGCGAATGTGTTCCTCCAGTGTCTGACTTTCTAGTGCTCCAAGCTTTCTTTTTGCAAGAAATCTTCTCCATTTTCTCAGTGATTTGTGCCCACGAGCATTCTTCATATGACCCTCCTGCAATATTATAAAGTACTGCCTTACCATTGTCGTCATGTCCCCGATAGAAAACTATTTCAACCACTCATCATCAATCTGGTGGTTTGGGACACCTCACATGAAGGCAGTGAATCTATCCCAAGATCTACTCATAGACTCTCCAGTTTGAGCCACAAAGTTGTTGAGATTATCCTTTTTGTTTAACCTTTAGAAATCGGAAAAAAGCTTGCCAAGAGTTCTTCTGTTAACTGGTCCCATGTATAAACAGAGTTGTAAGGGAGCTCATCGAACCATATAGCGGCATCTCCAGTCAACGATAGGGGGAACACCCTCAGCCTGAACACACTGATATCCTAATCTGGTCGCCCTATTAAACTTTTGCAAACAAAGTTAAGTTTATCTATGTGAGCATGTGGATCATCTGCTAGAAACCCAGCAAATAAAACTCTCATTGTAAGAATATGCATCAAGATACTAGTAACCACAAAAGTATGCCCCGGAGGGAACGCTGGTAAGACCAGAGGTCAACCTGACCTGGTGATATTCATGTTGACCCTTCCAATATCATTCAAACTTGCTCCTTGAGGATCTTGGGGCCTTAGTGCAGGCCCCACTCTATTATCAAATGGAACCATGTTGTTCCCTTCCACAACTTGTGGGGGTTGCAGCCCTACTCCATCAGCTCCTCGACTAGGATTAGGCAAAGTTCTGCCCAATTTCTTATCATAAGGAGTGAGTGGTTCCCCTCTACTCCGCGTACTTGGCATACACTAGAGTGAGACCGTGAGAGAGAATAAAACAAAATAAAGAGTAAAATTAGGAAATAAACTTAATCTAAAAGCCAAATTCTCCGGCAGCGCTGCCAAAATATGATACGCTCAAATTACACCTCCCTAAAAAAGCATAAGTCATCGTTATCAAGTAAAGAACCCAACTAGTTGGTTGATGTCGATCCTACAAGGAATATGGTTTAGACTTAACTTTAACCCACGATTATATCTTTTTAGTCAAGTTATTTCCGAAACAATTAAGTAAAAGGTGTGGGGGGGGTGAAACAAATTCCTAAAATTATAAGAGTATTAAGTAAGCCAAGGTCAACTTCGGTTGTTAACAAGGTGAGAATGTAACTAGGGTGTAAGTGTTCCCCATAATCTCATAACGCAATACTCCTAGTAATAGCAATATCTTCCTAGTGTATTACATGCAAAGTGATAAATTATGTATCTCTAAATCTTTGGTCCAGCATTTAGAGAATTTCACCCCGTACCTTGGTTTAGCTACATGTGTATAATTTACTAACCCTCACCTTTACCTCATATTAGACATCACATCAATTTTTGGATTAGTTTTCACCCTCGCACCAATCAACACTAGACTATTAGATAGTATCACATTAAATCTATGTTGATAATTCTTTCAGTATCAACTACCTCCTTGGTCCGGCAAGTATCAACAAGGCGAGTTCTAACGCGTGCACTAGTTAAAAGACTTCTAAACGAAAGAATTGTCAATGCATGCAAAAACACTATTCAAGATTTGCTTAATTATTTTTCACACTTTGTTAATCGCTCATGGTTCCCACAACCCTAGTTGTGGATTTAGTTACTCATGTTAGCAATAACACAATTCTTGTTTATAGATGAAGAAATCATGAACTTACGTAATAAGAATGATAAACCCAGAAATCCGACCTGAATTGCAAACAAAATCTTCAAATAAAATCTGGAACCAAAAGCTAGAACAATAGTAATAGTTTCTAACCCCCAAAAATGAGGTTTTAATACCCTATATATAGAAAACAAACTCCTAATTAAAAAGGCAACAAAATAAGAAACTTTATTCATGCACACGTCTTCATTCTACGAGACTATCTTATGGACTGTCAATAGTTCTAGGGTCCGTAAGTCCCTTCCGTCAGACAAGACTTAGAAGATATTTCAGCATCCATAGTTGCACACTCTCTGAATCAAACGACGGACCATCAGTACAGTTTGTCAAACCATGGACGGTTCGTCAATGCCCTCCGTGACTCCATACGTATAATCTTCAATAAATTAGCAACTGGAACCTTCTCTGAACAAATCAACAGTTGACCATCACGTTCCATCAATTGATTGACGGATAGTAAACGCTTTTCGTGGTTCCACACTTTTTCAGATTTCCTTGATTTCTTTCGAAGTCTGGGCTGCCCATCTACGAAACTAGTCTACGGGGTGTCAATGGATCTACGATCCATCGATTGCCTCCGTGGATGCCTTTTCGTGCATTTTATTCAGTTGTCTCTTTAATTCCGCGCCTCAACATCTTTCGTGAAAAACATGATACAACCCCATCAAAATCACTTCAAAAAGGATCATAAACATAACTCTTAAGTGAAATGCATTAGAAATACCGTAAACTCACGGTACATCAAATATACATGTGATGGAATCATTTAGGATATATGAGGATTGCTATATTTACCAAGAAAAAATCCACATATAACATATTAAGGATTTGTAGTATTTACATGCATTCATTCATGAAATACATGAGAAGATAACAGTCATAATTTGAGGGGTAAATCTGCTTGTATACGTTAATTATAATAATGTCCATAAATTCGTTCAATAATAACTCTAGGAAAGTCCATTTAGTACCAATTAGTCACATTATCCCATATACTTTTAATGTCAAATAAATCATTAAATGATATACAATAAAGCATTAAAAATTATCCAAAGAATATGTGGACGTTGTGCCATTGGCATGTAAAAGCAAGCGAGGGCCTTTGATATCAAAGAACAATCAAGATAAAATAAGATTATTAGATTAGATGACATACCAATAAGTGTTGTAGTGGAGTGGTAAGTATTCCTTCATCCTATTTATGCTATCTCAATTAGTGAATCAAATATGTATACAAGAAGAGTTACATTCATAATCAACAAAAACACTATAAGCCACTTTACCAAGTCAATGTGATCCCCTCTAAATGCAATTTCTCTAATTCAGTTTGGTGAAGATTAACTTACCAATAGGGTACGTCTATTATTACAGTCCTATTGAAATTCTAAGCAGGGCATATATAGGACAAGAAGAATTTGGAGCTTTTCTTGAAATAAATTATAGATATTGAATCAGTTTTCCGAATTGATTAAATTTCAGAAATAGTACGGTCCTCATGTATATTTAACGTCATATGATTTTTCTAATGCTAGAAAATGACTTAGTAAGCATACCAAATTGTTTAATCTATTTAATTAGAAGAAGAAAATAACAAGCAACTAGCAATCCATGATATCCATTTAGTTTATTTTCATCAATACGAAAATTGGGCTTCAGGGATATTGGTGTTATTACTGATCAATACATTATTTTGTTACTTTCTTACTTGCGCAAACTTACTAACAAATTTGAATGAGACCGTCTCATTTTATACCAAGCACATATGGGTGGGTTTAAGAAGCACAATTTCAATAGTAATAATACCAGCAGCACAACTAAAACATCACTGACACATTCTATTTTCCTGAACTTCTTATTTAGTAATCAATGTATAGTTCAAATATCATTGTAAGCCAAGCTGAACATTAATCTAAATTCTGTAATTTGTACTTAATTACTCTCTGATTGTTCCCACCTTATAAGTATAAGTCGAACACTAGACCCAACAAGTTATTTTCTCCTATTTCTTATTTATAGAACTCATCAATTTGTTTTTAGGATTCAATCCAAAGATACAAAAAAAATCTTTTAAAAATGAATTGAGCAGTAGATAGGGCCAAAGGTTATTCCTAGCTCCCAATAATTTTCCAATAGAAAGATAAAATAAGGGAATTGTAGTGAGGTCTACTAGATAAGAAGTATTACATGATCCATAATTGGGTTGAACCTCAATATGAGTAGAATTATCCTATTAGTAGATTAATCATCAAGTGTTTAGGCTTAAGAGTAAACCTTATCATCCTTCAATCTCTAAATATATAGACACTATCATCATCATGTTGTTCATCACATAATATTCACATAGTTCCTTCTAAAAAATGATGCAAGTATCTAGTTAGTTACAAGAGTATGTATTCAAATTGCTCTTGCCAAAAGATTTTAGAATATTCAAACATATTGAATATGTAGAAATTTATGAATACTCATCTTACATCACTAGCATATAATTTGAGACCTTCAATGCAAATATTCGTTAATTTGATCATGAACTCATATTTCATCTCCAACTAATGTGGCTCCTATTATTGTAATTTGTGTTTTAGGAGTGATAGGCCTTAAACGGAAACTTCTTCTACCCATCTTTCATTCTACTGAGGTACAAGAGGGCTCTGAAAAGAAGAAACAACAAGAAAATATGTATTCTTGTAAAATATTTTCACAACTATTTCTAAGGCAAACACAAAAAATAAGTAAAATAGTCTCTATTTTTACATGCAACTCAATTTTTTACTCCTTAATGTTCACACCAAAACACCTTCAACCTCGTAGAATCTGTACTAATGAGAATATTGGCTTAAGAAAATTTAACACAAAAAAGCATAAATATATGGAACTGAGTCAAACAAATCTAATCAACAATGCTTTGAGCTATTTCACCAAAATCACTAAAATTCAAGTTTTACATTCAAGTGATAATTCAATGCAAACTTTTTATACATGAGATCAAATTATTTGTTTACTACAAATTTAACAGCAAAAAGAAAAGATTATTTCAAACTCTTATGAAGCTACTACTAAAAATACAACTAGATTAGAAACTACAAATAAATTAGAAGCATCAGAACAGGAAACCGAACCAAATCTGCCATGAACATTTTCGAAGTCTTCTCCGACAAAGCACTTTCACTAGCTTACATTACACATTCAAATGAAATTTAAACGAAAAAAAATAAGTTAAGAAGAGGAAAATAAAAGAATAATTGAATTTAAATTAAACAAAGGGATTAGATTTCCCCCTTATGTAAATTTAACAATTTAGCCTATTGACTTTTAAACAACATACTATCAAAGAAAATTCAATTGAAGGTATAAAGAAGTAATTGGAGGAAGTGGATTGTTGTTACCATCATACCAACAACTACTATAACAACAACAAGAATTGAACTTGGTTCAATTTAAGGGTGATTTTAATGAATGTATATAGACCCTGCCAATAGAATGGGTGTTGTGATGAAATAAATTAACCCTACAAGATAAAGATAAAATAAGTCATATGAGATAAAGTTACCGGTTATGGTGAGGGCAGACGGCGGTCAATGACAGTTTCATTTGTTAACCGAAGAAAGAGATCTTCCATATACCTTTGGTGTCACAGAGGTATTCTTTTTTAATAGATGTTTATATTTTCGAGGCAGAAGTGGATCACACAAAATAAAGAATTGGAGAAAAGGTAAATGTTTTATCAGATATTCACTGGAGTTGTCAGTAAAGACATACTTATTGCATATTTGCAGGCTAATATTCATTGGCAGGTAGACTTTGCCTTCCGTGGATAAATTAGCGACAATTTGTTTATTGCCTCTATATAATTGCCACTAAAACCCCTATTTGTTGTAATGTTTCTTCTTCTCTCTTTATCTGCTCAGATGACATCTCAAATGTATATCTACGTTTCACTACCTCTACATCTCAAGTGTACCATATCCTGTTGTTCTTGGAGACCTCATCTCGTAATTGCATATTTTCTGCAAATGACTTCCTCATAAATGAGTCTCCACAAACTGCATCAACAACAAGATTAGTAACATAGTTAAGAGACCTATTAAAGGCTTGTTTAAGATGCCTTTCAGTAAGATCATGATTGGGACATTTCTTTAGCTTTTGGGTAAATCTCCACCAAGTATCATGCATTCCCTCCCCTGGAAGCTGCTTATGGAACTAATCTCATCTTTCATCTGCAACTCCTTCGATTCTGGGAAAAAATCTCTCCAGGAATGCTTCTTTCAACTCATTCCAAGTTCGAATGGAGTAATCTGGCATCTCTTTCAACCAGTTAGTTGCCTCTCCAGTAAGAGTCAAAGGAAACAACCTCAACCTCATAGCTGTCTGACCTACTGCAGGGATGTCTTGTGACTTACAGATTGCCAGAAAATTCACTAAGTGTTGGTTTGCATCATCAACAGTTGCACCTCTAAACATACCCTTCAGGTTCAGCAATTGGGTCATAGTGCTGGTGATTGTAAACTTAACAGCCGCAGGTAGTGCAGACAACACAATAGCTCATGTGGCTAAAGTCCCATCCAAATCAGCATCATATTCTTTATACATTATGTGGCCATGAAGAGGAGCTCTACCCCTTGGATCTACTGGTTGGTGTTCTGAAGGGATTAATCCTTTTACTCCTCTGTTGTCATCTACAACTCTAGGTTGGTTGATCCCAGCATTTTGAGGGATACTTGACCTAGGTTGATTGATGCCAGCATGCCTGTTGAACATTCCTAGCAGTATCTATTTCAGCCTCTAATCCAGTCTATGTCTCTGAGCCTCTAGTTCTTGTGCATGAACCATTTTTTGAGGATTTTTCTTAAATTCAGGGTCGTAAGGAAGCAGTGGGCTCCTTTACTTCTAGTGTTGGGCATGCACAAATAAGCTCACCTGAAAGAAACAAAAAAACACAAACCAAACGTAAAATTTAGGAAATTTAACTACAAATCGAATAAAATCTAGTAAAACACTTCTGAATTGAAATTCCCCAGCAGCGGCGCCAAAATTTAATACGTCCAAACTTACACTTCAAATAAGAAGTATAAACGGTCAAAGTCAATTCACAGAACTCAACTCGAGTTGAGGTCGATCACACAGAGAATTTCCTTACAAATAAGGTTTCACTATCGTGTTTATTCGAATGCGGTTATTATCTCCTAAACAAATAATAATTGTAAGTAAAATTGGGTTTAGTTGAAAAGTTTTAGCTACCAAAACATACTGTAAACCTTCAGAGTTAAAGTTTTCTACTAATCTTGTTGTAGAATTGATACAAGTTTAAGAAACCAAGATTGTGTTCAATATGACAAGAATGTTAACACGAGTGTGTAATTCGAGTGTCAGAACAATCACTGTTTGTGCAACAATCACGAATTGAATTTATCTAAAGCTTCTCAGCCTACTAAGATAATGAACGCTTTTATTCTCTCGATCTTAAAGTGTTAACAATGTTGAACCTCTTTTCTATGGTGTGGTGTTAAGGATATCTTCTCTCAAACTTCAGCTTTAACACCAAAATAGTAACTTAGCCCACCTTTTTCCTAATTGATGATTTTCTCTCGAACAAACAACAAATACAGGCTTGTCTAAAGCATGCACTCAATAGACTAAAATGTGATTGAAAGTTGTAACAACAGGTTGTAAACAGAGATAATCTTCTACCTGTGTTACAACATTTCGATTATCTCATAGTCATAGATCTCACAAACCCATTCATGGTATTTAGCTACACATGTTCTCACGTAAATAAATAGTAATGAATGATGAAAACATGCTACAAATTACTTACAAAGATGAATAGGAGAACAAGAAATTCTTCACTAAACTGATCGTATGAAAAATAATACAAAAAATTGAGAAACACGGAAGTTGCAACGACAAAGCTCGATATTGTATCTCCTTCGTAAAGACATAAGATAGTCAATAAAAACCTCCAAAAATGACCTAATAATTCAAAATAAAATGTTTTAAAAGAGTCCTAATCAAACTAGGACTAAACTGTCGGGCCCTTTCACGACCATGATCGCTACCCGTCAAGGTCTTCACGGTCCGTGAAGCTCTTCGTGGTCTTTCCTTGATGCGTCACAAAATTATGTCTTCAGGGTAGATACTCGAATCTATATCATAAGATGGACCATGGACCGTGAAAGAAACCACGGCCCATGAAGATGTTTGTGGTCTTCACTTGGAATTTTCCAAAACTTTGGGTCCTCAAAACTACTCACTTGAAGTTTCATCACGACCTGGACCACGACTCGTCAAAGGGACCACGGCTCGTGAAGACATTTGTGGTCTTCACTTGGAATTTTTCCAAATCTTGAGTCTTCAGCACTCTTCACTGGAATTTTAACCACGATACGCACGACGGACCGTGGAGAGGACTAGGGCCCATGATGTTGGTTGTGTCTTTACTTGTTCCATTCCTCTTCAGTTCATCTTGAGGTAATAACAATGGTTTAGTTCAACAGACTTAACCACTGACTGTTAAGACATGCACGGTCCGTGAAGTTGGTCATGACCTTCACTTGATCATCATCAATTTCAGCTTCTTTTCTCACTTTTCTACATATGCCAGGATTTGTCTACACAATCAACAAACACATTAAACCATATAGAAACACACTCAATTCTAGTATTAATCCTTCGTTTTTAAGTATCAAAGATGCCAACATTTCGCGGCACATCATATATTATAGTGACAAGAATTATATATATATAAAAGATAATTCTAGGCCCGCCTATGTGATGCCATTACAAACAAGGATTCCCCTTTAAATTTATTTATTCCCAAAACTAGTCTTCTCCTTTCATGAAGAGTTGTAACTTTTATGAAGAGTTGCTACTTTTATGAAGAGTTGCGACTTTTATGAAAAGTTGTGACTTTTATGAAGAGTTGCGACTTTTATGAAGAGTTGCGACTTTTAGGGAAAGTTGTGACTTTTAGAAAAAGTTGTGACTTTTATGTAAGGTTGTGACCTTTCCGAAGAGTTTTAACTTTTCCAAATAGTTGTGACCTAATTTGTGTTTAATATAAATAGAGAGATTATCTGTCACTATTATTTGTAGTTTTTTTTATCGTTATACGTTAGCTGAATTCAAATACATCAATTATGCTTCATATGAAGTTTGTTTCATTCTTTAAAGTTTTCTTCCTCCTACTTCATAGAGATTAATCTTCACTATAAGTCATAGTTATTCATGTAACTATGACAATTTCTTTTTACAATTTTGGTGATTTTTTAAACTCTGTTAAAATTTTTAGCAAGGATGATTGAAAATCAATCTTCTCTTTCTTCCTTTCCTACAGGTTTCTTCATATAAACAAAGAAAAATGGTTTTAATCTCAATGTGACATTACTACTCTTGCACCTCTCAATCCACAACTCATAAAACTGTTGAAATGGTTCAACTCATTATATTTGGCTCTTTAATAACAAAACATCTATTTCTACCACTATTCTTTGTAGGTTTATTTCGCTATAGTTAATTAAGCTTCTTATGAATTGTGTTTCATTCCTCAAAGTTTTCTTCCTCCTATATAATGAAACTTAATCTTTTATTGTAAGTCATAGTAATTCATTTATCTGTTGCAATTTTTTTTTCTATTTTGGTGTCTTTTTTTTTAACTCAGTTAAAAATTCCAGTAAGGATGATTGAAAATTTATCTTCTATTTTGTCTCTTCCTATAGTTTTATTTGTATACTTTTTGAGAAAATTTCTTGTGGGTTGTGCAATATTTGATAGGACAGAACAATAAATATATGATAATTAATATACAACCAATGTTGTAGTTTGTTAAAAGAACCAAATAGATTGCTCTCTTCTTTGCCACACTTAGTATATTATTTTGATCGCTCATTCTTAGGTACAAACATTTTATATGTCATTGCACCCTTCCTAGGATATTAGTATAGAGATAATTAGTTCACTTCTTTTATCGCAAGTTAACTAATTTGTCATATTTCTTCGTCTCTTCTTTTTAGGAATAATAAGAGATCAAATTTTCTTGAAACTAACAAATGTCCAAAATACACTAAAAAATATTTTTTATCGGTAATAAATATGCACGGTAAAGAAGAGTGCTAGAGTCTTTATCTACATTAATTAATTGTCATTAGATTCAATGTTGATATGGACTTTTCTAGGGACATTTATAATTGTCGCTAAAGATCATTTTCGCCGTAGTGATCACTCTTTATTTTGAATTTTTTATTTTATTTTTTTTATAAAGAAGTAATAACTGTTTCTTTTGGATTCTGTCAATTAAATTTGTGAACTGTAAACTTGGATATAGACCGACAAACTATCTTGTTGAAAAATATGTTAAGCAACATGTGTTTTTCTTCTTGATTGTTAGGAAAGTAAGGTTGTCTTTATTATTATTTATGGATATTTGTGAGTTCAAGCACTAAAAAAATATGCTTGAAATTTTAATATGTTATGTATAAAAAGTCTAATTAAGAATATCCAGTTATGAATGATGTCGCCAATTTCTTGGTTGATAATTACATTAATTGCATTATATAACCATAACAATAACTATGATTCAATTCCAAATAAGTTGAGCTTGTGATATGAAACCTAAGCAATAGTAATGACTATTCTGAGTTGATGAAGAAAAACATTTATGATACAAACAATTTTAGGACCATAAGACAGGAGTCGAAGGTCCTTTATTTGAATTAGTTAATTATTTTCTTGTATGGACGTGATGTTTCACTTTACATGGGAGTGTTGTTGTTCGAGGCTTTTTCGTCTCTTCTTTAACGTCGATGTTGTTCTTTATAAGTTCTTGAAATTTAGAAAATTTCATTACTTCTGACTAACTATTTCATGGAGATCTCTTAGACTTATTCTAATACTTAAAATATCTCTATGACTCATAATTTTTGTATAACAAAATCAAAAGTAAAAAATATATAGCAGTTTTAAAATGTTGGATTGCCCTAAGATAAAATGATCTTGACAATGTAGTGTATATATCGAAAATTCGAATATTACCGAATGATCAATGTGAGCTTAATAACGTAGTTCAATCCCGTGTGAAGCACGGATAATTTACCTAGTAACATAATTAAAATAAGCTTTCAAGGTATTAATTTTACAACTTATTTCATTCGTGTGGCTAATTAGTTAGCAATTAATCCAGTGCAAGCATCCAAGTATATTTGTTAAAATTATTTATGATTTGGTAAAGGGTAAAAAATATACTTAACTATGTAAAATTGAAAAAAATGGCATTACTTAATAGTATCATTTGATAGTACCTTTATAGTTAAAAAAAAAAAGGAAACTTAAAGATGATACTCATCCATAGGACCATAACTAGGGACTAGCACATCATATTCATCCCACAAATTTCTTCTCTTAGGCTAGAGAAATAAGCAATGTCTACGTAAGTATCTTTTTGAGCAAAGTGACATAATTAGATTCATAATTAATAAGTTGAAATTCATTTTGACCTGTTCTTAAATTTTTCTTCTTTCCTTTTTTTAGATAAGTATCAAAAACTCACCTATACTATCTCATTTTTTTTAGTTTCATACTAAAACAATTGAGAGTGTGAATTTTATACCTATACAATCAATGATTAATTTGAGAATCACACCCCTCTCTTTTATTACATTCTCTTCATTATGTGTGTACCACACTCTCTCTAAAACAAAATTCACATCACACTCCACATGAACAAAAATTCTACCTTGGCAAAAAATAAATAAATTATTAGCTTAGTTAAAATTCAAGATTAAAGAGTTATTAACCAAAATAATAATATTTTTTATAATATAAAATATAAAATATAAAATATTTTTCTTAACCACTCCATCACTTTCTATCACTGTATCTCCCTCCCCCCGCCATGTCACAACCCAAATTGAGTCATGAGTGGCACCAACACTTAACCTCCTAGGTGAGAGAGCCAATGAATTAAACCCCAACTTTTATTTATCATTCAACTTACAAAATAGTAACTATAATGCGGAAGCTTAAATCTTATTAGTGGAAAAAACACAAATCCATTAAAGTCTACTATATGTCATTCCCAAAAACTTGAAAGTCAGCACATCAAGGACATCTAATCTTCACATACTAAGTCTAAGAGTATTAAAGACACCAAAATAAATGAATTAAATAATTTATTTATGTAAACTAAGGATATCATGTCAGGACAAAGAGAATCTAGAACGAGCTTGAATAAATAGCTCACCTTGGAACTGTAACGACCCGGATTCTTGAATCTGAATCAACACCGGCGTCGTTGACCTCTCAGAGGTCGCAGACAAGCCTCTTCTTGCATTCATCACATTCATATGGTTAATTTTAGCGGAAAATTTAGAACTTTTTATATGTATGAAGTTTACTTAGACTTCATATAGTCATTACATATTTACATCATATACTAAGCTCAACATAAAGAAAATAACCATCTATTATAAAGAATTAAATCAAAACTGAAAATAAATATATCATAAATAGTTTGCCAAACACGGCCTTATTACAAAGCTTTGAAATGAAAGTACTAAAGAAACGCTAGGGACAACATACACTAGCTATATCTAAAACTAAGGCTAGAATAATGTGTGTAGCATCCTCGAAATCAAGAGGACCTACCAAATGGTCTGGAGAAAACGCTGAAGTCCAAACCATTGCAAGTAACGTCAATCTGCCCTCTGACCTGCACCTATAAAAATAGTAAATAGTAGGGGGTTAGTACACCACTTGTACTAAGTATGGGTGTATGCACACATACACATAAGGCTATGCATGATCAAGGAAAGCTCTTCCTAAACAACATGTCATTTCTGGAGAGTCTAGTCATTAGACTTTCCTAATTCGTTGGTTGTGAATTGTGGTATGAATATGATATATTTTAATGCATTCAAAGCACAGAACTCATTTTCGATATGATTACAAGACATTAGTATCATCAACATAATTTTAGAACAACTGAGCGAAGATTTGAGATTTTGATCCTCTTAGGCCGAGATCTCCTCTTTGTACACTTAGATTATTTTTCAGTCTTTTTCTTCTTGTTGTTGTGTAGTTCAATAACTCCATTGGTCCTATGTTTTACTTACAAGTGCAATATTTCATTGTAGTCCCATACCCACAATGAATCAAGTAAGTAATTCAAGAGATTAAGGAAATGACTTAACTACAATTTGGGGCATGAATATATTTATAAGTCAATACCTATTGACTATACTCATTCTTTAGTTGATTGCATAATGTGCATAGATCTTGGGGCATATCATTAAAGCTTATGATCTTGCTTACTTTGGGCATTAATTCTTTATAAACCAATCTTTAGTGACTATTCCTATTATTGTATTATTGGCCTAATGTAAGAAGTCATTATAAGCCAATCTTATTTGGCTAATATCTTTTGCTAATTGTATAAAATCATTATAAGCCAATTTATTTGGATTTATCATTTTCATAACATGAGGATTCATTATTATCTATGCCCTTTACTTATTGTAGAGTTTATTGGACACGATTTGACTATCCTTATAATAAGTTATTCGTTACATCAAGTATTCATTACATTTCGTAATCCATTCTATATTGGTTATGCCATTGATTTCATTACTTTCATGTTTTATATACTATACATTTCATATACATGAGACCTTGGAATCTTTGATATAGCATTAAGACATCTCAAGTGAGGACCCAACATATGGGACCTCAACCCGAGGGCATTCTTTAGCAAACACAGAGTCTATTTCATTCGTTCATTCGTACTTCACATTATTCATTTCATTCATTCGTATGCTGATGTAAACACCAGCTATACCTAGGATGAAGTTTAAGACTCTCATCGGGATCATGAAGTGCAATGACCAAGAATGACCTAATGTCATTACTTGAATCTGATTTCACCTCCTGATTGTCTTGCACAAACACCTTCGGTATCGTTCATTTCTTTATCTTCCCTACTTTGAGGAACTCCAACCTTAACCGACATAGATCATGTGAGCATCATGAAATCCGGTTTCTTCCCCACACCGAAAAGAGGTGGAGTCACTGCCAAGGTGAAACCAAAACATGCTAGCGTATATAGGGATTTCAACCCTGCTAGATCCCTATATTGGCAGTATAGGTTCAAAGACTAGGAGATATAAGGAGACCCATACCCGGCATGCCGTACAGTCTCATCTCATGAGAGTTACGTGAACCTCCGCCCTTCCACAAGGAAGGCATCACCGCCCATAGCTAGCCTACCGGTGCTCAGTATAAAGTTCCAATACATTCAACTCATACATCATGGAAGCTGGCTTCTAGCATGAGGACATAATAGCTCATTAGATGATTTCCATCTCATCATTAGTATTAAGGGTGAACTGTCCTTACACTTACATATAGAGTATGATTGAGACTTATTTATTCTTTTGATGACTTGTCATCCTTACTTTACATTGATGAAATGTGAATTGTCCTTACACATCATCCTTATTTTACATTGATAAATGTGAATTGTCCTTACATATCAACCTTACTTTACATTGATGAATGTGAATTGTCCTTACATATCATCCTTACTTTACATTGATGAATGTGAATTGTCCTTACATATCATCCTTAGGTGTTAATGAGACTAGTCTCACACATTCTAACACCTTCATTCGTGAGTATTCTTTTAACAAATTAGCTTTGGTGTAAGTAAGACTTGTCTCACTTCCTTTAACACCCCATTATGGTCACTTAATTTAGACCCCTTTAATTATGTTATAACTCACGTTACTTACTTACTTTAGTGTAATAGCTTCATATCACCGTTTATGGACGATGAGCACTTCATTCAATGAGTGTCACGTGTTCATAGTTCATTCTTGTGGAGAATGTTGGGAGTTGTCCCAATGAATGTCATGCCCTTGGTTATGGATTCATTGATATTACTTTATTAGTGCTTAATATATATTTGATACTCTTGATACACAAGAATTGACATATGATTAGTATTGGCTCAAGATTTGGGATGTTAGACTAACAAATTCATTCTTTTTGACATAAGCCAATTTTTACGTCTGTTCATATTTAAATTTCCATATGTATGAACAATTAGCCAATCTTTTAATCATTTACATAAGTTCCTAGCCATTAGCATATATTCATTTTGACCAAATAGAGTTAGCCAATTTTATTGGAACCAGATAGCCAATTTATTCAAGATATGATTTCATAGATGTCTTTGAGCCAATTCTTAGTTTATGGCTTTTAGTGTCACGTTTTAAAAACATATTGGACAGCATCATATTAACATTTGATGGCTTTAGCATCTTCATAACATCACAACAACAACAAGTCAACATTCAGCCAAAAAGGCACATAATTCACTTAACATATTACGGACTTATCTTAGCATATTATCGATCCTTAATTATCATGATAAGATTAACTTTATGCAATTACAAGTTCATAAGTTCATTTAATACTCATCATTCAAGAACAATACATGTTAAGAACAGCCAGCATCACATACCAACAACATGATCTCTAACCTATTCAACATTGATATCGAAAAGGATACTAGGAAAGGGAAGTTCGACGAGAACGCCGGGAAGAACCCTAGTTTTCAAGATATTGTGAATCGTTCGAAGGAAAATACTCTTGGAGAAACAATTCCAGGAGAGAAACCAATACCTTAAGTAGAACTTAATCTACGAAGACCATATTGAACGAAAACTTGGAGAAACCTTGAAATCGCGTAGGAGAATCAATGGAATTTTCTGCCTTTTTCTTGCATTCGTTGCTTGTTGTTTTTGCGTTGCCTTTTCTATGAGTTTGAACAAGATTTTTAGGTTTAAGAACTGATCTTGAATTATACAACTTAGGTTTAATAATTTAATTTAATAAACTAATTAACCAATTACCAAAACGCCCCTCATAAGTTGACTAAACATAGGAGAACATAACAATTAGTCAAATCTGGAAATTGGTGTTGACTATGGTTTTGGTCGACATTTTGACTTTATATTAATTAATTAAATCCCTAATTTAATTAATTTAGGTACCTAGGGTAAGTACTAAAGTACCCCCTAAGTCATTGGAACCAAAATTAACCCTTTTGGACCATCCTAGGTAAGTACTAGGATGTTTCTTGAGTTATACTAGGTTAGTGTAAGAATTTCATTTTGATCATTTAAACTAATTAATTAAATTGCTAATTTAATTAATTAGGTGACCTAAGGTAATAAATAAAGTACCCTTAAGCCGTTAGGACCATAACCAATCCTTTGAACCATCCTAGGTTAGGTACGAGGTTGTCTTTTTCTTGTTTTAACCAAAATCTTGAAATTGCTTTGTGATTTCGGTTTTGCCCCTTTAAATTAATTAATTAAGTAGCCTAGGGTAATTACTAAAGTACCCTTAAGTCATTAGGATCTTAACTAACTTTTGGACCATCCTAGGTTAGGTACTAGGCTGTCCCTTTCTTGTCTTAACCGAAATCTGAATATTTCCTTTTTAGTTTCAGTTTTAGCTCTTTTAAATTAATTAATTAATTTGCTAAATTAATTAATTAGGTAACCTAGGGAAATTACTAAAGTACCCCTAAGTTGTTAGGACCATAACAAACCTTTTTGACCATCCTAGGTTAGGTACTAGGTTGTCTCTTTAACTAGTACTAGGTTAGTGTCAACCCGGTTTTGGTCCTAGGTTGTCGGGTGCACTAATTAGTTAATGTCGTTTGGTCCTAGGTTAGTTAGCTATTTAGGGAAGTTGGTTAGAGTCTAGAATTAGTTAGGAAGTTAGGCCCCACATGGAGGGGTCCCTTGTGCACGTTTCCCCCCCCCCCTAACTACCCTAACCGAATTCGGTTAGGGTGGTCCCCTCCTTGGCCACTTCTTCACATGTCTTGCACATGTGCTTGCACATGGGTTGGTTGTACTTTTCTAACTAACTATTATTTATGGTTCCTTTGGGAATGTTTACTTATTGTCCCAAGGACCCTCACCATGTTCTTGGACACTGCTTAATTATATGATCATTTTAAATGGTCATGTGCTATGGTGCTAGGCTTGACACTTGGATGCCTAGTTCATATTGTGCAGTTATTATGAAGCGAATATTTTTAGCTTAGGGTCTTCCTTGCACGTACATTTCTTGGACAAGCAATCTTGGATTGGGTACGACAACCCAAAATGTATTTTACTTGTTCATATATAGAAAATTGGCTAATATCCTTTAGCCAATTTTTCTATACTATGCCCAATTTTTTCTCAATATTGGGCATGGGGGTGCATATGTACCCCTAATACGTATTCTTAAAGACCTATTGGGCTCTTTAGTATACATGTAATTTTCCGGAATGTTACAGGAACCTTGTATGCTGGAGACGGGCTAGAGTTGAGGGCAAGTCGAAGTCGGTGGTACACTCACTGCACTCCACAAAAGAAAAACAAAGAAAAACACAAGTAGGGCTCAGTGACTCAAAATAGTAGCTAATGTGCATAAAGTAATACTATAAAATCAACTACAGCACTTAGCATGTGATAAAAAACAAACAATATGAACAAGTGAAAACTGAAGCAAATACATAATCAATCACAATATCAAGCACACATACGAGGACTCATGCTTCCACACAACGCTCGTTTTGGAAAGGGGTCCTTTCAAATTGAGTACATTCAGTTAATTCAATATGTTTTTCTCTTTAATGTTACTGTATCAGAACATGACACCCTAATCCAATAATATCATGTTGGAACGTGACACCCCGATCTTATAATACCATGTCGGAATGTGACACCCGATTCAATAGTATAGTTAATTAATCATTTATTATCACCACTTTCCACTTCACTAACAATAGTTCATCAAGTCCTCTTTATTCAAGGCATAACTTCGATAGAGAGGGTTCAAGATTATAAATTTCACGGTCTCAGGATTTAAAACCAATCACAAACCACATAGCCACACAATCAAGTACATAGAGAACTTTACAATATCACTCAGTACATATCAATCACTATTAAGAGTCTATCTATCAAATAGAATAAACTATAACCTACCTCCACTGAAAAACCAAAGTCACGCAAGCTACTTCTTCAATGCTTAAAATTTCCTCAATGCCTCCCATCCTTTCCAATCTATCAAATACATATTTGCAAAATTTGTAAGTTAACGAGTCTATAAGGACTTATATTATTCTATGTCTAGCCTAGACCTAAAAACTCACCTAATATATAATTAATTTCCTAAAGTTCAAATCTATGGATAAGTCTTAATTTCTCCCATTAATATTTAATATATTTTAAATAATTCGATACACCTAATATTTAATTACCTATCTTAATATTTCAAAACTTGAATTATAATATGATCAGATATAAAAATCTCAAACATCGAAGACAGATGTGGAGTAACTAGCGTTAATTTACCACTAAACAAGTATGCATAATTTTCTTTTCCTAAATAAAAATTGACCCATTCTACTATTATATATTACTAGGTTGTCATCACCTCATAATTGTCCATCATCGTGGCAATTTATTAGCCAATACTATTTGTCTCCCCCAAAAATCCTAAACCCCAAAAGATTAAGAGATCCTTCAATTGTTTGGTGTCTTCAACCTAACAATAACACCACTAAACTCGTTCTTTCCAATTTCTCGTCTAATTTCAATAATAATAATAATAATAATAATAATAATAATAATAATAATAATAATAATTATAATAATAATAATAATAATAATAATAATAATAATAATAATAATCCTATGACCTTTGCTCATATTTAAAAAATACATACTAAACTTACCTGAAGCACTCGTCGGCCTCCTATTGAGTTTCTAACTTAAGATAAGAACCCTTAATTATTATTAGGACTAATTATGGGAGTGGTAGAAGTGACCCCTACTAATTTTAATGTTTTTTTTAACCACCAACTATATAAATTATCAAAATCACTCATTAATTATAAAACTATAGCTATGAATAGTTCAAAATACTCATTTAAAATTTATCGGAAGAGTCTTTTGTGAACTAAAAAGCTCTAGTACTCAAAAAGATCAAATGAGTCATTATATTAAATATCATTTTACCCATCCTTCGTTCTCGAAGGATGAAAAGTAGGTGAGGGTACGAAAGGGTACAAGAATCGACAAAAATTTTAATCCATGATTTAATATATAAGTTAGGTATATATTTTGAGTTAAATAATTTCATAATTTAATTAATTATTTTGTTTTTCTATAATTAAGAAGCTCGCTAATTAATTAATATTAATTAATCTTATTTATATTTTATTTAAATTCCCTAAATTAAATTCAATTTGATTAAAGTGTTAACTCTAATTTGGCTATAAGTGAAAGTCATTTGGCCAAGTCTTAAATTCAAGCCTAGCCATTTTGACTCAACCCTTATACCGATTTTAAGCCCAAGATTGGACCCAAAACAATTTCCATTCTGTTTTCCAGTTCAGCCGACAAAAGACATGTATAGACAACTGCTAATAACTATTAGCAACTTATAGCACAACATTAATAAGCATTAAATAGCCAAATAAAATATTAGCACAAATTATCACAAAGCTAATTTGGCTTATTAAAGGACGTTTTTCCTCTTCATTATGAAATTAACCTTTAATGAATAACATAAATTTAAGTGACATGGGTTTTATTTTTTCATGGTACTATAACTATTGAATTGGTAAAGATGGTCATTCATTTTTCCATGAAATTTAACAATTCAAAATTAGTTTATCAAAAAAAAAAAAAAAACGCACTTCAATAACAAATAGAGAAAAATAAATGACATCATTGAAAATTATGATTTACCAAGCGAAGAATGCGATAATAAAAATTATTTTGTTTATTCAATAAAAGAGGAGGTTATTATAATAAATATTGTTTTCAACCAATCAAAATTTTGATACTTTCATCAATTCCTTTGAATTTCATTTAGGTTAATAACAATTCAACACCGATATTGATATGCGTCAAATTAGAAAAATAAATATTTATTTCAATGGATTCATTTAATTAATATCAAATTATCTAAATGTCGGTTGTGCTATTAATTTCTTTGACTATCATTATAAGATTGATGAATCTTCAATAGCAATGCTAACATAAAATAATTTGAAATTACGAGTATACATAAGATTGGAGAGGGTGTTACTACAATTATACTAATAGAAGGTCAATTTTATAAGAAAAATGAGATTGTGTCGACGTATAATTATTATGAAAAAATAGTTATGTATTACATTATGTATCTTGTAAACTAAATAGGTGCGTATAATTATGTGATAAGCTTAGTTAACTAATGAATTTCAAATAACTCTATTTGGATACATAATCTTCCATTCAAAGAATATTTATGAATTTATTATAATTTTATATTTATGTTGTCGATTATGTATACATGAAACTATTTTGAATTTATTTATTTAAAAGTTGTATACATTTATGTATATTGTAACTACAATATGCATACATTGACCCGTATTCATTTTTATATTCACCAAGTCCCTTATTTACCAAATTAATTTGTATATATTTGTTTAAATCGAGATTGACATACAATGATCAAAGTGTATTTACATGGGAAGAATTTGAAGTTGTTGGTGGAGATTAAAAAAATTGGGAACATTATACAGATTTTTCTACAAAAATTTTATTTGAACCTTTCTTACCCATAGAATTTATACAAAAAAACTAAAATCTAGAATCAAAACTATTGTTTAGAAGAGTCAAAAAAATATCAATTCCACAAATCACTAAATTTTCTAATGATTTGGGCAAAAAAAAACACTCAAGAGCATATATGAAAGAAAAATTTATGAGAGAGGATAAATATACAATTATATCTTCCATAATAAAATAGAGCAAATTAAGGAAAAGAAAGGAAAAGTAAGGGATAAAAAGGAAGAACTTATCGAGATATTTAAAAAGAGAAAAAAGAGACAAGAAAAGAAAGAACACTACTTTAAAATTGTTAATAGAAAAATAAGGAGAGAAAAAATAGGAGAAATAAAGCAATAAAATAGGAAATGGGTGAGAGAAAAATCAGTTTTTTTTAATGTTTTTCAAAAGAAGTGGATTTTGAATGTCAAATATATATTAAAAAATCCTTTTTTTGCCAATAAATTAAAAGTGGCTATTTATTTAATTATTTTCTCAAAGTTAATCAAATATCGTAAAATGTCATTTTAAATCATTTTCCCAAACATATTCAAATATTTAAATCTAAGTAGTAGGATAACCGCATGTTAGTGGGCGCTTCAAATGCCTTAAAATCCTTCTTGAAGCGTAAATAAGAATCTCTTACCCTTTTTCTCTATGTTTATAAAGATTCAATGTGTTAGAGTTTTTTAGATGAAGTTTCCTTAATTTCTTTTAAAAAAATAAGTGGCGACTCTTTTCTAAGTATTTTTCTAAATTTGTTTTATATTTAGAACAATTCAAAAAGTGATTTTTCTAAAGATAGTAAAATCACGGCATAACAACCGACGTAACTCGTAAAGGCGTAGCATCGGAGAAATAGGGATAACTATCGTAAGAGCAAGCGTATCGCCTAGCTAAGGCCCAAAATATAAGACTCTAGTCTGCTACATCAGTCTATAGGGATCTATCCTGACCGAGCGATGTCGTGGAAAAACTAAGGCCTATGGGTTCCGAATCATACATCTTTATGGCAAGCCCTAGTCAAACCTAAAGAAGGCCCAATATGCTTCAACTAAACAATAATCATGCATACAATTACTCCACATAGCAAAGAGGGTCAATTAATAAAACATAGCATGCTCACAGTTACCCGAGAATTCCAGAAATAGGACGACACCATTATTACTAAACATCTATGCATGATTCAATAACTACCAAACCCACATACCAACTAATCAACATGCATTCACATGCTCGAGCTCAATCTAAGAGAGGGAAGTCGTAGCCTACCTATAGGCCGATCAGGAGCGCTCCAAAATTACTTCTCTGGAGCTTTGTCTTTTCGAACGTCCTCGAAACGCTTCCAGGCTATCAAAAATAGAGTCACGACGTTATTACGATCGTTTAGACTCTAAAATCGCAAGAAATTGAGACAGACCAATTTCGGGATCGAAACATGGAAAGTGGGACCCATGCTGAAAATTGTGGACACACACAACTCTGAAAGTATTACAAATACCGTAATCCTATGGTATATCAATAACCAATAGAGTTGATGATGTGTTTACACCAAAGTACTGCAAGTTATGTAGAAAGTCTCCTTCCCTTTGGATAATTTGTCAATATTCTGTTTCTCAAGTTTTAAGCAACTATGCTGAAATTATCGACTAAAATTGAAATTAAAAGATGAAATCCAAATTAATCACGACAATGCGTATTACAAACTAAATTATAGAACTGGATTAGAATAGAACAAGTAAGCTGTCAAGCTGAAATGAGTCAACTATCACACAAAAAAACCATGTAAATCTAAGGAAGGATTTGAGTACTATTTGTTCTGTTTGTGCACGATTCTACACAGTGGTCGTGTCTCGCTGCTACATATCAAGTCTAATTTGGACTGACAGCTACTTTGAGTACCATTGGCATGTTGATCTAGTTTCGTTCAAGTAATGGATTCTAGCCAACTGAAAGGAAAGGACATCATAACTTCACAGTACAACATAAGGCACAAGTTTAGCTTTAACCGCTAAAGACTCATCCCATCACACTACTCTATAAAATAGAGGAACCAACAGAATGACTCCACGATTGTTTTCGATGTTGGCAAAATCTACAGAGACACCTCTATTGCTTTTAATATTTTCCTTGTTATCATCATCATCATCAATATGAGTAACCATCCTTACTAAAAGCTGAACCAACATTCTCTACATCATGTTCATGGATTGAAACCTCTCCCTTCAAAACTCCATTAGGCTCTTTGTGAATCAATGTAACGTTAAGTTTACCTTCATCGTTTGGAGTCACTGAAGATGCATACGACTGAGAATGAGTATTGGTGTTTGATTGTTGGGAAGATTCCATTTGCCTCATCCAGTCTACTTTCTTTGGATGAACAAATGTTTACTTGAACCAATGAGAGCAGTTGGTGGGGGCACTATAATTGGTTGTATGAATCAATAGAAGCCAACATATTTTCAGGTCTTTGTATCTTTCAGCCTGCAATGCTTAGTCCTTAAAGGAGACGTAAGTTGTGCTCCATAAAGGAATCTGCTGTTATATTTTGTTTCTCCTCTTATACTGAATTTCGTAGTTCAATAGTAATAATGACACAAGTGCACCACAACCTATGTGTTGGTTAGTGTGAAGTTTATATTCTAAAAGACCTTCTGATCAGTCCTCATAATAAGCGTTGTCTGAACAATTTGGTCACAGCAAAAACCTCTTTTTCATAAACAAATGAAATCATGGAAGTCTCTCCTCAACAACTGTCATGATTTACGTCGACATTATAATAGGAAGACCTCTTACAGATGTAAAGGAAATAAATTAACTCATTTAGTATTTGTTGATGATGTTATGATATTTTGTAAAAGAAATCTGAGTTCAGTCTCAAGAGTTATGGAAACACTTGATCATTTTAGTGATTTGCTTGGTAGACAATCTGGAAAAATCTGCAGTGGAAGGTGTAAAACAAAACACGATTCTCATTTGGTTCGCTACCAATCATGTATTTGGGATTACCACTTACCTCAAGCAAATGGATTGTCAGCAGAATTAGCTAGAGTGGGACAAATATTTACTCGAACAAATGAGAGCTGTTCAGCATGCTCAAATATTGGAATAAATTGGGGCTTCATTGAAGTGGCTCTCCTCGACTCAAGGTAGAAATTCACCTCCAAGATATAACTAACTATCTTGGACCAAAATTCTCCTCATCTCGACTGCTATTAAGAATATGGTCGCTTTCAATAGAGTTCCTCATGTGTATCTGAATTTGAAAAACTATAGAAAATACTCAGTGAACCATTGTCCAGAAAGTTGAAGCATTACAGCAAACTTTTGAGATCAACAGGAAATCGTAAAGTTATCCTGTAGACAATAAAATTCACGTCGAGAAAATAATAATCAAGAACGGAAGATTATAACAGCAATCGATTTATTATTTCAAGTGCGAGTGTTACAATCTCTATGATTGCTCTGAATTCGTCTTTTAAAATATAATTCAAGGGCTTTAAAGCTTGATCTTGAACTTGAGATTTATCTTGATCTTGATCTCTATCTTGATCTTGATCTTGAACTTGAACTTGATCTTGAACTTTTTGTTGAACTTTATCTTGAACTTGAACTTGAATTTTATCTTGATCTTGACTTCTAGTTGAATCCAAGGGCTTCGAGCTTGATCTTGAATCCGGCGGTCTTGATCTTGATCGTTCTTGATCCTTGATCTTGATCGTTCTTGATCTTCATCGTTCTTGAAACTTGAATGCTTGAATTCTTGAACTTGTAGAGAAATCTAAAGTTTTTGATCCACGAGCTTTCTCTAACTTCTTGTTAAAATTCTTTGTTCTCTTTTTCTGGATTATGAGACCCCTATTTATAGTTTTAGAATAGAGGAGTTGCGATTGGAATAGGATTCCCTTCGGCCAATCAGATTCAAGTGACATGTCATATGAACTTTATGGAGCGGACTTTAATTAAATTTATATTTATCTGAATTTAAATAATTAAATCAATTATATTAATCCATAATATTTATTTGGACTATATTCATTAGTTTAATATAATTCAAATCATTTAATAAATTTATTTTTAAATAAATTTTAAATGATTACAAATCCCCTGCTTCAAGTCTTATCGAGATATTTTATTTTTCAAATACTAAACTGGAAGTATTAACTAAATGACAATTATATACCATATATTTGAAATGCCATGAATTAATATACAACTTCAAATTTTATTGGACAAGAATAATTGAAGTGGATACATGAGCTCACGTGGCCACTTGGCTATATTTTTTATTTTACTTTCCTCATCCAATTGGAATTAGGAGGTAATTTGTATATCACGGCCGCCCACTTTAAAATTGATCTATTTATGTCAAGGCCACAAATAAACAACCATCTAGGATAGGATCATGAACGTTGACGTGACATGTGAAGAAATTAAATATGCATCTTATATTATGATGCAAAATTTACCTCAAATTGTAGTTGTAGTAGGGTAAAACTACTGCCTCAATCTTATTTTATGACGCCATTTAAATTCAAACTGTAGTTGACCTAGGAATTATAGTCCTATTAAATTTCAAATTCATATATCTTTTCTATTGTCCTAGCCAAAAAGGATTTGTAATTGGATTAGGAAAAAAAATATATTTCCATCACATGACATCTATAAATAGACGCATTGTATCCACAATTTTTTTTCAATTACGGATTTTGAGCTACAATCCAATGACGAAAGGGGCATAATTCAAGGTAATTTTCCTCCATTTTTCTGATTTTCCTCACTTTTTCTACAGATTGACGCATCTGTCGCAGAAAATTCATATCTCATTGTAGAAAAATCAAAATCATGAACGGTTTGATTTTCCTGAAATGATATTTCTCCATCTCTAACATATCCAAAATTCATAATTTAATACATTTCGAATATTTTTTGATAATTTTTTTAAGATAGCTCTAGATTCTGCCATGCTGAAAATTTCAGAATTGTGCGGCTTTACTAAACTCTCGTGTCTTGATGTAGGAACGACGAAATCACAAGACGCTTGATTATTTCGAATATATACACAAAGGTCTTCAGTGTTTCCAAAATTCAAAATTTAATACCTTCAGAATCATTCTAGATGATTTTTCGAAGTTAACTTTAAACTCTGCTATGCTGAAAATTTCAGATTTGTGTGGCTTCACTAAAATTCTTGTTTCTTGATCTAGGAACGACGAAATCACAAGCCTCTTGATTATTTAGAATTTAGACACAACGTTCTACAACACGTCCGAAACTCTAGATTTAATACCTTCAGACTCTTTATGGGTGATTTTCCTAAGTTAACTTTACATTTTGTTGTACAACTGATTTTCTTAAGGCGAAAGCGGATGGATGTAAATCCCCGCCTTAAGAAAGGTAACTTCATGGTATTCTTAAGACGAAAGCGGATAGATGTAAATCCCCGCCTTAAATAAAGGTAACTTTATGGTATTCTTAAGGTGAAAGCGGATAGATGTAAATCCTCGCCTTAAGAAAGGTAACTTTATGGTATTCTCAAGGCGAATACGGATAGATATAAATTCCCTCCTTCAGAAAGATAACTTCATGATATTCCTAAGGTAAATGCGGATAGATGTAAATCTCTGCCTTAATAAAGGTAACTTCATGGTATTCTTAAGGCGAATGTGAATAGATATAAATCCCCGCCTTAAGAAAGGTAACTTCATGGTATTCTTAAGGCGAAAGCGGATAGATGTAAATCCCCGCCTTAAGAAAGGTAACTGCATGGTTTTCTTAAGGTGAAAGTGGATAGATGTAAATCACCACCATAAGAAAGGTAACTTTATGATATTCTTAAGGCGAATACGGATAAATATAAATTCCCACCTTAAGAAAGGTAACTTCATGGTATTATTAAGGCGAATGCGGATAGATGTAAATCTCCGCCTTAAGAAAGGTAACTTCATGGTATTGTTAAGGCGAATACGGATAGATGTAAATTCCCGCCTTAAGAAAGGTAACTTCATGGTTTTCTTGAGGTGAAAGCGGATAGATATAAATCTCGCCTTAAGAAAGGTAATCTAAAGGTGTGAAGACTTCAAGACTTCAACTTTTAGACTTGAATAATTTGAAGATTTCAACTTGGAGACTTAAAGGATTTAAACACCTCAACCTACCGAAGAATTTGAAGACCTCAACTTGCAGACTTGAAGAATTTGAAGACCTCAACTTGCAGACTTGAAGAATTCAAAGACCTCAACTTGCAAACTTGAAGAATTTGAAGATCTCAACTTGCAGACTTGAAGAATTTAAAGACTTCACCTTGCAGACTTAAAGAGATTGAAGACTTCAACTTGCAGACTTAAAGAATTTGAGGACTTGAACTTGTAGACATATAGATTCCAACTCGCAGACTTAAAGAATTTGAAGACTTTAACTTCCAAACTTTAAGGATTTGAAGACTTCAACTTGCAGACTTAAAGAATCTGAAGACATCAACTTGGAGACTTAAAGAATATGAAGACTTCAGCTTGCATAGTTGGAGGATTTTGAAGACTTCAGGTTGCATAGTTGGATGATTTAAAGACTTCAACTTTCATAATTGGAGTATTTGAAAACTTCAACTTTCAAACTTTTCTGAATTTAAAGAAACTTCAAGAATGCTATTAGAGAAACTCATATTTTATAAGAGTTTGTCTGTAACACCCTAAAACGAACTAAGGTGAACAAGAGCTTCGTGAATGTTTCTTTAGTTAATTTTGTGTTAAAATGAGTTACATTGATGTTCTTAGGAAGTTTGTGAAGTTTGGTGATGTTTGGAGGTCAAACGTCCAAGAACGTCCATGACGTTCGGATGATATGCCTTAGATTGTGCTTGTATGTCTTCATGTGTTTTAGGGAGTTTTACGTGTTCGTTTTAATCAAAATTGATGTGGTATATTCCTAAGACCTAAATGACTATGTTTAGGGGTTCACCGTAGGGTACGACCCCACCTAGGACCCACGAGGGGTCCTATAAGAGGACCCAAGACTTAGCACCCAAGATACCAAATCACTGCTCAATCGACGCCTAGCAGCCTACGGTCCGTAGTCAAGACTACGCCCCATCTACTAGGGGCGTAGGTCAAGACATGGCGTGGGAGCTCAACACTCCAGCTGCAGCTGCATACCCAAACAACGACCATGCAGCACAGGCCGTCGTTCAGTCGACACCCCGTTGCTTGGGTCCGTCGATGGGTCCTGCAAAAGCTATCACGTTTTCACTGTGTTGGCTTGGGGTGTTTTGTAGATTCACCCCAAGTCTTTTATGACCCTAGGATGATATTTTTAGGGGTTTTAAGTTATATTGGATTAATTTTAAGTCCTAAACCTAGACAAGACCCCTCACTTCAAATATTCAAACTCTCTCTAAAACTCCATACAAGCTAAGACTCAAGAAGAAACTAAGAGGGCTGTTGGTGGACGTTTCTTCACCAAAAATCAGTGGGGTTTCTTCCATTTGAGGTATGGTAGTCATCCTTGAACTCTCTTTAATTCGCGGAGTCCTTTCTAAAAGATTCCAAAAATGGTTTTCAAACTCTATCTTCGTCTATCTTTAACTCTAAATATGGGTCGTGCATGAAAAAATTTTAAAAGATGCAAATATGATGTTTCTATTGTTAGTTGGTGATTTTAATGGTAAAACTTTAATGAAAACATGTTAAAGCTTTATATCAAATTTTGACTTAAGAAATGAGTTAAATGAGCATGGTTTTGTAGTCTTTGAGCTTTGGTCTCTTTGTGTTGATATTGTTGTTTAGCTACTGCCCTAAGGTCTATATTATGATGAAATGTTGAGTAAAATATTTTAGGTGATGAAAGCTTGGATAAAGGGTAAGTTGGTTATGTTGTTTAGGTTTATTATGAAATGCTCTTGAGTGGTATGGTCCACCTTCTTGGTGGCGGTGTTTAGTTGATGTATTTGGATATATTTAGTATGTATTGTGAATATAGCTTTGAAGGCCTAATGTGAGAAATGAAGATGGTTCTTGTAATGTGTATTATGAAGCTTGAATTGTATGTTTTGATTAGATTATGCCTAAATGAAGTAAGTGTATATGTTGAGCATGTTAAAGTGTGTAATGTGATGAATGAAGGTCTAAGGATGCATAGGAGTTAATGAAAATGAAATGATACTATGTGCATGATGTGCTCACATGTACACATACACACACTTTGAATGAATGAATGAATGAAGTAAAAGAATGTGAATGAAAAGGGGAGTTTTGGGGTGAACACTCTTCGTAAGTCGAGATGAAGTGTTTAGTAGCAACCTCATTGTCTTCAAAGGATTTCTAAGATAGGTAGGAGGATGGATACCCTTCGTGAGTTGAGATGTGGTGTCCACTAGTTATCCTTAACCTATAGTATAAAATGTTGAGAATCTGTGGGGAGTTATGCTTAGCACCGAGAGGATATGAAGAAGGGTTGGTTACACTTCGTGAGTTGAGATGTTGTATTCCAATGTACCTCTTGAGATAAGTACTCCTCGTTAGTAGAGAATGAGTTACTTAGTAGCAATCTCCTTATCCCTTAACTATGTTGCATAGGTGTAGCTATTGGGAAAACCATGTAAAATCTAAGAGAATGACCTTACTCTAGGCAAGTGAGGATCCCTCACCCGATAGGGGTTAATATCAGGATTTCAGGTCTAGCTCTCATGGTTTATGTCGGTTAAGCTAACCCCCACAAAAGTAATGAAAGTATTAAGTCTCATAAAAGAGTGTACTACTTAGGGTGGTTAGTGGAATGGGACACTATCTATCCATTGAACTAGATAGGCATTCCTAAAGGGAAGTCTTGGTGAGTCTTATATGAATTGAAAGTACTAAGTCTTCTAGAAGAGTGTGCTACTTAGGGTAGGTGGTGGAATGGGGCGCCGTCTATTCATTGCACTAGGTAGGCATTCCGAAAGGGGAATGTTGGTGAGTCTTATATGAATGGAATGAGCTAAGTCTTCTAAAAGAGCGTACTACTTAAGGTAGGTGGTGGAATGTGACGTCATCTACTCATTGCACTAAGTAGACATTCCGAAAGGGAATTCTTGGTGTGTTGTTGGAGTGTTCTTCTAATGTCTTGTCATTGAGTGGGGTCTTGTTCTCCCGAGGCAAGTAAGCCTAGAAGGGGTAGTCTTGGGGATCACCTAGGTGTGTATTGAAGGAGGTGTATGGGCATTTCCTTCATGTCTTACCTTGGTGAGTCTTAGGATAACCTTATCTAGGGAAACTCCTACGGAAATGAGTTCACTTCCTCTTGTCTTGACTTTGGGAGTTCACTGTTTTGGGATAAAATGAATTCACTGTAATATTGAAAAGTCACAGTAACATTTGGTACTTCACTGTAAAATGGTTCTTTTTGCTAAAATTATGGAAATCCTTCTCTAAGTGTTAAATCATGATTCCTATGTTGTTTTACTCCTATATTCATGAAGGTTATACTTATTTGGCATGAAAGTGTAATTATACTAAAATGTCCCTCTTTGCATGTTTTTGCATATGTCATACTTAGTACATTATTTGTACTAACCCCATACTTTTTTATATTCTATATGTATAGGTTTGGAAGCAAGGAGAAGTCTAGAAGGAGAAACTTGGGAATCTACTATCTCAAGACTTGGTATGTCCTCATATATTCGAGGACATAGTCTATGTTTTCTTAGTTTTGTTATTAAGAATTATTATGTATTTCCTTTAAATGTAAAGGGCCATGTCACTAAGATATTATGTCGTGTCTTTAAGTTTAGCTTGTGACGATGAGATTTTCTTATTATTTATGAAAGAATTCCTTTTTATATTAAATGTCGTGAAAAGTTTTAAATTCCGTACTACTTTTTATGTCTTATGTAATGAACTATAATTAAAGGGCTTGTACAAGACCCCAAAGGGTCAAGTACGCCTTGTGACGATCCATGGGTTCTCCCTAACTTCTAGGGGGTACTTGCGGGTCATCACAAACTTGGTATCATAGCATAAGGTTATGAGAAATAGTTTAGGGTCTAAAGTCTCACAAGCCACGTCTAGTAGAGTCTTGGTCATTAGTGTGAGTCGCGACACATCCATGGACAAGAGGCTATAAGATGATAGATGTTTCACTTTCTTCATTATTCTAATGTCGTGCCTTAGAGTTGAGTTCTATAAGATGTCTCTCTCAACCTCTTCTCTTTGTGTTTATAAGACATGAATACGAGGAGATCAACCGCTAGAAGAGAGGAGGGAGGTGTAGCTAATGAGAGGATCCCTCCCCATGTTGACCAAGTTCCTATAGTTGGCCTAGAGGGAGAAAATGAGGAGGTTCCCCTTCAAGAACCTCAAGTGCCTCCGGAACCTCAAGAGCCTCAAGTTCCCCCAAATGCCCCTATGCCTCAAGCTCCTTTTGTTGAAGGGGATATGACTAATGCGGAGTTGAGGGCTGCCCTAATGAATTTGACCCAACTCATGACGGCTCAAGCTCATATCTTCAATAATCACTTTGTTGCCCAAGGTAACCAAGGAGGTGGACCTCAACCTCATGCTAGTACTCCCGCTTCTAGAATTCGTGATTTCATGAGGATGAACCCTCCTACTTTTCATGGCACTAAGGTGGATGAAGATCCACAAGGTTTCATAGATTAGGTGTTCAAAGTTGTGGATGCTATGGGTGTGACCCCTAGGGAGAAAGCGGAGTTAGCCGCTTACCAGCTTAAGGATGTGGTTCAAGTGTGGTTTGAGCAATGGAGGGATGAGAGACCCTTGAGAGATGGTCCGGTTTATTGGGAGGTGTTCAAAGAGGCTTTCCTAGATAGGTTCTTTCCCCTAGAGTGGAGGGAGAAGAAAATGGTTGAATTCATGAATCTTCGTCAAGGGGGAATGAGTGTGCAAGAGTACTCCCTTAAATTCACTCAACTCTCTAAGTATGCCCCAACCATGGTAGCCAACCCTAGGGCTAGGATGAACAAATTTGTGATGTGAGTGTCTAGCTTGGTGGAGAAAGAGTGTCGTACGACAATGCTTCTTAATGACATGGATATTTCTTGGTTCATGGTGTATGCTCAACAAATGGAGGAGTCCAAATTAGGGAGATAAGGCAAGGGTAAGAGGCCTAGGTCGGATGATTATAGTAACAAAAAACCTAAGAAGAGGTTCTTTCACCAAGAGTCTTCCATGGGAAACAAGGATAGGGCTCCAAACCAAAATTCCCAAGGAGGTGGCCATACTTTTGGGAGGACTAGGTGTGCTTTTTGTGGAAAGCAACATTTGGGTAAGTGTCTTGACGTAACGGATGGTTGCTTTGGGTGTGATAGTAAGGGACACAATATGAGGGACTGACCTATCATCAATTCAAGGGGGAAAGAGGTCAATCAAGCTCCTCAAGGTGGTCTAGATCCCAATGCTCCAAAGAAGAAGAATCCCTATGGGATGGGAGCTAGGAAAGAGAACTAGTCCGGATTTGAAAGTCTCGGTAAGTCTTAAGTCTTTATGGTTGTTGTACTTATGATATGAGATGAGTTTATATGGTTTTATATTTTATATGATCATGCTTTCTTGATGAATTGCTTAAAGGATGAATTTTTGGACTTTCTAGCATGCTTCACTGTGTTAAGAATGATGCTCACTGTAAAGATTTTGATTTTTGAAAAAAAATGCATTGTCATGAATTGTGGCTTTAATGTGTGTAAAAGTATTGTATATGAGCATGTTTAACGTTGGAGAAGGTAGTTCCTCTATAAATGAAGAATGAGGGTGAATTTTGAATTGTGAAAGTTGTTGCAAAGTTGCCTGTGTTGCAAAGTGTTTGAAAATGTGAAATTGTGCTCCTTGTTAGTCGGTGCCTTGACTATGAATGTTTCATCATGATTGTAATGTGTTTTGTGCTGATAATTGAGTCCTTGATGTTCTTAAAAGAGTTAAGTGTCATTCGAGGACGAATGTTGTTCTAAGTGGGGGAGAATGTAACTCCCTAAAATGAACTATGGTGAACTAGAGATTCATGAATGTTTCTTGAGTTAATTTTGTGTTAAAATGACACTGATGTTTTTAGGCAGTGTGTGAAGTTTGGTGACATTTGGAGGTCAAACGTCCAAGAACGTCCATGACGTTTGGAAGATATGCCTTAGATTGTGCTTGTGTGTCTTCATGTGTTTTAGGGAGTTTTACATGTTCGTTATATCAAAATTGATGTGGGATGTTCCTAAGACCTAGATTACTATGTTTAGGGGTTTAACGTCCGGGTACGACCCCACCTAGGACCCACGAGGGGTCCTAGAAGAGGACCCAAGACTTAGCACCCAAGCTGCCAAATCACTGCTCAATCGACGCCTAGCAGCCAAAGGGCCGTAGTCAAGACGACGCCCCATCGTCTAGGGGCGTAGTTCAAGACTTGGCGTGGGATATCAACACTCCAGCTGCAGCTGCATACCGAAACGACGCCCATGCAGCACGGGCTATCGTTCAGTCGATGCCCCGTTGCTTGGGTCCATCGATGGGTCCAGCAAATGCTGTCACGTTTTCACTGTTGGCTTGAGGTGTTTTGTAAATTCACCCCAAGTCTTTTATGACCCTAGGATGATATTTTTTTATTGTTTTTAATTTATATTAGATTAGTTTTAAGTCCTATAACTAGACAAGAACCCTCACTTCAAATATTCAAACTCTCTCTCTAAAGACAAACTCTCTCTAAAACTCCATACAAGCTAAGACTCAAGAAGGAACTAGGAGGGCTGTTGGTGGACTTTTCTTCACCAAAAATCATTGGGGTTTCTTCTATTTGAGGTATGGTAGTCATCCTTGAACTCTCTTCCATTCAAGGAGTCCTTTCTAAAAGATTTCATAAAGGGTTTTCAAACTCTATCTTCTTCTATCTTTAACTCTAAACGTGGGTCTTGCATGAAAACATTTTAAATGATGCAAATATGATGTTTCTAATGTTAGTTGGTGATTTTAATGCTAAAACTTCAATGAAAATATGTTAAAGCTTTATATCAAATTTTGACTTAAGGAATGGGTTAAATAAGCACGATTTTGTAGTCTTTGAGCTTTGGTTTCTTTGTGTTGATATTGTTGCTTAGCTACTGCCCTAAGGGATATATTATGATGAAATGTTGAGTAAAATATTATAGGTGATGGAAGCTTGGATAAAGGGTAAGTTGTTTATGTTGTTTAACTTTATTATGAAATGCTCTTCAGTGGTATGGTCCACCTTCTTGGTGGCGGTGTTTACTTGATGTATTTGGATATATTTGGTATGTATTGTGAGTATGGATTTGAAGGCCTAATGTGTGAAATGAAGTGATAATGAAGATGGTTCTTGTAATGTGCATTATGAAGCTTGAATTGTATGTTTTGATTAGATTATGCCCAAATGAAGTAAGTGTATATGTTGAGCATGTTAAAGTGTGTAATGTGATGAAAGAAGGTATAAGCATGCATAGGAGTTAATGTAAATGAAATGATGCTATGTGGAAGGTGTGATCACATGTACACACACTTTGAATGAATGAATGAATGAAGTTAAAGAATGTGAATGAAAAGGGGAGTTTGGGGTGAACACTCTTCATGAGTTGAGATGAAGTGTTTAGTAGTAACATCATTGTCTTCCAAGGGCTTTCTAAGATAGGTAAGAGGATGGATACCCTTCGTGAATTGAGATGTGGTGTCCACTAGTTATCCTTAACCTATAGTATAAAATATTGAGAATCTATGGAAAGTTATGCCTAGCACCGAGAGGATATGAAGAAGGGGTGGTTACACTTCGTGAGTTGAGATTTTGAATTCAAATGTACCTCTTGAGATGAGTACTCCTCGTTAGTAGAGAATGAGTTACTTAGTAGAAATCTCATTATCCCTTAACTATGCGCTTGCATAGGTATAACTATTGGGAAAGCCATGTAAAAGCTAAGAGAATGACTTTACTCTAGACAAGTTAGGATCCCTCATCCAATAGGGTTAATATCGGGATTCCATGTCTAGCTCTCATGGTTTATGTTGGCACTAGGTAGGCATTCCGAAAGGGAAGTCTTGGTGAGTCTTATATGAATTGAAAGTACTAAGTCTTCTAGAAGAGTGTGCTACTTAGGGTAGGTGGTGGAATGAGGCACCGTCTATTCATTGCACTAGGTAGGCTTTCCGAAAGGGGAGTGTTGGTGAGTCTTATATGAATGGAATGAGCTAAGTCTTCTAAAAGTGCGTACTACTTAAGGTAGGTGGTGAAATGGGACGCCATTTACTCATTGCACTAAGTAGGCATTCCGAAAGGGAAGTCTTTGTGTGTTGTTTGAGTGTTCGTCTAATGTCTTTTCATTGAGTGGGGACTTGTTTTCCCGAGGCGAGTAAGCTTAGAAGGGGTATTCTTGGGGATCACCTAGGTGTGTATTGAAGGAGTTGTATGGGCGTTTCCTTCATGTCTTACCTTGGTGAGTCTTAGGATAACCTTATCTAAGGAAACTCCTACAGAAATGACTTCATTTTCTCTTGGCTTGACTTTGGGAGTTCACTATTTTGGGATAAAATGAATTCACTGTAATATTGAAAAGGGTTCACTGTAACATTTTGGTACTTCACTGTAAAATGGTTCTTTTTGCTCAAATTATGGAAATACTTCTCTTAGTGTTAAATGATGATTCTTATGTTGTTTTATTTATATATTCATGAAGGTTTTACTTATTTGGCATGAAAGTGTATTTATATTAAAATGTCTCTCTTTGCATGTTTTTGCATATGCCATACTTAGTACATTATTTGTAGTAACCCCATACTTTTCTATACTCTATAAGTATAGGTTTGGAAGCAAGGAGAAGTCTATAAGGCGAAGCTTGGGAATCTACTCTCTCAAGACTTGGTTTGTCCTCATATATTCGAGGACATAGTCTATATTTTCTTAGTTTTGTTATTAAGACTTATTATGTATTTCTTTCCAATGTAAAGGGCCATGTCACTAAGATATTATGTCTTGTATTTAAGTTTGGCTTGTAACGATGATATTTTCTTAGTAATTATGAAAGAATTCCTTTTTATATTAAATGTCGTGAAAAGTTTTAAATTCCGCACTACTTTTCATGTCTTATGTAATGAACGATAGTTATAGGGCTTGTAAAAGACCTCAAAGGGTCAAGTACACCTTGTGACGATCCAAGGATTCTCCCTAACTTCTAGGGGGTACTTGCGGGTCATCACATTGCACCCATCTAGTGATCAATCAATACTTCGTACATGTCTAAAGTGTGATGAGAAAAAAGATAAAACAAAATACTTCTTGCTTTAACTTTCATATGAGATAAAGTGGGAAATGTGGTTTTTTTACACTCATGCAACTGAACATAGAATATATTCTAAGTGTCTACGTACCTCAATTAAGAGGATCAAGTCACAACGTAGTTCTAGGAGATTGAGTGCTTTTTTTTGTTGTGTCGTACACAGTTTATACTCTTGCGGTCCAGGAGTGACATGCAATTTAGGCTCGTACCTTAAGGAGCATCATCTTACTTCAAGGGTAGTACCTCTTAAGAATTTTGGCGTTAATAGGACCGATACTGAAGCCATCAACATCAACAAGATTGTAAGCACCATTTGAATATGCTTCTTGTACAACATATGGTCCATCCCACTTTGAGGTAAATTTGCCACCAGACTTGTGCAAAGTAATGATGGGTCTTCTTACTGCGAGAACTTGGTCTCCAACTTGGAAGCACCTCAACGAACCTTCTTGTTGAAATCACGAGATAGGTGAGCTTGATAACATTCAAGGTTTTATTGGGCTTCTAGACTCTTCTTTTCAAGTGCTTCTAACTCAGCAAGACGCAATCGAGCATTTTATTCTTCAGTAAGCCATTCTTGAATAACAAGTCTCAAAGAAGGTATTTGACTCTCAAGTGGCAAGACTGCTTCAACTCCAAAAATAAGTGATATGGTGTTGCTTGAATTGGAGTGTGGTACGTCATTTTATATGCCCACAATGCTTCTTCTATTCTTTCATGCCAATCTCGTTTGGACTTGGAGACAACTTTCTTGAGAAGGTTACATAGAGTCTTATTGAATGCTTCATCAAGACCATTGGCGGCAGCATGATACATATAAGATTTACGGTGCTTGAAGTCAAAAAGATCACAAATCTTGTTCATTAACTTTTTATCAAATGACTTGCCATTGTCAGTTATTATGTAACGAGGGATGCCAAAACGATAGATGATATTCACTCGGATAAAATTTGCATCATTCTCTTTCTTCATTTCCTTAAGGGCGACAACTTCATCCCACTTTGAGAAGTAATCTGTTGCAGCCAAGATATAGAAGTGTCCACCAGAAGATTTTGGTAGTAGTCCTACAACATTCAATCCCCAAGCGTCAAATGGCCAAGATGTGATGGATGGGTGCAATACTTCGGGCGGCTGATGAATGAAACTCGCATGAAATTGACAAGCATCGCACCTCCGGGCATAATCTAAGCAATCCTTCACCATGGTTGGCCAATAATACCCTATCCTCTTTATGTGAAAGTGGAATTTTGGTCCAGATTGATGTGATCCACATACTCCTGAGTGTGCTTCTTGGAGAGCTTGAATCGCTTCTTTCTCTCCCAAACATCGTAATAGCACACCTTAAAATTATCTTCTATATAATGTGTCGTTGTAGTAGAGGAAATGAGGTGCACGACAACGTATGTCAATTCTTCTTCTTGGATTTTCTTGAAGTATCCATAACACATATAGTCGATAATGGATTGTCTACAATCTTCCTTCGCGGCTTCATAAGTGGTGACGAGATGATCAGGCTCGTCTTCTACATATTCTTCCTCATTTGGCGGCGGTACTATCCATTTTTTATAGACAGTTACTTGCATTTGATAAGGAAGGGTTAGCGTTGAAGCTAGAGCAGCCAATGCACAAACTTTCTTATTCTCTGTTCTACGCACATGTTGAAGGGTTACATCTCCAAGCCATCCTATTAATTTTTTAGCATAATGATTATAAGGGCGTAATTCAGGTTTCTTCACCTCATAACTTCCCAGAAGTTGATTAAATGACTGATTGAGATTCACCAAAGACTTGTAAGTGTAATTGCTTCATGTCGACAGCCATTTCAAGTCCAAGTATCAATGCTTGGTATTCAACAACATTACTAGAGAAACATTGTTTCAAAATAAAGGATAATGGAAGAATCTCTTCTTGAAAAGTGATGAACACCACGCCACCACCAGCTCCGCCACGATGTGCAGCCCCATCAAAGTACATTTTCAACGAGGTTGAACTTCAATTAACATCGCATCTTCATCAGGAAGCTCATCAGTTAACTCCCAATCTTTCGGTATAGGATGGTCTGCTAAGAAATCGGCCAATGCTTGTCCTTTAACTTCCTTTTGAGGGATGTACACGATCTCAAACTGTTTGAATTGGAGGATCCATCTTGCTAGTCGGTCACTATGGACAGGTTTCGACATAACAAACTTGATGGGATTTTCTCTAGAAATAAGATGAACAACATGAACTTGGAAGTAATGCTTCATCTTTTGAATTGAGAAGACTAGTGCCAACCACAATTTTTCAATTGGCAAATATTTTAGCTCATTTGGTGTCATCATTCTACTCAAGTAGTAAAGAGAGTTTTCTTTGCCTTCACTATACTCTTTAGCTAACAGGGCTCCTACGGACCTTTCTTGTGCCGCATTGTAGAGCATCAATGGCTTTCTAGGTATAGGGGCTGCCAAAACTGGAGGTTTTGCTAAATACTATTTGATAGTTCTAAAAGAATCTCTACATGTTTCGTCCCGATTAAAAGGAGCACCTTTCTTCATGAGATGACCAAATGGTTGGCATCGTCCTGCTAGATTCGAGATGAACCTCCTCAAGTAGGCTAACTTTCCTTGAGGACTTTTTAACTCATGAATATTTCGAGTCTCAGACATCTTTGATATTGCATCAACTTTGGCTTGATCAATTTTAATTCCTCGATATCTCACAATGAAGCCAAGGAACTTTCCAGAAGTAACTCCTAAGGCACACTTCAATGGGTTCATCGTTAGTTGATATCTTTGAAGCAACTCAAACACCATTCTTAAGTCTTTCAATAATCACCCCTCTTTCTCGACTTTACTACCAAGTCATCAATATAACATTCAATATTTTTATGGAGCAAGTCATCACAGATATTTTGCATAGACCTTTGATATGTGGCGCCGACATTCTTTAAACCAAATGGCATCACTTTGTAGCAATAAATACCTTTTGGTGTGCGAAATGCAGTGAGTTCTTCATCCTTTTATACTATACGGTTTTGATTATATCCAGAAGAACCATCCATAAACGACATCGCCTCATAACCAGTGGTGGCATCAATCATCAACTCTTGAATTGGAAGAGGAAACTCATCTTTAGGGCATGCATTATTAAGTTCTCTAAAGTCAACATAAACTCGAATTTGACCATTCTTCTTCCTTACAGGACAATACTTGAAATCCATGTTGGATATTTGACCTCCCAATAAATCCTGCCTCAGTGAGTTTGTTAACTTCATTTTCTATCAACGGAACCAAGTCTGGCCTAAAACGTCTTTGAGCTTGCTTAACAAGACGAGAACCATTTTTGACTACCAAATGATGGACCGCTACTTTAGGATTCAATCTAGGCATTTATTTATAAATCCAAGCAAAGAAATCTCTATATTCTTTGAGTATATTCATATAAATGATTTCTTCATCAACTTCTAGAAATGCGTTCAAGTAAGTTGGCCTTGGGTCTTCATTAGTGCCAAGATTAACTTCCTTCAAAGGATCTATTGTGGCCTTTACTCCTTCTTCAAGTTCCGGTGGAGCATTTCCAGCATCTTCCTCTTCCAAAGGATCATTGTCATTTACAGATATATGACAACACGAGACAATATCTTCTAACTCTTCATCAATCTTCATTTGAGGCAAAGAATCGTACTCACTTTGGATTGTAACATGGTTTGACGAACCTACACTTTCTTCATCTTCCCCGCGCTCCTTAGTGTAAACCACAGTGTGAACTTTTTCCTTGAGTTCCTCTTTACACGAAACTACAAGTTCCACTCGTCACCTCATTCTAGAAGGGATCAAACTTCTAAAGTCCTTCCGAATTAAATGTGAAGTAGGCTTTGTAACTTTTAAATAACTTCTTAGATTTTTGTTATTCTTCTTCAATGGACCTAACCTCTCAAACACAAAAGTTCTTGTAGTCGTTTCCCCAAGTCGATCAAAGACGGAAGGCCTTTTATTGGGATTAGTAATGTCATCTTCAAAAGTTATATGATTATTGCTTGCCCTTCATATGGAGATGCGAACCGGTGGTGGTTGGTTATAGCCTAGACCTTCACGTGCCTACCTGGTTTTATCTTCTGATGGGAGTTTCCCTAAAACTGATGGCTCATTGGGGTTTTACTCGTCCTTCGCAAATAACTTGTAAGCATTATGATCAAAACCTTCACTTGTGCGTTTTGTAGGTAGTGCCACAACTCGCACTTGATTTTGAGTGATTGTCTTTCCTTGCAGTTTTGAAGACAAGGTTACTGAATCAATTTGTCTGATAGGAAGAGTTAGTCCTCTTAATGTATCTTTTTGAAGGTGAGATGATTTGACTTCTTCTTTCTTTACTTTGGGAACATGGCGAAGTCCAGAAGTCAGTTTCTTCTTTGGAGACATGATCTTCCCTTCAACAAGATTAGGACAAAGTCCTTTAGTGTCAAATTTTACCTTTCCTATTGACACATCAACTCTTTTGATCGTGATCTTATAAGACTTGGTTGATTTGACATCATTAGATTTTGCCTCTTTAACAACATAACCCTTTAAATAGAATTTTGCATCAGCAAAGTGTGTCTCGACTTTGGTGAAAGGATTATCATCCACACCTATTTTCCTTTCGATTCTGCCTTCAAGATACTTCAAACATTGATAGTAAGAAGATGAGACGATCCTAATATCATGTACCCAAGGCCTTCCAAGCAATACATTTCTATCGCAGAAGCTTCAATAAGCCTATCCTTGCAATTCAGGCTCGCGTTCCTCCACTGATTTATGAAGTCTATGATCGGTTCATCCTTTCTTTGGCGAGTATTTGTGAGTTCTACCATGCTCACTGTACGCCTTGTGCTGCTGAAGCGATTGAGAAACTCTTGCTCTAGTTATTCCCAACTATCAATAGAATCATACTCGAGACCCGTATACCAATAATAGGCATTTCCCTTTAGAGAGCGGACAAACTGCTTTACAAGGTGGTCCCCATAGGTCCCAACATTATTACATGTCTCCACAAAGTTTGCAACGTGTTGCTTCGGATTCCCTTTGCCCTCAAATTGTTGAAATTTGGGAGGTTGATAACCAGCAAACATTTTGAAGTTATCAATTCTAGCAGTGTATGGCTTAACATACATATGAGAAGACTTGGTGGAGACTTCATACTTATCTTTGATAGTGTCTTTAATAAGCTCCTTCAGGCGATTGAATGGGATCATTCCTTCAGAAAAAACTGGCATCACTTTAACAAGCGGGGCTTTCTTCGCAGGATCCTCAATTTCTTAAACTTCAACACCCTTCCGAGGCTCATGGCTCGCTTCTCCATCTATATTCCTTCCATCCTATCCATCAACTTATCAATTCGAGACTCTTGATGTTGTACATGTTTTTTCAATCATTCAACCAACTTCGTAAGATTTGCGAGTTGTTCATCAGGGGAAGAAAGGGCAGTCACCATTGTTTGCATGACCATTGGAGATGTAGGAGAGTAGCATGGATTATCGCATAAGTTGATCTTCAGTGGACTCACGTTACACGATGCACGTGGAGATGATTCATTGGTTGAATCATAGCTTTTCCTTGTGGTAGAGTTCTTGTCAACCAGATTGCTCAAGTTGAGCTAAGGTCTTCTTGGTCTTTTCAGCAACACTTGCTTTCCCCTTCTGAAGCATTTGTGGAGGAAGTGGATCCTTTTGGAGTTGCATACCCAAAGACTGGAGTTGACTCGGACGACACTTGAAGTGTTTGTTGTCCTAGCATAGCAGCTTTGCTCCTTGTAACAGCTCCAAAACTTTCAAAGGTAACACCCATAATGTCTTCAACTTCAGTAGAGAACTTGGAGCTAGTGGCCTTAGAGGCAATGATTGAGTCGTTCTACATGGAAGTCATATCGTTGTTCTTAAATGCTTGAGAAGTTGAGATGAGAGGTAGCTATTGTCCCACTGGGCGTGCCAGAATTTGTAGACAATAAAATTCGCATTGAGAAAACAATAATCAAGAATGAAAGATTATAGCAACAATCGATTTGTTATTTCAAGTGTGAGTGTTACAATCTCTGTGATTCCTCTGAATTTGTATTTTCAAATATAATTCAAGGGTTTTAAAGCTTGATCTTGAACTTGAGATTTATCTTGATCTTGTTCTCTATCTTGATCTTGATCTTGCACTTAAACTTGGACTTGGACTTGATCTTGACTTAAACTTGAACTTTATCTTGATCTTGACTTCTAGTTGAATCCAAGGTCTTCAAGCTTGATCTTGAATCCGACGGTCTTGATCTGTATAGTTCTTGATCTTGATCGTTCTTGAAACTTGAATGCTTGAATTCTTGAACTTGTAGAGAAATCTACAGCTTTTGATCCACGAGCTTTCTCTAGATTCTTGTTAAAATTCTTGGTTCTGTTTTTCTGAATTATGAGATCCCTATTTATAGTTTTAGAATAGAGGAGTTGCAATTGGAATGTGATTTCCTTCGGCCAATCAGATTTAAGTGACATATCATATGTGCTTTATGGAGCGGAATTTAATTAAATTTATATTTATCTGAATTTCAATAATTAAAATCAATTATATTAATCCATAATATTTATTTTGACTAATATATTCATTAATTTAATATAATTCAAATTATTTAATAATTTATTTTTAAATAAATTTTAAATGATTACAGATCCATATACAGAGAACGTCTTGACACCATCCATACAGATTCCTCAATGCAATATTTTGAATAATTCAAATTTGAGTCACCATCCTTACTAAAAACTGAACCAATATTCTGTATGTCACGTTAATGGATTGGAACCTCTTCTCTTCAAAAATTTGCCAGGCTCTTTGTGAATCAATGTTACGTTAAGAACAGTTACATTATTGGGAGATGCTGAAGCTGTATAGGACTGAGAATGAGTCCTGTCTAACAATACTCTGCTTAAGAAACAGAGTTCTGACTTGCAATGCTTAATTGAGAGATAGATTTACAACAACTAACTGATGCTACATACTAAATTTACATTCCATGTTTGATTACTCAATTAAATGGGAGAATGGGTAATCAAACTTTTCAATTGTCGTATTTATTTATAGATTACAGAATATGGGTAATTCGATACTTGGACTTGTAGATTTTAGAGTCGACTACAAAAAGAAAATGGAACAGTATATTACGATTGCAATCAGTGCCAGTTCTATTACTCAATTTATGTTTTGGCTTTGAACATTATGCAGTCAAGAAACGTTGCATCTGTTTGCCCATCTTTTTCGTTCAATGTAATGTAGCCTTAATTTGGAGTTGGTTACTCGACTAATAGATATTGAAACCTGCAGTATTCCTTCTCCGCGGGAGCAGAGAAAAGCCTCCGCCTCCCTTTTTCGGAATATGCTTTTAAAATAATCTTGGCACTAAGAAATTCATAGAAAATGACTCATCCCATCACACTATTCCATAAGCAGAAGAACCAATGAAATGACTCCACGATGTTGGCAAAGTGGGTGAAGAATGAGATACAAATGGCGGCTGTCAATCTATGATGTCGAATGGCTACGGGATACTTGTGCATTTTCCCTTGATATTATGAACCTTTCAGTGAAAATCCTAGCTCCGCTCCTGGTTCAAAGAATACGTTTACCCCTCGAAAAATTTCAGGGGAATTTAGCATTTTTTCTTTGTAAAACATGAAATCAGCATAGAATTCCATCAAATACAAAGGGGTCGAAACAGAAACTCCAGTAAATAAAAAAAATAAATCCAAACTGTGAAGCAAAATTCAGAATCATTCTAACTAAATTTCAAAAGAGAAAAAGGAGCTATATTTGAATACCAAGATTCACCTTAAGATCTTTGGAATTATATTTATTTATGAGTGTATTGCTTTGTTTTGGTGCATTTATGTAACACATTTATGTAAATCTTTCCCGGTTTTATTTGAATTTCTCACCGTTTGGAAATGTCTATTCTGAAAGGTTGCAACTTTCAGGAACAGCCAGGACGATTTGAAAGGTTGCAAACTTTCATTAATGGTCGTGTGGATTTTGAAAGGATTGCAACATTTCGGAACCTGTTCTCCTTGCATATAAATACCATTTATTCTTCAGAGTTTTTCCTTACGAATTTTTCTAATTTCTCTTCTTCTTCAGCACAAAAAATTCTTCGTGTACTTTATTGTTGTTGAATGTTTTGTTGACACCAGAGTTTTTGATATCTAGAAGCTGGTGATTGAGATCATTTTATCTTGGAAGGATATATTCCAAATAAAACCTCGAATACTATAGGGGAATAATTTCCTTAAGGGGACACTGTACATTCAGTGGACTTGATTTCTTTTGTTTTTATTTTCCAGATTCTGGTACGCTTACATATTTTAGTTTTTCTGAATTAATTTTTGTTCATCTCCCTTATTGATTGATTAAAACTTTGGTAACTTAGTGTTTCTGCAAAGTTTTGTTGGAATTAGTAATTCTGTTTTCAAACACAGATTGATGACATAGGTGAATTCATCAAGTGTACACAACTTTGAATACACCATCCTTAATTAAGAACTATGAATTCATTAAGAGTTAATAACTCATCCCTCATTTTTAGTAGCAGCTCAAACACTCTAAGTTAGTGCGCAGAGTCAATATCGACTTGTTCTTACCCATATGAATCTACTTCATGGTATCTCCAATCATATAGTTTGGGTTCCCATCTCTGTTTACTATCAATTGACCTTAAACCCAGTTCTATTGAGGTCTGATGAATTAATTTTCTTCCCACTAGTTTAGTTAGTGAATCGGTCAAATTCAATTCTGATTTCACATAATCAATTGAAATAATTTCATCTTTTGGCAGCGGCTTAATGACATGATGCGTCAATTTCATGTGTCTTCTCTTACAAGTGTAATATTTATTCTTCACAATAGCAATTGCGGCTTCACAATACCAGCGTATAAACACATGAGACAATTCATCCTTATGAAAGGGATCCACAGTTCATCCTTTATCAAAGGGATCAATAATTCATCATTTATTAAAGGGATCACATATTCATCCTTTATTAAATGGATCAATAATTCATCATTCATCGAAGGGATCAACAATTCATCATTCACCGAAGTGATCAACAATTCATCCTTCATTGAAGGGATATTCACTAATAAATTTCTTAGTCATTCGTCCTCATAATCAGCCAGCTCCAGAGCTATAAACTCTGACTCCATAGTCGATCTAACAATGATCGTTGTTAGCTGATAGGATACAACATCTGCACCTAAGGTAAACACATATCCTCTAGTGTATTTTGTCTCATCTGAATCAGAGATCTAGGTTGCATCACAATACCATTCTAAATTTGAAGAAAAACCACTATACATGATGCCATGAATAATGGTTTCTCTCAAATATTTTATCAGTCTATTCAACGCCAATCAATGCTCATTATTGAGATTATGAGTATATCTACTCAATCTACAAACAACATAGGCAATATCAGATCCAGTAAAATTCATCAAATGCAATAGAATTCAAATAATTTGAGCATATTTAGACTGAGCAACTGGGTCACCATAATTCTTTTTCAATTTAGAGTTAACATCATACAGAGTGGTTGCAGGTGTCACCTCAAAATATTCAAACTTTTTAAGAAGTCTTTCCACATAATATTTTTGTGACAACATTATATCATCTTCACTCCTTTTTACCTTAACTCCCAAAATCATATTTACTTCACCTAGATCTTTCATACCAAAATTAGTAGACAAAAATAATTTGGTACATTTCAATATATTTATACTTGTACCAAATATAAGCATGTCATCAACATATAAACATAGTATCACATAATCATTGTGTAGCATTTTAGTATAAACACATTTATCAACTTCAACGGAAGATTTTTTTTTCCAATAAGACTTGATCTTATTTTTTATGCCAATGTTTAGAGCTTGTTTAAGACCATAAAGAGATTTAATTAACTTACATACTTTATTTTTTTGTCCAGGAATAATACATCCTTCAGGTTGAACCATATAAATTTCTTCTTCTAAATCAACATTTGAATTTTTACATCCATTTGATGAATAAAAAGCTTGTGAATTGATGCTAAGACAATTACAATTTGAATGGAAGAAATTCTAGTTACTGGTGCAAATATATCAAACTAATCAATATTTGTTTTTTGAGAAAATTCTTTCGCTACTAACCTAGATTTATATTTTATCTATAGATCCATCATGATTAAGTTCCTTTTTGAAAATCCATTTACAGCAGATAGGCTTTGCACCAGGAGGTAAGTTACTTAAAATCCATGTTTTATTTTTCATAATTGAATCAATTTCAATTTTTATTTTCTCTTTCCAAAATTTTGCATCTGAAGAAGATATATCTTCAAAATAATTTAATGGTTCATTATCAACATGAAAAGTTTGAAAATCATTTCCATAAGAAAAATATTTTTCTCCTGGCCTATTGCTCCTTCGCAGTTTCTCAATATTAGAGGCATGGGAAGTTTTATCACAAAGAGGAAAAATATGTTCAAAACATTCAACATTCTTTGTCTCAATAATAATATTGCAATCAAGTACATCACTTTTCAACACAAGAAATCTATACGCAACACTATGTTCAGCATATCAAATACGCAACACTATGTTCAGCATATCAAATAAGCATACAATCAGGAGTATTACAACCTATTTTTCTCTTCATAGGTTCAGGCAACAAAACTTTAGCAAGGCACCCCGACACTTTTAAATATTTCAAGTTAGGTCTATAACCTTTCCACAATTCATAAGGAGTTTTACGATTCTTTTATGCAAAATTTTTTTCTGTAAGGGACATGAAAATAATATTTCTTCACCCCATAAATTGTCGGGAGTATTAGAACTAATTAACATGAAATTCATCATTTCTTACAAAGTTATATTTTTCCTTTCAGCTTCTCCATTAGACTCAGGTGAATAAGGCGGGGTTACTTCATGAATAATTCCTTCTTTATCACATAAAGCATATAAAGATACGGTACATATTCTCCACCTCTATTAGATCGAATTCTTTTTATTTTCCTAACAAGGTGATCTTCAACTTCAGACTTATTAGCAATAAAAGCATCAAATGCATCATCTTTATTTTGAGCAAATAGAATTTAGTAATTCTGAAAAAATCATTAATAAAGTCACATATTATCTTTTACCACCTCTAGTCGTAGTTTATTTCAAATCACACAAATCAGTGTGGATCAATGATAATAATTAAGTTTCTCTATTTACTGAAAATATGACTTTTTAGTAATTTTAGCTTAAGCACATATTTCACATTTATTAAAATTATTTAACTCTAAATCAAGTAAGCACATATTTCACATTTATTAAAATTATTTAACTCTAAATCAAGTATTAAACCAAGAGATCGCATATTCTTAATATATGACACATTAACATGTCCTAATATAGCATGCCATAAAGAAAGAGGCTTTCATGAATGCAGATTCACTGAAATTATCACAAATATTAAGCACAAATAAGCCATAGTTATAAAATTCATTACCCATAAAAAAATTATTTTTAGTCAATATGACTCATTATTTTCAAAACAAACTTTCATTCCACCTTTTCCTAATCGTCCCACAAAAATCAAATTAGTTTGGATATTAGGAACATACATATACATTACTCAATGCCAAAATTTTACCAAATGCGAGTTTGAGAAGAACTTTTCCTTTCCCAAGAACTTTAGTTGTCCTCGAGTCACCAAAATAAATAATTTCTTCTCCCTTTCAAAATTGGGTGTATGACACAAAATCATTTTTGTTTGTCCAACAGTGCCTAGAAGCACCATAATCTATCACCCAATTTCTTACATTGACCACAATATTTATTTTTGAAATGACCGCAATAATCATATCATCCGTTTTAGCCAAATTTATTTTTAGCTTAGCGGGTTTGTCATTTCTTTTCAACATTCATTTTCTTTGAGGTGTATTTTTGAAGGTTATTTTATTAGCATTGGATTTGTAACCATGTCTACTTACATACCTATAATTTCCTTTACCGTAAGCCTCTTGCAGAATGACTTGAATAATACCAGTCATGGTAGCACCAACACCAGTATCATCAATACCATCAATAATTTCAGGACACATGTAATTTACAATAGTTTCTTTGATTGTTGGGAAATAATTGAAATTTCACAATAATAATAATAAATAACTTTATAATTTAGCAAAATAGTAATTCTAAAAATAGGATAAATATTGCTACGATGATATATAAATAATAGTGCATAAAATAGATAAATACTTGAGTCATGCTGGACACTATCCTAAGAAACTATTTCAACAGTTTCCTCAGGATTAAACAAGCACTTCCCTATCTTAAATAGTGGTTACGGGAATCAGCAAATTAATTAACATCAACAGATTATTAAGGGATATAAAATATAACATAGCTAAATAATAATCTAAAGTAGAAAGGCAACAAAAGAGATATAGAACACGAAGGAAAGTAAATTGTAAAAGAAGAATAATGTTTGTTAGGAATTTTTCACTTACCATTCTTCAAAGAGAAAAGGCTTATTTATAGGCCAAAGGAAGAGTGCCAATCACAAGACAAACTGTCTTAGACACTTGTCTATTAGTTTTCACGCAAAGTGCCATATGAAGATAAGTGGCAACATTTGGACAAGTGGCAAGAAGGGTGTAAACTAATGCCAAATACTACACTGCAGACTTTGCCAATTCTCCAACAATTTTTTTCCCTTTTCAAATACATTTTTCAAAAATAATTGTTTAAAATAAAAATATTTACTTACAGAGATAAGATAAACGTACACACTATCCTCCCAAGACAGTCAGGGGCTACACCGAGTTTGTTGTTGTTAGTTTTATGACGTGTTTGTTAGCCTATGACTAAAGTCACGAGTTTTCTTCCTTTGTGACTCAACCAAATTTTGTTTTCATTTGTGTGGAAATAAATTCAGCCTAGTTATTCGTAGACAAATTCGACTGCTAAAATAGAAATTGGACAGAATTAAAATCTTCATATCATTTAATCTACAATTTCTCATATTGATATCAATCTACTTGACTCAAACGGTATTTGCCATCCTGGATATCGTCCCTTCCATCACTGAACGGAGGACTATAACAACGTGTTTCTTCCGTTCTACTCTCCAAGAATACAAGAACAACGGTTTCAGACTCACCTATAAGTTCCAGGAAGATAGAAATAAACGTTTAATTTAGTTGTACTTAATGAATAAGTGGTATTGAATCTATGAAGAACATGCTACGTATGGACTCCTGCACTGTCTTCCATCAGCAGGTCGATTCTCTTGGAAAATTTGCTGCAGGTGGTGCACTATGTAGGGCGTTGTAGTCAGAGTAGATTTCCAGTGTAACCTTAATGCATTAGCAAAATGTCTGTCCGACTCTTAAGGTATAAAGTTGTTATGTTTCTTTCAAAGTCTATACGACATGTAATAGTCTTATCCTAAACAAAGTAGTTGTGTGGTGGTCCTATTCCTGGCATCCAATTGAGTTGGCAAAACAAAGATATGCTTTTTGTCTATAATAAGGTAGCACACAAAAAGGATGTGTAATGTGTTATATACAAGTGGTTGGACTTTGTGTTTTGACTTAAGAATGTGAACTATTGATAGTTTCTTGCATTCACTTGTGTGACAGAATGAATGGGCATATGTGAACTTTTTGCGATATATACATCATCAAAAATGTTGAATAGATACACAAAGAAAACATTCCGTTACTTCTTCTCTACCAACTTAATTAGTTTTGAACATTTTTAGTGAAGAAATGGATTGTGTAAATGATAGAAACTAAAAGAAACGAGATAAAATAAAAATTTACTGGTTAAATAAAGTGCAAGAATCTTAAACACTACATTAACCAATAACAATGTCCTATGGAGTGGACAAATATACAGATTCAAAGACAATAATAATATATTTTGTGAAAAACATAAAGATAACTCCTAATGGATAGATATAGAAACAATTACTTCTATAGATAATTGATGTTACTAGTAATAACTTATAACTAATAGATACTTATTGCTTATTATTTTATCCTATTTAAGACAAAGAAACTTAAGACATATAAACTAAGATAGATTATCCCCAGATGTTGCTTGCCTATACTTTCTTCCAGAGTAAGTCCTTAAAGGAGCATTTGTATCAATTCTCATATCAGTGCATCTCCCTAAAAAGTCTTTTTGTCCTCAAGGCGAAAAGAAGTATACTAATCTGCAATGAGATCATAGTTTTCCTAACTAGCTTCTTCAAATGGACGGTCAGCCCATTGAATGAGCAGTTCCAACGAAGAAGAACCAACTTCTTTGAACCATCGATGTGCAAGAATCTTGGCAGGAGATATTATGAGTTCTCAATCTTCATTAAGAGGAAGAAGGGCGGGAGGTATAATAGCTTGTTGACCATGAGCTTGACGGAGCATTGATACATGAAAAATCGGATGTACTTTGGAGGAAGCAGGGAGCTCCAGTTCATAAGCTACAGGTCCAACACATCGTACAATTTTATATGGTGCGAAAAATCGAGGTGACAATTTTTTGCACCTGCACTTAGCCAAAGAACGTTGACGATAAGGTTGAACACGTAGAAAGACATAACCTCTAACTTGAAAGGTAACATCTCAACGATGAGAATTAAGTTGTTGTTTCATTTGAGTTTGAGCCTTTAACAGGTTATCTTTGAGAACATTCAACACGGAATCACGATTCAAAAGTTGTTCTTCATATTCAGCAATGCGTGTTTCTCCATGAACAAAAGGAGAAATGGATGGAGGGTCCCTACAACAAACAACCTTGAATGGGGTAGTTTCTGTGGATGAATGGAAGCCCGTGTCAAATGAAAACTCTGCACATGGTAGATACTGACTCCATGTACGAGGCTTCTCCATAACAAAGCATCATAAATATGATTTCAAGCATCTGTTAACCACCTCTATTTTTCATCAAATTGTGGATGGTAAGATGTACCCATTCTTAGCCTCGTCTTGCTAAGTCGAAAAAGCTCCTGCCAAAAAGCACTGAGAAAGATAACATCCCGATCAAATAGGATTGACCGAGGAATGCCGTGAAGACGTACAATTTCTCTGCAGAAAACCTTATCAACAATCTTGGCAGTGTATGGGTGAGAAAGTATTATGAAATTAGAATACTTGTTGAGACGATCTACGACAACCATAATTGTATCAAAGCCAGCCAATTTGGGAAGTCCTACAATGAAGTCAAGTGAGACATCTTCCAAAATTCTATCAGGTATAGGTAAGGGTTGTAGAATTCCAACAGGTGTTAGTGCCATGGTATTTGGCTTGTTGACAAACCAAATAGTTTTGAACAAAGATCTTAACATCATGCTTCATCCTTGTCCAGAAAAAGTTGGAGGAAAGACGCTTCAAGGTTTTCAAATATCCTCCATGCTCGTAAGAAAGTGTGTCTTGAGACTCTGAGAGAAGCTTTTGTCCAATATAAGATTGGTCTGGAACTACCAACCTTTCCTTGAAATAAAGTTTCTGATCCACAATATGAAAATCTTGTTGTAAGGAAGAATCATGGTGAATGTCTTAAAAAATTTCACGAGTATATGTATCTGATTGGAGAACATTTTGCCAGTTGGAAAAATCCATTGGCACAGGAATAGCAAGCGTCAGAAATTCAGCATTTAATGGCCTCCTTGAAAGAGAATCCGCTCCCAAATTATCTTTTCCAGCTTTGTGAACAATTGTGAAGTTGAAGGAAAGCAATTTCCTTAATAATCTTTGCTGCTCATTAGTAGTAATACGCTGGGAAAGGAGATACTTAAGGCTGCAATGATCTGTTCAGACATAAAAATGATGGCCCAAGAGGTAGTGTCTCCATTTTTGCAAAGTTAAAACAAGAGCAAGCAATTCACGGTCATAAGTAGACTTCAAATGAGTAGAAAAATAAAGTCCCTATTCCATCTGAAGAAGCATCACATTGTACCACAAATGGTTAAGTAAAATCTGGAAGTTGTTTTTAGAAGTTGGAAATCATTCTCAGCCGAGTTTGACCATTGAAAAGCATTTTCTTTGTGAGTTCAGTGACTGATCGATCCATCAATCCATAACCCTTCACAAATCTGCGGTAATAACCTATTAACCCAAGAAATCCACGTATCTCCTTCACAATAATTGGTACTGGCCACTCCAAGACAACTTGAACTTTATCCCGATCAACACCAACCCTTTTTTTTTTAAATCACATGACCCAAAAAAGAAATATGGATTCGCCCAAATGAGCATTTAGAGGTTTTGGCTACAAACAATTATCTCTCTGGATTTGGAGAGCAGGTTCTATGTGATTGATATGTTGCTCAACAATCTAACTGTATACCAAGATTTCGTCAAAGAATACAAGAATGAATTTGCGCAGGTATGGTCTGAACAAATCATTCATAGCACATTGGAATGTTGAAAGGGCATTAGTGAGACCAAATGGCATAACAATGAACTCATAATGACCAGAGTGAGTACGAAAAACAATTTTATGAATGATCGACACCTATCTGGCGGTAACCAGAACGTAAATCAATCTTTGAAAAAATAGCTGCTCCATGCAATTTGTCAAGAAGCACATCAATATTTGGAATTGGGTACTTATCTCAAATAGTAATTTGGTTGAGACCTCTATAATCAATGCACCTATGCCATGTATTGTCCTTTTTCTTGATGAGAAGGACAGGGCTAGCAAACGGACTGGTACTTGACCATATAAAACCCTTTTGGAGTAATTTAGTAACTTGTTTTTCAATTTCTGCTTTTTTGAAATACGGATAACAATATGGACATATGTTGGGTGGTCTTGAGTTAGGAATCAAAGGGATGGAGTAGATGTGTTGACGAAAAAGAGGTAAGGCATTGGGTTCTTGAAAAATTGATTCAAACTTATTAAGCAAGCTTTAAATATCATTGGATGGAGAATTACCTGAAGTATCAACCTCCTTGAAGAAATACTGAAAAGCAAATGATGCATTTGATTCTTGTGGGACCCCCTGAAGCTTATATCGCTTCCCATTTAAATTAAAAATCAAAAGAATCTCATTCCAGTTATCTTGGACTGTATTTAAATAAGCAAGTCACTTAATTCCAAGCACTAAATCTGCTCCTCCAACAGAGAAAGGATAAATATCTTGATCAATCGTTAATCCGGGGAATTTCACAACAAGATTTTCGCACAGACGGTTCCAACGTATGATATCTCCATTGCCGATCTGAACTCCGAAATAGGGCACAACTTGAGAAGGCAACTTGAATTCTTAAACAATTTTGTAGAGATAAAATTGTGGGATGACCCGCTATCAACCAGAAGCAGCACCTTGCGTCCACTTAAGGTCCCTTGAAGTTTCATCTTTGTCCCTGTTGTGTTACCTAGAAAGGAGTGGAATGAAATATCAACAAGGTAATTTGTATCTGCATCCTCATTAATTATGTCACTTGGAATGTTTTCTCCAGATTCATCACATTCAATGTCGTCATTTGCCTACATAAGAGTAAGAGATGCAGTCTTGCAACGGTGACCCGTTGCAAAATTTTCATTACACCTAAATCAAAGTCTTTTCGCTATGAGATTTTGCTTCTCTATCTCCCAAGCATGATTTGGAGAAGAAAGAGGAGACATCTGTGCAGAATTAAGATTGATTCATGATACGAGTTGGTTGCGTACTGATTGGTAAGGAACATCAAATGCAGAACCAGTTTGGATTGTGACAGATTTGACCATTGGGACCCTTTATGCCCACGATTGGAACTAACTTTTTGCTCAAATTCCAATGCATGGCTCATGGCTTTATAAACAGTTCTAGGTTTATGAATTCTCACATTTGATTTGAGTTCTTCTTTAAGCACAATAAGGAACAGCCCTAAAAAGACAATCTTCTGGGAATCCTTGACCCGGGCAGATCGTTTAGCAAATTCCTGGCGATACACTTGTATTGTGCCCAATTTTCGAATGCTACATAAATGTTCATCTGGATTCTGAAATTCAGCAGGACAATAGTTCTCTTGTAAATCTTTGACAAGGTCCTACCAATACAACAATGTACGCTCATTGTTAATCCACATAAAGATATCAAGCGCATCACCCTCTAAATACATGGCTGCAACATCTACCTTTAAATCATCGGGAGTATGATAGTACCGAAAATGTTTTTCAGCCTTCAAAATCCAGCCACGAGGATCTCCTCTTTCAAATCTAGGAAATTCAATCTTTATGTGTGGCCAATGCGATGGATTCTTCAACCACCAAGGCATATCCGCATCAACATCAACCTGTTTAACCAAAAGAGATCTTCTGGTGTCACGAGGACCTCTACTATGTTCTTGACCTTTTCATTTAGCAGATGTACCAAAACTATCATCAAATCGAGAACGACTAGATTGAGCCTTCACAGCTGCATCTAATGCTTCCAAACGTGATGTTATAATCGTTAATTGCTGGACCATTTGATCATTAGAGGGCTCAGTAGGATGATTTGTGACTGGTTGTGGTGATCGTTCATTAGAAGAACGTGCAGATACCACCATCTTTGATCTTTCTGCTCTGATACCAAAATTATTGAAACTAAAAAGAAACTAGATAAAAATGAAAATTTACTGGTTAAATAAAGTTCAAGAATCTTAAACACTGAATTAACCAATATCAATGTACGTATGGAATGGACAAATCTCCAAATTCAAAGACAAAATAATATATTTTCCCTTTTTAGTATTCCCCTAAAATACACATATTTATAATACACATCAAGATAACTCCTAATGGATAGATATAGAAATAGTTACTGTTGTAGATAACTGTTGTTAGTGATAATAACTTATAACTAATAGATAATTACTTTTTATTATTTTATCCTATTTAAAACAAATAAACTTAAGACATAAAACTAAGATAGATTATCCCCATATGCTTCTCGCCTATACTTTCTACTAGAGTAAGTCCTTAAAGGAGCATCTGTATCAATGCTCGTATCCGTGAAGCTTGTATTTATTATTCTATATACCTTTCTCTGTCAACTTCCTTTCTCCTCAACTCACCTCATTTGTGCCCCGAAGATCAAGCTCTTTCCCTTCTACAATTCAAGCACATGTTTACCATTAATCCTGATGCTTCGTATGATTGTTACGACTATACAGGAATTAAGTCATATCCAAAAACTATTTTATGGAAGAAGAGCATAGATTGTTTCTCATGGTATGAACTTCATTGTGAAGAGAAGATAGGACAAGTGATTGTGCTTTATCTCGGTTGCAGCCAACTTCAAGGCAAGTTTCATTCCAATAGTAGCCTCTTTCAACTCTCCAATCTAAAAATGCATAATTTGTCTTATAATGATTTCATTGGATCGCTCATTTCACCTAAATTTGGTGAGTTTTCAATTTTGACACATCTTGTTTTGCCGAGATCAAGTTTTGTAGGTCTAATACCTTTTGATATCTCTCACCTTTCTAAATTACACGTTCTTCGTATAGGTGATAATATAGGCTAAGTCTTAGGACTCACAATTTTGAACTGCTCCATAACAACTTGAGCCAAATAAGAGAGCTCAACCTTGAGCTCAACCTTGACTATGTGGATATCTCTTCCACAATTCCTCTGAATTTCTCTTCTTATTTAACAATTCTACGCCTTCAATCAACACAATACATGGGATATTTTCACGCTAGGATGACCAAACGAGAAAACTTACTGTCCGGGGAAATTAAAACAATGGCAATTTCTGCACCACATAGCATATAAAGTTCACAAGCCTTTTTGAACAGACCAACACGTCGCTTAGAAAACGTAACTCCTAAGCTTCTCGTATTCTTTATTTTGACCACGTCAACCCTTTGACGACCCTTGCAAATTCTTCTTGTCATTTCTAAACTATCACTAAGAAATTGTGATTTTTGGGCTTAACACCAATAGCTTTATATAAGAAATTGTGTTTTAAAATAACTTAATGATATAGATGTTCATGATTATACTTAGACAATTCATTTTTTCCTAATAAGATTTATATTATTGGATTGCATTTAATCGCTATTTATTTGAGAACAAGTTTGGGAAAAAAGATATATTAAATGTTTAATAAAAACCTTTTACTTTAATAATAATACCAATTTTGCATTTACCATTGAAGTTTCCTAGTCGGTCAACATTTAGAGATTTCTCCTAATTAGAATTATATTATTGGATTGCGTTTGACCGCTATATTATTTAAGAAAATATTTCTTAAAAATATTTTAAACTATTAATAGAAACCTTTTATTTTAATAATGAGACAAATTTTGCATTTACGAATTAATTTTCCTAGTCGATCACATTTAGAGATTTTCCTAGTTAGAATTATATTATTGGATTGCATTTCACCGGCATTTTATTTAAGAAGAATATTTTTTCAAATATATTAAATAATTAATGAAAACCTTTATTGTATAATAACATGAATTTTTCATTTACCATTGAATTTTCCTAGTTGATCATTCTTTAGAGATTTTTTCTAATTGGAGTTATATTATTTGATTGCAGTTGATTGCTATTTTATTTGAGAACAATATTTTTAAACATATATTTAATGATTAATAAAACCCTTTTTATTTTAATAATAACACATATTTTTCATTTACCATTGAATTTAGTTGTCGATCAACATTTAGAGATTTTTCCTAATTAAAATAATATTATTGAATTGCATTTTACAACTATTTTATTTGAGAACAATTTGAAAAAATAATAATATATTAAATGATTAATAAAACCCTTTTATTTTAATAATAACATGTGGTTTGGTTTTACTATTGAATTTTCCTAATCAATAATCATTTAGAGGCATACATTGTATCACATCAAGTATACGCGGGCGTTTTGATTTATAAATATTACGATTATTTATACCGTGTTAATCATGACCTTCTTAATGTTATATATATATATATATATATATATCATGTGGTGATATATTTACCTTTTCAATTTGTAAATGCTAAACAATTCACATCAATTATTATATTAATTTATATTGGATTTATTAACAACTAATAACTCTCTAAATAATAAAATTTGTATGTCTATTTATTTAAATAAATTTACTAGTACAAATATAAAATACAAAATCTAGAAAATAAACAAACCCATTAAAAGGAGTTGAGGGGTATTTTTGTATTTACATAGACTAATACCATGGTATTAAATTCTATGTATTCCTAATATCAGCAACTAACTGTAAGGTATTATTTATACACACTATACAATGTATGGCGTATAAATAATCCATGAATTCATTGGTCATATGCCCTAAAAGTCTACCAAATAATGTATTAATTAATACCATACAAATACATGGACTATTTTCTCCTAGTATTCTATCAAACGACTCAATATAATTTTTCAATTTTTTGGTATTTCTACATCTTATTATATGAACTTTGTCCTAATTAAGCTTTCTTATGCTTGTCTCTCCCCAACCTATGTGTTACCATAAATTGGTATTTCATAAGTAATGAGCTACTACAGGAATTTGTATTGAAACCCTAAATTTTCATCAGAATAACTTCGCCGGTAGGCATCATGGCCAATGCTAGCGATGCCTTTCCTACACTCCATGTTGATGAACAACCACTAAAACCACCATTGAACTATGCAACGACTTTGAATTAAGTAGAAGACAAAATTACAACGCCTATCCCTATCAAAGATATTGCGTACATCCATTAAGAGCCAACGATATTCTGGGAGGAAGAACATGTTGAGACCAAAATCATTAAAGAATATTTGATGTGTGCCATAATTGGAAAATTTTCTTATGGCAGGTTAGAACTAGAAGAAATTTGCAAAATTGGTCCTTTACGGTGTGAGATTCAAGGCGGAATGTAAGGCATGATTCTTGAGTGATAGACATCCTAATTCGGATTACTACTATAGAATATTACGTGCATTGTCATGTCTAAAACCGTCATATATTTTGAAGGCTAAATATGGTATGCTATCAGATACTACCTCTAAAGTTTGAACCCAAGTTCAACCCAGAGGCAGAAACTACTACCGCCTTAGCATGGACCTCTCTTCCATCCCTATCATCATTGAAGAATCCTCGTTTATGATGTCCAAAGAAGTGGGAAACTATTAAATGTTCACATGGCGACGATAAGCAAATCTAGACCTAGTCGTGTAAAGATAAAGTTTGAAGTCAAATTATTGAAAGAATTTCCCAAACGGATCAATCTTGGAAATAAGAAGACATTTACTAGGGAAATCATCTCAACATGGATGAAAATCTTATACGATTACACACGAAAGTATTGCAAATATTGCAAACATTAAGGAAGGGGCATGATTTTCATCGAGGGGGTTTAAAAAGATAAGTAAGCAATTTGGTCGGGGCGGGTAAAATATTAATAGGTCAGATTAGATATAAGCAACTAAATAAAATTCAACTCTACCTCAATACAAACAATAAAATCGAGGATGCATATGTTTGACATAATGTTAAAGTGATTATGAGAGAATGTAATTTTTAAAGTTTTAATTGTGGTCTTGTCTCCATCATGTTGTATATATACGTAACTAATATATGTATCCACGTGATGCGCATAAAATATTAATATTGTATTTTTAATTATTTGTTACTATGATATCTTGTTTGAGTATACTAAATCATATTACCTTACAAAATTCCAAACCGTTCCTCATTAATGAAACATAATCCCTCCACCTCTGTCATGCCTCGATCCTACACGCTGGACGTGGCCGAGACTCTAGAACCATTATTGATACCAAGATAATCCTTGGTCTTGCTTACTACTCCGTGGAAGACATTACTCATCAACAAGATCTTCAAATGCAAAGATTAAATATTGATAAAATCAGAAACATATGGAACTATTCCAATAGCCATAAGAAGGCAACTCAAGTGTCAAAAAATTAAGAAGGGAAAGGGAAAAATATTCCTCAACTACTACTGTCTATGAAACCTCTAAGTACTACAATATATATCAGGAAAAGACCATTAATATCTTAATAAATCTAAAGAATGTAAATGTGAAACTCTTCTGAAAGTAAGGAGGTTTACCAAAGCTAGCTAGAAAGAAATTGGATCAATGAAGTGCTTGTTCATGAACCTGAACAACTTAATTTGTATCATAAATAAGATGCAGATCGAATGTCGTCAGTACATTGAATATATAAGCATATAAGGGGAAATATGAAACATAAGTAATTGAACTAATACTCTGAGAAGACAAAGTGATTCAAAATTCCATCCCGAGTACAGATTCCAAACAAAACGAGAATAAAAATGCAAGAATGCAAAAAATCTAACATCGGTGTGAGAGTACATGAGTTGAAATGATGAGAGTGAAGGATTTTTGAGTTTCAAACCATTTGGCCCTTTTACAATCTATCCATTCGCGCGAGAGTCGGCAAAAGTGAGTCGCGTCTTCCAACCCACTCGGCGATGCGCCGAATGGTATTATGGCTCACCAAGTCTTACAGATCTCCCAACAATTTGGAGGTTCAAACGAAGGACATAATCAGGCTCGCCGACTTGTTTGGCGATTCGCCGACTGAGCTTATTGCTCGCCGAGTTTCACCGAATCCCCTATCAAGCTAGGTGGTTGAAATGAAGGTCTAAATTGGGCAAGTGACATGTTCAGCGTGTCACTGATCGAAAACTTAGCTCGCAATTTGCCCATTTCCCAACACTTTTCACTTTTTAACCTACAAAATCAACACCTATTATTCAAAAGAATGTTTTAAAAAAAACACCAAAATTATGGCTTGTATCCCATGAAACGGTGTTATTTAACATCGTGGTACGATGAAGATACCAATTCAAATTTACTCGAGGATGCCTTTACTTTTCTTCGAGAGTTTGTAGGACTTTAGGAAATCTCTTAATTTTTTCTTGCCTCCTTTTGTGCTATAACTTGTTTCTAATTGGAATATGGTCATTCAATTTGGTATATAACCTATTTCACTCTTCTATCCGTAGATGGTTAACACTAGATACAACAACATCAGGCCTGTATCTCCCGTCAATGCTCCAGCTGAGGAATTTGCAGTGATAGGTTGGGGTTAAGGCTAGTGTAGAGAAAGAGCTAAGGGTAGAAGCCGAGGAAGAATGGCTCCTACTAGATATGGGATACCAGTCAAAAGTGATCCTCTAAATGAGGCCCGTCCCATTCATCATAAAGATATATATGAGAACGTTGAGGAGATTGGACAAGAGGAAGAGGTGCAGGCTGAGACTACCGGTGTTCCCCCATAGACCTAGTGTTAGCCCAACAAATCAGGTCATTCCTGAAATGGTTAGTTGGTCCTGCAGTACTTTCTTCTGCTTAAGAAAATCAATCTCCCGCCAATCCTCCTATTGCTATCATTACTTCCAAGGTGGGTGAAAATGTAGGTTATGATGCTTTCTTTCGTCCTATGTTGGGTTCATTTATGACTGGTAGTGAGTATAAAATGATTACTAAGTTTTTAAAGCTTAAGCCTCTTGTTTATCTTGGTTCTAAGAATGAGGATGCTTATGAGTTTATCTTAAATTTCTATGAGAGGCTTCATAAGTTGGGAATTATCCAACAACATGAGATTGAGTTTGTGACCTTTCAACTACAAGGTGAGGCTAATCGATGGTTGAGGGCTTATATGGAATGTAGATCTTAAGCTTTACCTCTACTTACTTGGACACAATTTCATGCTCTTTTTCTAGAGAAGTATTTGCCTAGAACTTTGAGGGAACGCAAGCACGATCAGTTCATGGATTTGGAGAAAGGTGGTATGTCTATGGCTGCTTCTGAACAAAGTTCCACACTTTGTCTAAAATATGCTTCTCAATTGGTGACTACTGAGGAGGAGATGATCCGTTTATTTATTAGGGGACCAAATTCTGAGTGGCAGGTATTATCTATTCATATGACCTATGTAGGGAGGAGCTTTAATGATGTAACATACTATGTTAAGAAAGTGGAGGGGGTGAGGTGAAATGGTCGGGCTAAGGCATTGGAAAAAGGTCCAAAAATTCAGGCAACTTTCAAAGATCTTATTCCAGAGGTTCAGGAATGCCAATGCTTGCAGCCAAGAACATTCAGTCCACCATGCCTGCGTATATAGGTAATACTACTCCATCTCATAATTTAATTCAGGACAGAAAGGGAGTCAAACCTTCAGCAAGCAACATGCCATCTTTTGATCGTACATGTTACACCTGTGGTGAACCTATGCATATGAGAAGAGATTGGCCCTACCCACGTGTGTAGGATTCTGAGAAACATCATACTAGAGCAGTGGTACCCGCGGGAAAGGGTAATAATGGTCGAGGGCATCCACAAAGTAGGCGAGGAGGTAATTATTGAGGCCGTGGAGGTAGAGGAAATGATAATGTGGGTAGGGGTAGCGTGAAACCAAACATGGAAGTGACTCGTCATGATGATAGGTCTCAGTGTTATGGTTTTCCTAGCAAGAGTGAGGTAGAGGTGTTTGACGTGGTGATTGCATATACTATTCTTGTCTGTGACCGGATGGCTAATGTGTTATTATCCGGTTTCTACTTATTCCTATGTATCCGTGCAATTTGTTATTATTTGTGATATACTTGATGTCCCTATCCATGCTTCTACCCAGTCGGAGAGTCAGTCATAGTGACCCATGTCTGTCGTGCTTGTCCTATTTTGTTTATGGGTTTTCAGACTTGGATTGATTTAGTGATTTTCGATATGACTGATTTTGATATAATCTTAAGTGTGACTTGGTTTTCCCCATATTATGATTTGCTAAATTGTAATACTAAATTTGTAACTCTAGAAATTCTGGGAAAAGAAAAAATTAGAGTGGGAAGAGGTGTACAAGCCTAAGCAAGCTAAGATCATATCCTCAATCCGGGCTACGAAATTGAGTGGGAAGGGTTTGTTGGCTTATTTTTCTCATATTAGCGATGTTGAAATTGAGACTCCATCCATTGAGTCTATTCAAGTGGTATAAGAATTTAGACAAGTGTTTCCAAATGACTTGTGGGGCATGCCTCTGGAGAGAGATAGAGATTTCTACATTGATTTAGAATCTGGTATGAGCCCCATTTCTATCCCTCCATATCTCATGGCTCCGGCGAAATTAAAAGAATTTAAGGCTCAAATCCAAGAGCTTCTTGATAAGGAATTTATTCGTCCTAGTGATTCCCCATGGGGTTCTCTAATTTTGTTTGTTAATAAAAAGAATAGTAGTATGAGAATGTGTATAGATTATCAGAAATTCAGTAGGGTAACTATTCGAAACAAGCATACTTTCCTCGAATAGATGATCAATTTGACCAATTAAAAAAAAATCGTAATCTAATCTCAGGGAATTCCGATAAAAAGGTACTTTTATACCATGGAAAGTCATGACTTTGCTGGCTAATTAACCCAATCTCAAAGGGTTCCCTCGAACAGAATGGACACTTTATGAAGATATTGTGTTTCACAAATTAAAACATCTATGAATTGTAGTAGCAAATCTTCAAGGAGGAGAGTCCCATATGTTTGTAATATCATTGATAAACAAGAGATTAATATGTAATGCAATTTAAAGGATAAAATCAACATGACAATGGGCGGATAACATAACATATATAATTAAAATTACTAAATTCATAACTGAAAAAGATTACATGATGAACACAACACTTAGTACTGAATTCAACAGAAAAATAACAGATGAACACAACACTTAGGATAACTCAAATGACAAATGAACCTAGACACTTAAACATAATATTTTATTTTTGACAATTCCATAACGCGCACTCTAGGAATGACGACTGAACTAGTAATTGCAAACTATGGAAGAAGTAGATCCACTAACCCTATTAGAAAAGGGTCCACCAACATTGAGTCCATATGAAGAACTTTAGCTAGCACAATTAGGAGGAGTCCAAGCACTTCCCAATGTCTGAAATGGGAATGCATTATTATTCACCATTTGTGCCTCTTTTTCAACAATTTTCTTTAGAATTTCCAATGCCTTCTTCAAGTGTTAAAGTTGGAATTAATTAAGTACTTCAATAGGAGATACCCACCATACACCATCAACTCTCTTCCTAATTTCTCGAAGGGATTCTCAACAATTTTTCTTTATTTGGGGAACCTCCTCGAGTTTCATAAGCTTGGTATTAAGCTGATGAATACCAACTTCTCTATGAGCCATGATTTGTTTATTGTCGACATCGTTATTTGGTGGAGAGAGGTTGCTCCCAAGGAACTTCTCCACCAACGTGTCCACACTAGGGATACCAAAGGAGAAAATATTACCGTCCGGGGAAAATATAACAATGGAACGTTCGGCACCACATAGCGTACAAAGTTCACAAGCCTTTTTGAACAGACCAGCACGTCACTTAGAAAACTTAACACCTAAGTTTCTTGCATTCTTTACTTTCACCATGTCAACCCTTGCAAATTCTTCTTGTCATATCTAAACTATCACTAAGAAATAGTGATTTTGGGCATAACACCAAGAGCTTTATATAAGAAATTGTGTTTTAAAATAACTTAATGACATAGTCATTAATGATTATAAATAGACAATTAATTATTTTCCTAATAAGATTTATTTTCTTGGATTGCTTTTGACTGCTATTTTGTTTGAGAATAATTTTGGAAAAAATATATATTAAATGATTAATAAAAATCTTTTACTTTAATAATAATACCAATTTTGCATTTACCATTGAAGTTTCCTAGTCGATCATCATTTACAGATTTTTCCTAATTAGAATACGTTATTGGAATGCATTTGACTGCTTTATTATTTAAGAACAATATTTCTTAAAAATATATTAAATTATTAATAAAAACCTTTTATTTTAATAATAACATGAATTTTGCAGTTACCATTGAATTTTCTAAATCGATCACCATTTAAAGATTTTTTCTAATTAGAATTATATTATTGGATTGCATTTGACCGGTATTTAATTAGAAACTAATATTTTTAAAAATATATTAAATAAATAATGAAACCATTATTTTAATAATAACATGAGATTTTCATTTAATATTGAATTTTCCTAGTCGATTATCATTTAGATATTTTTTCTAATTAGAATTATATTATAAGATCGCATTTGACCGCTATTTTATTTGAGAACAATATTTTTTTTAAATATATTAAAACATTAATAAAAACATTTTATTTTAATAATAACATGAATTTTGCATTGACCAATGAATTTTCCTGGTAGATCAACATTTAGAGATATTTCTTAATTAGAATTATATTAATGGATTGAATTTTACTTCTATTATATTTGAGAACAGTTTTTGTTTTCAAAAAAAAATATATTTAATGATAATAAAGCCCTTATATTTTAATAATAACACGAGTTTTTCATTTACTATTAAATTTTCCTTGTCAATATTCATTTAGAGACATACAATGTATCAGATCAAGTATACGATGGCGTTTGGATTTATAAATATCATTGGTATTATTTATAATATGTTACTTATGACCAATTTAGGCTTAAAATAAGATCATGATATTATCAAGTGCTTTCTGGATCGTCTCTGACCTTCTTATTGGTATTTATTTCCAAAATGCTTTTATATATCTCATTTGGTGATATAGCTGCCTTTTCGATTTGTAAATGCTAAGCAATTCACATTCAAATATTATATGAATTTGTATTGGACTTATTAATAACAAACAACTCGCTCTAAATAATAAAATTTGTATGCCTATTTATTTAAATAAATTTACGTGTACAAATATATATTATAAAATGTAGAAAATGAGAAAACGTGTGAAAAGGAGTTGAGGGGTATTTTTGTCCTTACATAGACTAATACCATGGTATTAAATTCTATGTATTCCTAATATCACCAACGGTAATATTTTAGTTGGACACCCCATACAATGTATAATGTATAAATAATCCATGAATTCGTTGTACATAGGCCCTAAATTTCTACCAAATAATGTACTAATTAATACCATACAAATACATGGACTATTTCTCCTAATATTCTACCAAACGACTCAACATAATTTTACATTTTTTTTGATATTTCTACATCTTATTAATGAACTTTGTCCTAATTAAGCTTTCTTTTGCTTGTCTCTCCCCAACCCATGTGTAGCCATAAATTGGTATTCCATAAGTAATAAGATACTACATGAATTCGTTTTAAAACCCTAAACTTTCATCAGATTTACTTCGCGGTAGGCATCATGGACAATGCCTGCGATGCATGGCCTACACTCCATGGTGATGAACAACCACCAAAACCACCATTGAACTATGCAACGACTTTGAGTGAAGTAGAAGACAAAATTACAACGCCTATCCTGTCAAAGATATTGCTTTCATCCATGGAGTGACAATTGTATTCTGGGAGGAAGAAGAGGCTGAGACCATAATCATTAAAGAAGATTTAATGTTTTCCATTATTTGAAAATTATCTTATGGCTGGTTAAGAACTATAAGAAATTTGAAAAATTGGTCCTTTACGGTATGAGATTCAAGGCGGAAAGTAAGGCAAGATTCTTGAGTGATAAACACATCTCAATTCACATTACTACTATGGAATATTACGTTCATGTCCTGTCAAAAATCGGAATATATTTTGAAGGCTAAAGATGGTTATACTATCAGATACAACTTCTAAAGTGGGAACCCAAGTTCTACCCAAAGATGGAAAATACTATTGCCTTAGAACGAACCTCTTTTCAATTCCTATCACCTAATTCTTTCGCTCAAGAATCCTCATTTTGATTTCCAAAGCAGTGGGAAAATTGTTAAATGTTCACATGGCTACGATAAGAAATTCTAGAGCTAGTTGTGTCAAGGTAAAGCTTGAAGTCAACTTATTGAATGAACTTTCCAAGCTGATCTATGTTGGAGTTAAGAAGACATCTTCTGGGGAAATCATCTAAACATGGATAAAAATCTTATACGATTACATGTGAAATTATTGCAAATATTGCGAGGCAGGGCATGATTTTTATAAAAGGGGTTTAAAAATATAAGTAAGCAATTTTGTCGGGGCGGGTCAAATATATACAAGTTAGATTAGATATAAGCAACTAAATAAAATTCAACTCTACCTCAACACAAACAATAAAATTGAGGAAGTATGTGTTTGACATAATGTTAAAATGATTATGAGATAAATTTTTTTTAAAATTTTAATTGTGGTCTTGTCTCCATCATTGTTGTATATATACGTTTCTAATATGTGTATCCACAGGATGCCCATATAATATTTACATAGTATTTTTTTATTGTCATATCTTATTTGAGTATACTAAATCGTATTACCTTACGAAAGTCCAAATTGTTCCTCATTAATGAAACGTAATCCCTCTGCCTCTGTCATGCCTCGAGCCTACACTCTGGACGTGGCCCACACTCTAGAACCATCACTGATTCCCAAGAAAATCCTTGGCCTTGCTTACTACTCAGCGGAAGACATTACTCAACAACAAGAGCTTCAAATGTAAAGATTAAATCAATTGTCTCAACTATTGATAAAATCAGTAACAATTAGAAATATTCAAATAGACATAAGAAGGCAACTCAATTCTCAAAAAATAACGAGGGAAAGGGAAAAAGATTCCCCGACTACTACTGTCAATGAAGCTGCTAAATACTACAATAGATGTCGGCACAAGACCCACAATATCTCAATAAATCTAAAGAATGAAAACGTGAAACCCTTCGGAAAGCAAAGAGGTTTACCAAATCTAGCTAGGATGGAATGGGATCAATGAAGTGCTTGTTCATGACACTGAACACCTAAATTTGTATCATAAATAAGAGGTAGGTTGAATGTCGCCAGTACATTGAATGTACAAACACATAAGAGGAAAGATGAAACCTAAGCAATTGAAATGATACTCTGAGAAGACAAAGTGATTCCAAATTCCATCTCAAGAAAAGTTTCAAAAAAAAAAAATGAGAACAAAAATGCAGGAATGCGAAAAATCTAATATCGATATGAGAGTACATGAGTTGAACAAATCAGAGAGTGAAGGATTTTTGAGTTTAAAACCGTTAGGCCCTTTTAAAACCTTTCCATCCACGACACTCAACACCTAAATATGTATCATAAATAAGATGCAGGTTGAAACAAAGGTCTAAATTGGCAAGCCGACCTGTTTGGCGTGTCACCGATTTAAAATTTAGCTCGCATTTTCCCCATTTTCCAAAACTTTTCACTTTTCAACATACATAATCAACACCTATTATTCAAAAGAATAATTTAAACAAAAATACAAAAAACACGAGTTGTCTCCCATGAAACGTTTGATTTAACATCGTGACACGATGAAGATTCCAATTGAAACTTCATTTTTTGAGGTTGACCATTGTGTCTGTAACGACTGGTTTTTGTCTTTATAGAAAAGCCAACAAAGAAAATTTTGGATCGGAAAACGTTTTTGTAGTAACCTGAAATTTCCCAACCTAGTCCAGATTTGGAGGAAATCAGATTCATTAAGGTGTAGGAAAATCTGATAATAATCAGGTGACTTATTTATGATTTTGATTACATGATTAGTTAGATTAGTTGTTAAGAAATTCGTACGACTTTACCAAATTGAATTCGGGTGAGTAGAACTACCAGAGTCAATCTTGTCGTGAAAAATATTTTCTACGCATCCTTCGTTAAAGGTGGGTTATTAAATGGGGGTCTTGGAATTATTAAAATAGCTCACTCTTTCATGTAAGACGCTTTGGCGGTGGTTTTGGTCACTCTGGCGGGGCCACTACAGTGGGGTGAGGGTCGCTGTGGCGGGCTCGACACGACTTAATGTCATAAATATACCCCAAAACAACTTTATTCTACATTTTCAAATTTTAGAGCTAAGGAAAAATCATCAGGAGAATAATGATTATTTTTACCATTCTTGAGGCTAAAGGTAAGCTTTTCACTCTCTGAATCCGTTTTCAGTCCGTAGAACGTACTAGAATGGGTAAGTATCGATGGGGAGGGTTTTGATCTAGGTTTTATGGTGTAAACAACCCTATTTTTGGTTCTTGGGATAATGGGTATGATCTAGGATTCCTAGAATTATTAGCGATTCAGGTAATTACTAATTTTTTTTATTCTGATGTTATTATGATTGTTTGTAGAACAAGAACAAGCGAAACGAATCTGAAATGGAAGGGATAAAGTATCTTAGGGTTTCAAGATTTTTTTGAGGTCGGTGATGGTTGTGATTCAATGATTGTGTAATGCATGTTTTTTCTTGTTTCATTTTGATACATGTGTGTATGTGAATGTAGTATTATTAATCACATTTGTTGTAAATGAGATAGAAGGATGATGAATGCCATGAATCATGACTAAATTGTATCAACTTGAGAATATACTTGTGATTTTGATTGTGGTGTAGTGAATGTATTGGTTTCCAAGATCCAACACAAATAACTTGGATCTCTTGCCACCTTCCGATATAATTATAGGATTGCTTTTCAAATTCCGGCATGAATATTGGATCGAGTATTACGTTTTGGTATGCTTACAGCTTGGGGTTGGGTTTCATGATAGGACTAATGATTTGATATAATTGTGTATCTTGAGGAATGTGTAACTGTAACATGTTCGTAAATATTGATAATAATGTATATGTTCGATATATGCATGTGATTATATTATTGTATTGACTTACTTATGTTGCACTTAGTGGTATAGTCGCATGATCCTACATGTAAATTGTGGTTGTGTACTGATACTAAACTTGATCTTTCTTTGTTGAGTACAAGGAATCTTCAGGCGGCTATTGACAGACCTCGCTTAGAAGTCAGTGATCGTTCGAATTCATAGGGAAGCCAATCCTTTCGGGCTGCCATGGGTTCTCTTTCGTCTATGTTCACCATTTTGGAATTAGACTTTCTAGTTAGTTGTTAGTCCATTAGTTTGGGCTTGTATCCTTTCTTGTTTAGACTTGTTGAACTATATATGTTTTGGTACATTAACTTTCAGGTTCTACGCATATCTTCCGCAATGTTAGTTTATTATTATTAGACATTTGTTTGGAGTTTATGGGAACTCCCTATTTCTTTCCATAGTATGTAAATTGATTCTGTAACTTAAATGCTTCAATTTTTGGGTTAGTTGCTTAGTTTGGTTGTAATTGTGGTTCTCCCACCGTAAAGTTAGTTTGAGTGCCAATCACGATGGTTTGGGTTGTACAAAGTTGGTATCAGAGACGAGGTTAATTGATCTCGATGCCCTCTGGGATGTCATCACTTTTCTTCGATATGCTATAGGACTTTAGGAAATCTCTCCATTTTTCTTGTCTCCTTTCGTGCTATTACTTGATTCTAATTGGTATCTGGTGATTCTAATTGGTATCTAACCTCCTTAACTCTTTTGTCCGCATGTAATTAACACTAGATACAACAACATCAGGCCCATAGCTCCCGTCAATGCTCCAGCTGAGGGATCTGCAACTATAGGTCATGGAGGCCGGGGGAGAGATAGATCTAGGGGTAGAGGCCGAGGAAGAGTGGCGCCTATTAGAGATAGGGTACCAGTTGAAAGTGATCCAAAAATGAGGCCCCTCCCATTCATCATAAAGTGATAGATGAGAATGTTGAGTAGATTGGACAATGGAAGAGGTGCAGGCTGAGACGACCGTTGTTCCCCTATAGACCCTGTGTTAACCCAGGGTGTGTGGAAATGTAGGTATTGATGCTTTTTTCCGTCCTTTGTTGGATTCTGTTATGGATGGTAATGATCATAAATTGTTGACTAAGTTTTTAAAGTTAAAGCCCCTTGTATTTCTTGGTTCTGAACATGAGGATGCTTATGAGTTTATCTTAGATTGCTATGAGAGGCTTCATAAGTTGGGAATTGTCCATCAACGTGAGGTTGAGGTTGTGACCTTTTAAGCTCAAGGTGAGGCTAAGCAATGGTAGAGGTCTTATCTCCACTCACATTGACCCAATCTCATGCTCTGTTTCTAAAGAAGTATGTGCCTAGAACTTTGAGGGACAACAAGAAGGATGAGTTGACGGCTTTGGAGCAAGGTGGTATTGCTGTGGCTGCTTATGCTACTCAATTGGTGACTACTGATGAGGAAAGGATTTGTTTATTTACTCGGGGACTAAATTCTGAGTTGCAGGTATTATTTGTTCATATGACCTCGCAGGGAGGAGCTTTTATTAGTTAGCATACTACGTTAAGAAAGTTGAGAGGGTGAGGCGAGACGGTCAGGCTAAGGCATTGGAAAAAAGGTACACGAATTAAGGCATTTTAAAGGATCTTATTCCAGAGGTTTAGGAAGGCCAACACTTGCAGCCAAGCACATTCAGTACGCTATGCTTGCCTATAATGGTAATTACTAAGGAACTCCATCTCAAAATTTGATTCAGGATAGACATGGAGTCACACCTTTAGTGGGCAACATGCCATATTTTGATCGTACTTGTTAAAACTATGGTGAACCTTGGCATCTGAGGAGAGATTGTCCCCACCCACGTGTGTTGGATTCAGAACTACATCAGACTAGAGAAGTGGTACCTGCAGGGAACAATAATAATGGTCAAGGGCATCCACAAATTGGGCAAGGAGGTAATCAGTGAGTTCGTGAAGGTAGAGGAAATGGTAACGGGGGATGGGGTAACATGCAAAACATTCAGTACGCTATGCTTGCCTATAAAGGTAATTACTAAGGAACTCCATCTGATTCAGGATAGACATGGAGTCACACCTTCAGCGGCCAACATGCCATATTTTGATCGTACTTGTTACAACTATGGTGAACCTTGGCATTTGAGGAGAGATTATCCCCACCCACGTGTGTTGGATTCAGAACTACATCAGACTAGAGCAGTGGTACCTGTAGGGAACAATAATAATGGTCAAGGGCATCCACAAATTGGGCAAGGAGGTAATCACTGAGGCCGTGAAGGTAGAGTAAATGGTAATGGGGGATGGGGTAACGTGCTACTAGACATGGAAGTGGCTCGTCATGATGATAGGACCGAGTGTTATGATTTTCCTTGCAAGAATGAGGCATAGGTGTTTGACGTGGTGATCAAATGTACCATTCTTGTTTTTGACCGGATGGATAATGTGTTATTTAATCTAGGATCTACTTATTCTTATGTATTCGTGCGATTTGCCTTAGAGTTTTCTATGGTTTTTTATATACTTGATGTCCCTATCCATGTGTCTACCCAGGTGGAGATTCAGTGATAATTACCTATTTTTACCGTGCTTGTCCTGTTTTCTTTATGGGTTTTCAGACTTGGGCTGATTAGGTAATTTTGGATATGACTGATTTTGATATAATCTTAAGCGTGACTTTGTTGTCCCCATATTTTGATGTGATTAATTATAATACAATGTCTGTAACTCTAGAAATTCTAGGAAGGAAAAAATTAGAGTGGAAAGGGGTGTACAAGCCTAAGCAACCTAAGATCATATCCTCCATTTGGGCTACGAAATTTATAGGAAAGGGTTGGTTGGCTTATTTGGATCATATTAGGGATGCTGAAATTGAGACTCCATCCATTGAGTCTATTCATGTGGTGTCATAATTTAGACAAGTGTTTCCTAATGGACTTTCTGATATGCCTCCGGAGAGAGATAGAGATTTCTACATTGATTTAGAACCTGTTATGCGCCCATTTCTATCCCTACATATAGCATGTCTCTGGTGAAATTAATAGAGCTTAAGGCTCAAATCTAAGAGATTCTTCATAAGGGATTTATTAACAATATAAGCATAAATTAATTATCGTAAAAAACATACCAGGATCTTAATATGTAGAATGAAACACAATGGATAAATTCGAGCCCATTCAATGTACAATGTCCACTTACATAAATTATTCTCCTCTAGTACACAATGTTTAAAGGAATAGATCCTCGCAAGATAGAAAGATTTTATTCAGCAGTACATTGATACCAGGGGCGGACCCACATGGGGCTGCCCGGGTGCTCGAGCACCCATTAAGCTCGTATCGAACTATGTATATTTATATCAAAATTAAGGTAATATTTTATAAAATAAAAGTCGAGCACCCACTAAACAAATGTATTAGTTGGCATGGTGGTTAGAAATGGGTTCTCAAGGTCTTATATTTCTCAAAAATGCCCAGGTTCAATTCCCTGTAATTACATTCTTTTTATTTTAAAATCAACTCATTTCTTTCTACCTTTTCTTTTTCCCCCTTTCACAAATTGTCCTATTTCTAATTTTTCTAAAACAAAATTCTTTTTTCAAGATTATTTTTCTTTTTGATTTTTTTGGCTATCTTATATAAATATAATTATTTTTCTTTTGACAAGTATTAAATTTATACATTTATATTTATGATCCATATCTTAAAAAGTAACCTCGATCTTAAAATCTTGAATTGTTTACTTCTCATGTTTATTATGTAACTTAATTTCCAAAAAAATATAAACAGTCATGATCTTCCATTACTATTAACTTTTTCTTCTCATCAGTCTAATTACGAAAAATAAAAGAGAAGAAAAAAATTTGTGTTCTAGCGCCTTTATTTCAGTTTTCCAATTTAAAAGTGAAAGAGTCTTCCTTCTATTGGTTTGCCTTTTTGGTAACTACAATTGTATGTGAAAGTATATTGTTTCTTCTCCTATTTTTCTTGAACCAAACCAAATATTTCGATTGTCTATTGCATTGGAAAAATAACACCTATGTTGACGAATTTTAGCTCGCAGTTACGCTCTTTGATTAATATAAGTTGAAAATAGTGAGCACCCATAGTTGTAAATTTCTGGATCCGCCACTGATTGATACAAAAATAATGGTGTTAGTGGTTCATTCAACATGAGAAAGTACACAAATATTTAATTGTCCAAAAGAAGCACAATAAGAAAATTGTTTTAAAATGAGAGAAAAGTCCTCTATTTATAGACAACAAAGGGTAGTGTGAACAATTAATAATTGAGTCTTATCGGAAAGGTTGCAACCCTTCGAAATGGGCACAACCTTTCATAAAATTCACAAATTTTCATATAAGTGACGACTCTTCATAAAAATCACAATTTTTCGGAAAGGTTATAACTCTTTGGAAAAGTTACAATCATTTGGAAAGGTTACAACATTTCATAAAAGTGGAAACTCTTCATAAAAGTCATAATTTTTCATAAAAGTCACAACTTTTCATGGAAGGGGAAGACTAGTTTTGGAATTAAAATAAATGAAATGGGAATCCTGATTTGTGGTGGCGCCACGTAGGCGGGTGTCTTATCAGAAAGGTTGCAACTCTTTGGAAAAGTTACAACCCTTAAGAATGGTCACAACCTTTCATAAAATTCACAACTTTTCATATAAGTGACAACTCTTCATAAAAGTCACAACTTTTTCGAAAGGTTATAATTTGGAAAAGTTATAACCCTTCGTAAAGGTTACAACCTTTCATAAAAGACACAAATATTCATAAAAGTGGCAACTCTTCAAAAAAGTCACAATTTTTCATAAAAGTCACAACTTTTCATGGAAGGGGAAGACTAATTTTGGAATTAAAATAAATTAAAAGGGAATCCTGAATATATATATATATATATATATATATATATATATATATATATATATATATATATATATATATATATATATATATATATATATGGTTATTGGATTGCATTTGACTGCTATTTTATTTGAGAACATTTTTCTTAACAAAATATATCAAATGATTAATAAAACCCTTTTATTTTAATAATAACACGAGTTTTGCATTTACTATTGCATTTTCATAGTCAATAATCATTTAGAGACATACAATGTATCAAATCAAGTATACGCGGGTGATTCCATTTATAAATAATGTTATTCTTTATACAGTGTTACTCATGACCTAAGTAGGCTTACGAATAAGATCATAATATGATCAAGTGTTTTCTGGATAGTCTCTGACCTTCATATTTGTATTTATCTCAAAAATGCTTTTATATATATATATATATATCATGTGGTGATATATTTGTCTTTTCAATTTGTAAATGCTAAACAACTCACATTCAAAATATTATAGTGATTTGTATTGGATTTATTAACAACAAACAACTCTCTCTAAATAATAATATTTTTAAGATTTTTTATTTAAATAAATTTACTAGTACAAGTATAAAATATAAAATGTAGAAAATAAACAAACCCGTTAAAAGAAGTTAAGGGGTATTTTTGTCTTTTCAAAGATCAATACCATGGTATTAAATTTTATGTATTCCTAATATCACCAAATGTAAGGTATTAGTTATACATCCTATACCATGTATTGTGTTTATACAATCCATGAATTTGTTATACATAGGCCCCGAGTTTCTATCAAATATAGTACTAAATAATACCATACAATACATGGACTATTTATCCTAATATTCTTCCAAACGACTCAGAATTATTTTTCAAATTTTTGATGGTTCTACAACTTATTATATGAACTTTGCCTAATTAATCTTTCTAATGCTTATCTCTGCCGAGCCTATGTGTTACCATAAACTGGTATTCCAAAAGTGATGAGCTACTATAAGAATTCATATTAAAACCCTAAATTTTATCAGATTAACTTCGCTGGTAGGCGTCATGGACAAGGCCTTCAATGCATGGCCTACACTCCATGATGATGAACAACCAAAACCACTATTGGACTATGCAACGACTTTGAATGAAGTAGAAGACAAAATCACAAGGCTGGTAAGAACTAGAAGAAATTTGAAAAATTGGTCCTTTATAGTTTGAGATTCAAGGCGGAATGTAGGGAAGGATTCTTGAGTGACAGACAAATCCGAATTTGCCTTACTACTATGGAATATTGCGTGCATGTCATGTCAGAAATTGGAATATATTTTGAAGGCTAAAGATGGGTATACCACCTCTAAAGTGGGAACCCTAGTTCAACCCAAAGGTGGAAACTACTACTGCCTTAGCATGGACCTCTTTTCCGTCCCTATCCCCTATTTTTTTCGTTAAATAATCTTTGTTTACAATGTCAAGAGGAGTGAGAGAACTGGTAAATGCTGACATGGATACAATAAGCAATTCTAAACCTAATTGTGTCAAGGTAAAAGTTGAAGTCAACTTATTGAAAGAATTTCACCAACGGATCAATGTTGGAGTTAAGTAGATATCTTCTGGGGAAATAATCTCAACATGGATAAAAATATGATACAATTACACACCAAAGTATTGCAAACATTGCAAACTAATCAGGGCATGGTTTTCATCGAGGGGTGTTTAAAAACATATGTAAGCAAGTTGTGAGGGAGGATCAAATATAAATGGGTCAGATTCGATATAAGCAACTAAATAAAATTAAACTCTATTTCAATAGAAACAATAAAATCGAGGAAGTATGTGTTTGACATAATGTTAAAATGATTATGGGAGAATGTATTTTTTAAAGTTTAAATTGTGGTCTTGTCTCCATCAATGTTGTATATATATGTTACTAATATATGTATCCACGCGATGCACAATTAATATTAATATAGAGTTTTTATTTATTTTTTATTGTGATATCTTGTTTGAGTATACTAAATCATATTACCATACAAAAGTATATCGTGCACATGTCCGACACTCTACAACCATTACTGATACCAAGCAAATCATTGGCCTTGCTTACTATTCTGGGGAAGACATTACTCAACAAAAAAAATGTAAAATCTCGTAATCCGAAATAGCTAGGATTAAACCAAGAAACTAAGAATAGTCAGTTTTGGAAAGAATAGGAAAAATATGAAAAATTTCCTAAGTGTAAAAAATGAGTTTTGGGCATTTTAAAACGCGCATAACTTCTAGCTCAGGAAGAGTTAGGGGCAGTTTTTATATGGATGGAAATCTCTTGGAAAATCCAATCCGGATTAAGGGTGAAGTATTCTTTTCACCCTACTATTTTCTTAATTTGTTTTAAAGGTTTAATAGAGGTAAAACCAAGTTTTAGTTCATATTAGAAAAATACTTTTTATGCTTAGGGTTTGGGAGAAAAGAGAAGAGAAGAAGAAAGGAAAAAGAGCAAGATTTCACCAAGAACGCCAAGAGATTCTAGTGAAATTTTTTGGGGGTGATCCCTATTCAGGTATGTGAGATCTTTGTGTGTTGGGTTCGTTCACCCACACACTACCATGGTTAATTCAATAAGTTTTGAATAGATTGAATGATGAATATTGAATTTCTTGATGAACAATTGTTGAATTCTTGTTGGTTGGGTTGTAGCATACCTTTAGTTGTTTTGATTCGTGTTTTGGGCCATTTTACGAGTCTAAACTATTGGGTATTGAGGTATCTAGTGATCCTGAGTTGTTGGGGTAAGTTCCATGGAATTTTCAAAGGTTTAGAGATGAAAAAAGAGAAAAAAGTCGGAAGTCTCGTCTGACAAGCCCTGGGGTGCCGCGCCAGTCGGAGCCCCTCAGGGGAGGCTTTGTCTGGCAGGCCCTGGCGCGCCGCACCAGCCAGAGCGCCTTAGACAGTGTCTTTCCGATAGGCTCTAGCGCTACGCGCCTCTTAGAGAGCCAAGGTCACATGGATCCCCTATTCTTTCCCTTTCTTTTTGTACTACTTCCTAAGTAATGTACCCACGTTTGAGTTGAGTTCATTTCTCAAAAGATATAAGGGAACTATGTATTCCCTAGAAAGTTTATACATGTTTTCACATTTAAGTTAAGAGGAACTAAGACTTCCTAAAAGAGTTTTGAACAAGAAAGGGGAACATTGATTCCAAAGGAGCTTTTGTAAAGCTAAAGGTTGAGCAAATTATCTCAACCCAAAGAAAGCAAGTTATTCTAAAATTATGAGCTAAAATATATTTGGTAGTAGTATTGAGCATTGATGTGGGGATAAGAGTTCATATTAACTCAAGTCTCTATGAAAACCATGTAGCCATCATGGGTATTAACGGGTCATACTTTTTATATGATCACGTAAGTTAAGCTAGTGGATCCACTAAGTTAAGTAAGTTCCTATACCAATGGCAAGGTATAGGATAATCCTTGGATCGTGAGGTAAAACGTTGAACCATTGCTTAGGCTCATAGTGATGGTTGTCGGTTAGGAGAATCTCCCACAGAAGTTAATGTATTTTTATACACTGAAGTTATATGTATTTTCATATACATCACTTTTAGTTGTATTTTTATATACATGTCATAGTTAATTGTGTCTTGCATACTGTCAGAGTTTCAATATGTTTTAGACAGTTTTCATTATATTGCACATTACTTTTAAACTGCATTATAATGATATGAGTAGCTAATCATGAGTTGAGCAGAGCAAAGGTAAGTGTTCTTCCTTACTCCTTTCAAGCCTAAGTGTGGTTTTTAGTATTCCAACTCACATACTCGTACATTCAATGTACTGATGCGAGTTTTATTGCATCGTCTTATGATGCAGACTCAGGTAACCAGGATCACCATCCAGCGCATCGGAGATCCAGATCAAGCACTCAGAGTCAGTGGTGAGCCTCCTTGCATTCCGGAGGATCTCTTTATATGATTTCCAGTCTTTCAATTTCAGAATGTTGTGGGGTCTGTCCCAACATTCATCATAGTATGTTTAGAGGCTTCATACACGGATAGTCAGATAGTTCAGTTGAGTCTCTTTTATTTGAGATATTATATTTGAGACTTCAGTGCCATTTTGGCCAAGATAATAGCTTAAAGTATTTCTCATGAGAATATTTCCAGCTTTATGATTGAGTTAAGTCTTCAGCTGAGTTAAGTAAGTCAGATCAAGGGTTCTCTCAAGGCCAACGATGGTCGTTGGGTGCCCGCCACGTCAAAGGTGTAGGCTCCGGGCGTGACAAAAAACTTCAAATGCGAACATTAACTCAACTATCTCAACTATTGGTAAACTCAGAAACATGTGAAAATATTCAAATAGCAATAAGAAGGCAACTCAAGTCTCAAAAAATTAAAAAGGGAAAGGGAAAAAGACTCCTAAACTACTACTGTCTATGAAGCCTCTAAATGCTACAATAGATGTCAGGACAAGACCAACAATATCTTAATAAATATAAGGAATGTAACGTGAAACCCTATGGAAAACCAAAGAGGTTTACCAAAGTTATCTAGAATGAAATGGTATCAATGAAGTGCTTGTTCATGATCTTGAACAGCTATATATGTATCTTAAATAAGATGCAGATCGAATGACGTTAGTATATAGAATGTACGAGCATGTTAGGGAAAATACGAAAATAAGAAATTGAAACTTATACTCTGGGAAGACAAAGTAATTCAAAAATCCATCCCATGAAAAGATTCTAATCAAAACAAGAATAAATATGCAAGAATACGAAAAAAGCAAATATTAGTGTGAGAGTAAAGGTGTTGAACAGATAAGAGAGTGAAGGACTTTTGAATTTAAAACCGTTTGGCCCTTTTAAAACCTTTCCATTCGCAAGACAATCGGCAAAGTGAGTCGCGTGTGCCAACCCACTCAACGATGTGCCAAATGGTATTTTTGCTCACTAAGTCTTACAGAACACCTAGCAATTTGGGGGTTCAAACGCTGGGCATAGTCAGGCTCGCTGACCTATTTAGCAAGTCGCGACTGCGTTTTTGGATCGCTGAGGTTTACATAATACCTTATAAGGCTTGGTGGTTAAAAAAAAAGTCTAAATTGGGCACGCCGAACTGCTCGGCATGTCGCCGATTGGAACTTTGGGTCTAATTTTGCCTATTTTTTTTAACACTTTTCATTTTTCAACATACAAAATCAACACCTATTTTAAAAAGCAAAATTTAATAAAAACACCAAAAACCTTGGTTGTCTGCCATGAAATGCATTAATTAACGTTGTGGCACGATGAAGATACCAATTCGAACTTCATTTTGAAGTTGGGCCATTGTGTCTATAACAACCGGGTTTCTTCGTTATACAAAAGCCAATAGGGAAAATTTTTTGATCGGAAAACTTTTTCGTAGTAACTTGAAATTTCCCAACCTTGTTCAGATTTGGACGAAATCGGAGTCCTTAAGGTGTAGGGAAATATTGTAACAATCGGGTGATTTATTTATGATTTTGATTACATGAGCATTTAGATAAGTTGTTAAGGAATCAATACAACTTCACGAAATTAAATTAAAGTGAGTAGAACTAGTGGAATCGATCTTAGCATGAATGCTATTTTTCTGAGCATCGTTGGTTAAATTTGTGTTATGAAAAGGGGGTCTTGGAATTATTAAAATATCTCATTATCTCATGAAATACACTTTTGTGGTGGTTTTGGTCGCAATATCAAGGCCGCTGTAGTGGGGTGAGGTTCGATGTGGAGGGCTAGACGCGATTTAAAGTCATAAATAGACCCCCAAAAAACTTTATTCTAAACTTTCTGAATTTTATAGGTAAGGAACAAACCTCATGCGACTGTTGACAGTTTACCACCATTCTTGAGGCTAAATTTAAGCTTTTCACTCCCCAAATATGTTTTTCGGTCCGTATAACGTAATATAATGGGTAATTATCAATGAGGGGGTTTGATCTTGATTAAACAACTCTATTTTGGGTGCTTGGGATTATTTGTATGATCTAGGATTCATAGAATTGTTAGCGATTTGGGTAATTACTGATTGCGTATTCATTCCTCTGTTATTATGGTGGTTTGTAGACCAAGAACAAGTGGAACGAATCCACAATGGGTAGGATAAAGTTTCTTAGGGTTTCAAACTTGTTTCGAGGTGGTGATGCTTGTGATTCTATGATTGTGTGATGTATGTTTGTTCATTCTTCATTATGATACATGTATATATGTAAAAGTAGCACTATTGATCATACTTGTTGTAAATCAGATAGAGGGATGATGAATGCCATGAATCATAACTAAATTTTATGAACTTGAGAATATACTTGTGATTGTGATTGTAGTGTAGTGAATGGATCGGTTTCCATGTTTGGGCTTAACTAACTTGGATCAGTTGCCACATTTGGCCATAATTGTGGGATTGATTGCCATGTTCTGGCATAAAAATTGGATCAGGTACCATGTTCCGATATTCTTACAATTTGGGTTTGGGTTCCATAAGAGGAAAAATGATTTGATATAATTGTGTATCTTGAGAAATGTGTAACTGTAACGTGTTCATAAATGTTGAAAATATTGTATATGTTAGATATATGCATGTGATTATATTGTTGTTGACTTACTTATGTTGCACTTAGTGGGATATCCGCGTGATCCTACATGTACACTATGGTTTTTAACTGATACTACATTTTTTTTTCTTTGTTGAGTACATGGCATATTCAGGAGGCTATTGACAGAACTCGCTTAGAAGATCAGTGATCGTTCGAATTTAAGGGTGAGTCAATTCTTCCGAGCTACAATGGGTTCTTTTTCATCTCTGTTCACCATTTTAAACTTAGACTTTCTAGTTAGTTATTAGTGCATTAGTTTGGGGTTGTATCTCATCTTGTTTAAACTTGTTGAACTATAGATGTTTGGGTCCATTGAATTTTAGGTTCTAGCTATTTCTTTCGCAATGTTAGTTTATAATTATTGGACTTTTGTTTTGATTTTATTGGAACTCCCTGTTTCTTTCCCTAGTATTTAACTTGCTTTCGCAACTTGAATTCTGTACTTTTTGGGTTAGTTGATGGGTTTGTCTTATAGTAGTGGTTCTCCCTCCAAAGTGTTAGTATGGGTGACAATCATGACTGTCTGGGACGTGACAAAGTTGGTATCAAAGCATAGGTTCGTTGATCTCGATGTATGATGATTCCTCAACTTGGACTATTCTAGGACCTTTATTTTGATGCAGGTAGTGTCTCGATTATGTCTTTTATCTCGATATCTGAAAAAAACTTCTTAGTTTCAGGTATTTGAAGATTTGGTAGGAGAATGAAACTTAGGCGCAAAACGGGAGAAAAGAGATGAAGATACAAAGTGCGCATCACCAAGAACACTTGACGATATGCCGTATAACGAAGTTTAACATTTTTTTTACAAGAAGTGAGCCCTCAAGGAAGTGGATCAAAAGGTGACGAAAAGAAGCAGTCGGCGCTTCGCTGAATAGTTTCACAAATCAGAGTTATTCCACGCAACGTTACGACATGCATGTATATAAAATGAAGGTACAAACTGTAACGACCCGAGAGTACCCCCTAGAAGAAGGGAGCACCCTTAGGTCGGAACAAGGCGTGTTTGACCCTTTGGGGTCTTATAAAAGCCCTTTAACTATCGTTCATTACATAAGATATGAAAAGTAGTGTGAAATTAAAACTTTTCACGACATTTAATATAAAAAGGAATTAATTCATAAATACTAAGAAAATCTCACCGTCACCAGCCAACTTAAAAACACGACATAATATCTTAGGGGCACGACCCTTAACATTAAAAGAAATACATAATAAGTCTTAAATAAAGAAACTAAGAAACATAACTATGTCCTCGAATATATGACATATCAAGTATTGAAAGAGTAGATTCCCAAGCTTTGCCTTCTAGACTTCTCCTTGCTTCCAAACCTATACTTATAGAGTATAGAAAAGTATGGGGTTAATACAAATAATGTACTAGTATGGAATATGCAAAAACATGCAAAAACGGACATTTTATTATAAATATATTTTCATGCCAATTAAGTAAAACCTTCATAAATATAGAAGTAAAACAACATAAGAATCATCATTTAACACTTAGAGAAGGATTCCATTATTTTAACAAAAAGGACCATTTTACAGTAAGCTCTCCAAAATTACAGTGAACCCATTTTAACTTTACAGTGAACACGTTTAATCCCAAAACAGTGAACCAATCTCCTTAGAGGTTTCCCCAACCAAGTGATCCTTAAGACCACCAACCATAGGCTTAGCTATCTCGGGAGACAAGTCCACACATTAATAATTAGATAATAGAGGAGCATTCATACATTAAGAACTTCACCTAGGTGCTCTACTCCGATGAGACTTATAAGTTACACTAAGTGCAATGTGAGAGTAGCATCCCATACTACCACTTCCACTTAGTACCCCTTAAGGGTTCCCTTGGATCAAGCACACCACATTTCATCAAGACATCTTGAACGCCCAAGGTCAAGCCAAGATAAAGTGAACTCATTTCCGTAGGATTTTTCCTAACGAAGATTATCCTAAGACTCTCCAAGGTAAGACATGAAGGAAATGCCCATACATCTCCTTCAATACACCCCTACGAGATCCTTAAGACTACCTAGTGCAATGGATAGATAGCGTCCCATTGGACCACCTAACCTAAGTAGTACACTTAGGAGACTTAGTTCTTTCATTCTTTAGTGGTGGTTAGCTTAACCGACATAGATCATGAGAGCTAGACATGGAATCCCGATACTATCCTTATCGGATGAGGGATCCCCACTTGCCTAGGGTAGGGTCATTCTTTTAGCTTTTACATGGCTTTTACAATAGCTACACCTATGCGGGCGCATAGTTAAGGGATAAAGAGATTGCTACTTAGTAACTCATTCTCTAATAACGAGGAGTACTCATCTCAAGAGGTACATTGGAATACAACATCTGAACTCACGAAGTGTAACCACCCCTTCTTCATATCATTTCGGTGCTAGGCATAACTCCCCACGGATTCTCAACATTTTATACTATAGGTTAAGGATAACTAGTGGACACTACATCTCAACCCACTAAGGGTATCCATCCTCCTACCAATCTTATAAAGCTCTTGGAAGATAATGAGGTTGTTCTAAAAACTTCATCTCAACTCACGAAGAGCGTTCACCCCAAAACTCCCCTTAGTAACAATTACTAACTTCATTCATTCATTCAAGTGTGAGTGTATGTGTGTACATTCTAGCACACCTTGTACATAATCACCAATTCACTAACATTGAATTCTAAACATGATTACACCTACATTCATCATTTCTCACACACTAGCATGCTCAACATATACACATACTTCATTTAGGCATAATCTAAGCAAGACATACTATTCAAGTTTCATAATGCATATCAACATAATAATCATCATATCTCTACATTTTACACATTAGGACTTCAAATCCATACTCACAATACATACCAAATATAACCAAATACAACAAGTAAACACCGCCACCAAGAAGGTGGACCATACTACTCAAGAGCATTTTATTAAAAAAAAAGCTAAACAACATAACCAACTTACGCTTTATTCAAGCTTCCATCACCTATAATAATTTCTTCAACAATTCATCATAATATATCCCTTAGGGCAGTAGCTAAAAAACAACATCAACCCAAACAAACCAAAGCTCAAAGACTACAAAATCATGTTCATTTAACCCATTTCTTAGGCTAAAAATTGATAAAAAGCTTTAACATGCTTTCATTGAAGTTTTAGCATTAAAATCACCAAATAACACTAGAAAAAACATATTTGAATCATTTAAAATGTTTTCATGCAACACCCATATTTAGAATCAAAGATAGAAGAAGATAGAGTTTGAAAACCCTTTTTGAAATCTTTTAGAAATGACTCCTTGAATGGAAGAGATTTCAAGGATGATTACCATACCTCAAATAGAAGAAAACCCACTGCTTTTTGATCAAGAAATGACCACCACCAACCCTCGTAGCTCCTTCTTGAGTTTTAGCTTCTACGGAGTTTTAGAGAGAGTCTTTATTGAGAGAGGGTTTTGGGTTTTAGGAAATGAAGTATAAGGGTTTGAAACTCCTTAATATACCTAAAAGACCCTAAAAATATCATCCAAGGTTAATAAAACACTTGGAATTCACCAAACACCCCAAGCCAAAACAGAAAAATGACAATTTTTCACAATCAGCACCAACGACTCCCAACCAACGGACCGTTTGTCAAACGAAGCCCCATTGGTGAGGGTTCGTTGTTTGGGTCTGCAAACTCAAAACATGAAGACCTGTGGGTCCAATCGACAGACCAAGTAGACTAGCCATTGATTGGTCAACTGGCCGTCGACTGATTCGTTGATGGACACTGTCTAGGCAGTTTTGGATCTAAGTCTTAGTCCCTTATCTAGGGCCCCTCGTCGGTCCTAGGTGGGGTCATACCCGGACGCTAAACCCTTGAACATAGTTTTCAAGGTCTTAGAAACATCCCACACCAATTTTGATTAAAACAAACACGTAAAACTCACTAAAACACATAAGGACACACAAGTACTTTCTAAGGCATATCTTCCGAACGTCGGAGACGTTCTCGGACGTTTGACCTTCAAACTTAAACCAAACATCACACACTGTATAACACTACAACAAAAACAAATTTTAGCGTCATTAAATATTGACACTAATAAAGAGTGCTAAAGTATTTACCGGCATTAGTTAAGTGCCATTAGAACCAATGTCGCTAAAGGCTTTAGGGACATATACAAAGAGTGACAATTGCCTCTAAAAATACATATTTAGCGGCAATTAAGAATTAAATTCCGCTAATGGTCATTTTTGTTGTAGTGTAAGAACAACATTGTAACTCATTTTAAAACAAAACTAACTCATGAAACATTCACGAAGGTCTAGTTCACCTTAGTTCGTTTTAGGGTGTTACATTCTCCCCCACTTGGAAGAAAATTCGCCCTCGAATGACACTAAACACTTTAAGACCATCAATGACTCAAATAGTAGAACATAACACATTACAATCACGATCAAAACATTCATAGTCAAGGCACCAACTAACAAGGAGCACAATTTCACATTTTCAACACTTTGCAACACAAGCACTTGCAACCACTTTCACATTTCAAAATTCACCTTTATTCTTAATTTAAGGAGTAAATATCTTCTCCAACATTAAACATGCTCATATACATCATTTTTGAACACATTAAAACCACAATTCATGAAAATACAAATTTTTTTCAAACAAAGAAATTCTTACAGTGAGCCTCAATTCACACAGTGAAGCATGCTAGAAAATCCAACAATTCATCCTTTAAGCAATTCATAAAGAAAGTATGATCATATGAAAAACAAATCCATATAAACTCATCGTATAACATCAAAAAAACAACCATAAAGGGTTAAGACTTAGCGGGACTTACAAATCCGGATTATTTCTCTTTCCTAGCTCCCATCCCATAGGAATGATTCTTCTTTGGAGCATTGGGATCTAGACCACCTTGAGGAGCTTGATTGACCTATTTCCCCTTTGCCTTGATTCTAGGGCAGTCCCTCATCTTGTGACCCTTACTACCACACCCAAAACAACCATCTGTTCCGGCAAGACACTTGCCCAAATGTTGCTTTCCACAAGAAGCACACCTAGTCCTCTCAAAATTATGGCCACCTCCTTGGGAATTTTGGTTTGGAGACCTATACTTGTTCCCCATGGAATAATATTGGTGAAATAACCTCTTCTTAGTTTTTTGGTGACTAGAATCATCCGACCTAGGCCTCTTACCCTCTTGCCTTATCTCCCTAATTTTGGACTCCTCAATTTGTGTAAGATCTCGTAAATGGAATTGGTGAAATAGAGCCTAACATTGTTTTCAAGATGGTATAAGGTCCTAAATAGGTATATAATATGGTATTGAGGCAGTAGCTAAAGTATTAGGTGCATTGGAAGTCAAACGTCAAGGGACGACCAAGACGTTCGACGACTAAGTCACCTATGTGCCTCATATGTGGTTCTATGTGTTTATGTGTGAATCATGATGTTGTGAAGTACTTCAATTATTTTATATGATGTATATAGGTAGTGTGTCAATTTTTGAGAAGTTTGGAGGTCAAACGCTCAAGAACGTCCATGACGTTCGAAAGATGTGCCTTGAAATGACCTTGTATGTCTAAGCATGTTTCGTTGAATTTTACGTGTTTGTTTTGGGTGAAATTAATGTGAGAGGTACTAAACTCATATAAGAGCATGTTTGGGTTGGAAACGTCCTGACAATTATCCCCAAGAACCATCGAAGGGTCCTTGAGTAAGGACCCAAGTTGATGCTCAAGATTGCCTAGACAGTCCCAACCAACGGAGGCAATCAACGCCCAGTGGGTCAGTCGACGCCCCGTTGGTGGCATGTCATAATTTGGGACTTATCCTGGGGATCTAATCTCCCTTTTTCCAGTCTCTGAACCCATCGACGGAGGACAGGACGGTCCGTGTGTGGACTGACGTCCCGTCGATGAGCAACTATCGATGGGCACTGTGTTCTGCGCAGGCCACTGTTAAGTTGAGGGGCGATGTTGTAATTTCTCCCCACTTCCAAATAAGAGTATTGGAGGTTCACTAAGGGTCTTTTGGGTATTTTAAATGTGTATTTAAGTCTTTAACACTTAGAAGATTTCATTCTTCAAAATCAAAACCCCAAAATCCCTTAGAAATTCCCTAAGACTCCATTAAAGCTAAAAATAAAGGTAGAGCTTGGATTAGTGATATGAGAGGAGATTTTCATCAAATTGGAGGATTAGATTCATTAAGGTATGGGTTTTGATCCTTGAAACTCGTTTCATCAAAGAGCCCCAATTTCAAAGATATTTTCTAAAGTTTTGAAAAGATGAATTGACCTATTTCATGATCTACCATGGGTTCTTGCATTAATGGTTTTTAATCATTGTTTATTGATTGAATTGTTGTTATTAAGATTATTTTAAATTAATTAACGTATGAACCCATGAAATTGATGAACCCTAGTTTTTGACTAAGTTATGGGTTACTTGATATTGGTCTAATGCTTATGAATTAATGTGTAGTTTATCATGGGCTTTCTAATGATGTAAGAATTGTATTAAATTTATATCTAATTGGTCTTATATTGATAAATATATATTTAATTGACTTAGATTCATTGAGAATTATAGTTTATGCATTGAATTGATGTTCATGGCCATGGGTAAGGGCCTTGTGATGTTGAATTGGGTGATTTGACATTGGATTGAAGGGTTTATGATTGAGTGGTGGTATGCTGCCCTATTTTAATTTATTTAATGTTAATTAGACTTCAATTAAGTTGTGATTGGTTTGTTCCACTTATGGTGGCGGTGTTATGTGAATTGATGTGGCCTTGTCGGCGTTATTTTAAGTATATCGATGATCATGGCCTTGTCGGCACTACTTGAAGTAATATGAATATTTGTGTAGTTTATTATGTGATGTATGATAGTATCTACCTATATGTGAAGTAATGTGAAAAGTATGTGTTCTTCTGTTGATGATATCTAGGTGATCATGTTAGACTAATGATTGTGTTGTATGTAGTCTTAGAGTTGAATGCATGATTGTTCCTAATTGGTTATATGAGTCTATGATGACTACATTAATCATGATATAGTAGTGTATAGGATGACTTTAATATGGTAATGGTTGTTCCTATGTGCTTCTTGAATAACATGTAACGTGTGCTAAAGTGAAGTAATGTTGTGTCTTATCTAGGTTAACTTAAATACCTTACTTGATGCATGTATGAATATGAATCTGTGATGTATTGAATTAGGAAGCTAAAACGTCTTAGTCTTGAATGAATGAATGATAGGTGAGACCTTGAATAATGACAAGAGGGTCGTTTATGTGAAACCTTGAACCTAGTGGTAAGGTTATGAAACTTGAAGTAGAAAGCCGTAATGGTATCCTTCATGTAATGACGATGGACTTAAGGTTGATTGGCTGGAACGACATCATATCAATCCTTAGTAAAGTCATTATAAGCTTCTTGTCGCCATTGGGAGGTAGCCTAGTGGACCTTTCTTTGGTAGGGTAAATGTCATTGGGTTATGAACTTGATATGAACCCTTTTGTATGAACCTTAATGTGCTTTAATATATGAGAACAAAGGATAGCACCGAGTGAGTATGATAAGGGAAGTAGTTCAAGTTAAAGAATGAGACTAGATTACAAAGCATTTCCTTCATATTCCTTAACCATGTGCCTACATGGGATGTGTCCGAGTTCTACTATTGGTAAGTAGAACAACCTCATCGGAGTAGGATAGAACTCCGGATTCCACATTTTTCTACACTTTTCTATGTCGGTTATTGACTATTCTCATCATATGGATACCTATTAGCATTAGAGAAGTTCTATGAGGTTTAGGTGGTGGTATGAGACAATTTGACATTGCACAATAGGCTTTGAAGGTGTTAGTAAGAGTCCCTATGTCTTCTCCAAGATCATTAATTGAATGTCCTTTATGTAATGAATGTGTCTTAATGAACTAATGAGATAATGAATTAATGATAGATAGTATGTAAATGAATGAGTACCTAATCTAAAGTGACTTAAGGATTCCTTAGCTAAAGTGTGAAGAGGGCATATGAGATGATATCTTTATGTCTTATCTATGAAAGTCTTGAGAATGACTCTAGTTAGGGAAGTTGATTGTTGTGTTTGACATGATTTAAACTTAGGAAGTCTTAAGGATTATTTAGGTAACCTTGAAGGGGGTGTATGGGCGTTCTCTTCTAGGAGTACTTAAGTAAGTCTTTTGATAACCTTGGTAGGGGAGATTGTCATATTTTGTATGTCTTGTATGTTGTTGTATTGTAGGTGTGTGTGTCTCATTATGAGTATCCTAGAGGATCGTTTAGGCACATTCAGAGAGGGTGTATGGGCGGTCTCTCTTTATGTGACTTAAGTGAACCTTAGGATAGCTTTTAGTGAGAAGACTACATGCTAGTAAGTATTAAAAGGGAAGGAAAAAGCACTTCACTGTAACAGTGAAGCAATTCATTGTACAGTGAATATGGATTACTGTAAAGTGATTCTTTAAATTTTGATATTTGGTTTAAATGTTTTCTTATGTGTTGCTAAGTTGATAAATGTTGTTCTTATGATTATATTGTGATATTTAAATGAAAAGATGCACATTTCCAATAAATGTCCATTTTCATGATTTTTATGCATTAAGTCATACTTAGTGCATGTGGTTGTACTAATTCCACGCTTTTATCTATCTCTATAGTTCTTGGTAGGTGAGGAGCATTTGTGAAGCATGAATTTGACCGTAGCATCGTTCAAGAGAAGTTGAAGTCTGTCCTCATTTGACTCAAGGGCATAAATGTCTTTTATGTTTCTTTTATGAAGTGTTGTAATAGACTTAATGGTACTATATTTTCTAATTTGTATGGGCCGTGTCCCAAGTACTCTTGTGTCTAACATGATGAGATTGAGACTTAGTATTTCCTATTACTTTTATATGAAAGAGTTTTTAAACACTATGATATGTTTTCTGAAAAGTATTAATTCCGCACTACTTTTCACTATGTATATGCGATGAGTGATATGAAAGGACTTGTATAAGACCTCCGAGAGGTCGAGTATGCCGGTTGCAGTCCAAGATTGTGACCTAACTTCTAGGGTGTGGTCTCGGGTGTGAAAATTTGTTGAGCATACACCATGAGCCTAGAGATATCCATGTCATTAACAAGCATTGCCGTACGACACTCTTCCTCCACCAATCTAGACACTCCCATCACAAATTTGTTCATCCTAGACCTAGGGTTGGCTACCATGGTTGTGGAATACTTAGAGAGTTGGGTGAATGTAAGGGATTACTCTTGCACACTCATTCCCCCTTGACCAAGATTCATGAATTAAACCATCTTCTTCTCCCTCCACTCTAAGGGAAAGAACCTATCTCGGAAAGCCTCTTTAAACACCTCCCAATCTACCGGACCATCTCTCAAGGGTCTCTCATCCCTCCATTTCTCAAACCACACTTGATCCACATCTTTGAGTTGGTAAGCGGCTAGCTACTCTTTCTCCCTAGGAGTCACACCCATGGCATCACCACTTTGAACATCTCAACTAGGAAACTTTGTGGATCTTCATCCACCTTAGTTCCATGAAAAGTAGGAGGGTTCATCCTCATGAAATCCCGAATTCTAGAAGCGGGAGTACTAGAATTAGGTTGAGGTCCACCTCCTTAGTTAGCTTGGGAAACAAAGTGATTATTGACGACATGAGCTTGAGTCGTCATGAGTTGGGTCAAATTCATTAGGGCAACCCTCAACTCCGCATTAGTCATATCCCATTCAACATAGGGAGCTTGAGGACCTTGGGGAATAGGAGGCATTTGAGGTCCTTGAGGCTCTTGAGGTTCCGGTGGAACTTGAGGTTCTTGGAGGGGGGCCTCCTCATTCTCTCCCTCTAGGCCGACTATAGGAACTTGGTCAACAGGGGAGGGATTCTCTCATTAGCTACACCTCCCTCCTCCCTTCTAGCTGTTGTCCTCCTCGTATTCATGTCTATAAACACAATTAAAAGAGGTTGAGAGAGACATCTTATAGAACTCAACTCTAAGGAACAATATTAGAATAATTAAGAAAGTGAAACTTCTATCATCTTATAGCCTCTTGTCCATGGATGTGTCGTGACTCACACCAATGACCAAGACTCTACTAGACGTGGCTTGTGATACTTTAGACCCTAAACTATTTCCCATAAACTTATGCTCTGATACCAAGTTTGTAACGACCCGAGAGTAACCCCTAGAAAAAGGGAGCACCCTTAGGCCGGAACAATGCGTACTTGACCCTTTGGGGTCTTATACAAGCCCTTTAACTATCGTTCATTACATAAGACATGAAAAATAGTGCGAAATTTAAACTTTTCACGACATATAATATAAAAAGGATTTCATAAATACTAAGAAAATATCATCGTCACAAGCCAACTAAAAGACACGACATAATATCATAGGGACACAACCCTTTACATTAAAAGAAATACATAATAAGTCTTAAATAAAGAAACTAAGCAACATAGACTATGTCCTCAAATTTATGAGGACATACCAATTCTTGAGAGAGTAGATTCCCAATCTTTGCCTTCTAGACTTCTCCTTGCTTCCAAACCTATACTTATAGAGTACAGAAAAGTATGGGGTTAGTACAAATAATGTACTAAGTATGGCATATGCAAAAACATGCAAAAAGAGACATTTTAGTATAAATACATTTTCATGCCAATTGAGTAAAACCTTCATGAATATTGAAGTAAAATAACATAAGAATCATCATTTAACACTTAAAGATGGATTTCAATAATTTTAACAAAAAGGACCATTTTACAGTAAGCTCTACAAAATTACAGTGAACCCATTTTAACTTTACAGTGAACAGATTTAATCCCAAAACAGTGAACCAATCTCCTTAGAGGTTTCCCCAACCAAGTAATCCTTAAGACAACCAACCATAGGCTTAGCTCTCTCGGGAGACAAGTCCACACATTAATAATTAGATAATAGAAGAGAATTCATACATTAAGAACTTCACCTAGGTGCTCTACTCCAATGGGACTTATAAGTTACATTAAGTGCAATGTGAAAGTAGCATAGCATACTATCACTCCCACTTAGTGCCCCTTTGGGGTGTCAATTAGAAAATATGTGTTGATATTATTGTTGGGCCTTGCTTGATGATAGGATTAGATGCATTCTAATGGTGATTTAAACTAGTGATTGTGGTTTAATTTAATGGGTTTGTAGTTGCAAATACAAAACCACCCATTTGTTTTCGGCTTGCCTGAGAGGGGTGTCGTGAAACCAAGACCACTAGACAGATGACCTAAGGAGTGGGTCGACATGAGGTTCAGCCCGAGAGGGTGAGCCCTAGTCCCATATCCAAGCGACCTCTATCGAATGGTTAGGGTGTGGGTAAGACGTATGCTGGTTAGTTTAGACGAGTGGGTGTTCGAGAGGAACCCATTTGATATGGGTAAGTTGCCCAAGAGGGAACTTACTTTCACCTAAATCTTAGCCTAGTCACCACTGTCTTGCGAATTTTCCTATCAAAAGAATGTACTCATTTTTTTGTGTTCACATATATTGCGGTTACACCCCAAGAACTCTCTCCCATACTTGTTTTCTCCTTTGTTTTTTCTAATTTTATATGTGACAAAACCCCGTTTATGGATATTTGACACTTTTGTGTCACAGATTGAATTGAATTTTTTTAACTCGAAAATGTCTTAAACAATCACTATTTAGAACAAAATTTGAAGTAGCTACTACTTTCACTACCACTCCCTTGGGAGACGACCCCAACCCTTGGTTGAGTTACTTTACTAGCTTCGATTCGTACACACTCAAACTGTAGGCTAGTGTCATTGATTATGACATATAAAAAATACACATATTGACGCATCAAAATGGCGCCGCTGCCGTGGAGTGGTGTCACGTGAAAATGTAGTTCCTTTAGAGTTTTCGTTCTTTTTAAGTTTTAGTTTTCTAACCGAACTTTTGGTTTTGCTTCATTAAGTTGTGTTTTGAAGCAGCGTGTAGCAAGGCTCAAAAAGTAGCCACAAACCAATGGATTTTCCTCCACTAGAGGTAATAAGGATCCAAAATTGCATACTGACCGTCAAAGAGATGGAATGAGAACAAATACATAAATCTTGGGCAAGATTCAAAGAGTTGATAGCTCGAGGCCCAAATCATGGCATCTTCTACATGGTTATTCTAGAGTGTTTCTACAGAAACCTCTGCCCCATAAACAAACAAGTACTTGACTAATTAATTCCAGGAGGGATTTCACAACTACCTTACATGATGGCTGCTTAGTTACTCGACCACATGTATGAAGCTGAGGGAGAAATGGAGGAAGACGTTATGATGTCCACAGTAAGGACACGGATGGATGACTTAATCAACAAGGTGATGAAGATTGAATCTCAGTGCAAGAGAAAAGATAAAAGTACCCATCTTTCAGGAATGACAGGTCAAAGGGATAAGAAGGTGGAAAACATCGAGGAAATACTTCTAAATATCCTAATCAAGCTGAGTGAGCAAGATGCAGCACTAGAAGAGATAAAAGAGGACACTCATGGTATGAAGCGTATTATCTGGTCTCACTCAAACAGTCGAGCATCTGCAAAAACTTGTGAAGCACGCATTACTTCATGATCATGCTCAGGGAAACCAGGGGTTACCTAATCACGATGTGAGTGGCCTTAAGTATGAAGCTCAAAGCATTTACTTGTGTCGTGCCACGACGTTAACCCTGTCGCTGTTTGGGAGGCAGCCAAAACCCCCATATTATATTATATTTGCGTATCGGTAAAAATATTAGTATGTTAGTTTTGCAGATTGAAGTGTCGCAAATGCTAAAAAGGTGCAAAATGGCAAGCAACAGACCTGGTTAACGGGTCGCTAAAGAGACTAGTAAACAATTCTATTCCTCCATTTGACTCAGGATATAATCAGAATTTAGAGCTTGTAAAACTCGGTGAACACATAAAAGATTTAGCGACTCACCTACCTGATCGGCGCCCCTAACGGCTACTCTCCTACCAGACCGGCGCCCCCAACGGCTATTATCAGTTCTCTTCCTAATTTCTCGAAGGGATTTTCCGTGATTTTTCTCCATCTGGAGAACACCCTCGAGGTTCATGAGCTTTGTATTGAGCTCACGAATACCAACTTCTCTGTGATTCACAATTTCTTGATTGTGGACATCGTTATTTGGTGGAGGGAGGTTCCTCCAAAGGAGCCTCTCCACCAACATGTCCACGCTAGGGTAACCAAAGGAGAAAAATTTACCGTCCCGGGGAAATATAACAACGGCAGTTTCAGCACCACATAGTGTACAAAGTTCACAAGCCTTTTTGAATAGACCAACACGTCGCTTAGAAAATGTAACTCCTATGTTTTCTTATTCTTTTTTTTTTCAACATGTCAACCCTGCAATAACCCTTGCTAAGTCTTCTTGTCATGCCTAAACTATCACAAAGATATTCTGATTTTTGGTCTTAACACCAAGAGCTTTATATAAGAAATTATGTTTTAAAATAACTTAATGATATAGACGTTAATGATTATAATTAGACAATTCATTTTTTTCCGATATTATTGGATTGCATTCGACTGCTATTTTATTTGAGAACAATTTTTTGAAAAAACATATACTAAAAGATAAATAAAAACCTTTTACTTTAGTAATAACAAAAATTTTGCATTTACCATTGAAGTTTCCTAGTCGGTCATCAATTACAGTTTTTTCATAATTAGAATTATATTATTGGATTTCATTTGATCTCTATTCCATTTGAGAACAATATTTTTTAAAATACATTAAATAATTAATAAAAAACTTTTATTTTAATTACAACACGAATTCTGCATTTACCATTGAGTTTTTCTAGTCGATCACCATTTGAAGATTTTGCCTAATTAGAATTATATTATTGGATTGCATTTGACCGCTATTTTATATTAGAACAATATTTTTTAAGAATATATTAAATGATTAATGAAAACTTTTATTTCAAATATTCAATAATAACACGAATTTGCATTTACCATTGAATTTTCCTATTCGATCATCATTTAGAGATTTTTCTTAATTAGAATTATATTATTGGATTGCATTTGACCTCCATTTTATTTGAGAATATTTTTAAAAAATATATTTAATGATTAATAAAAACCTTTTATTTTAATAATAACACAAATTTTGCATTTGCATTGAAATTTCCTAGTCAATCATCATTTAGAGATTTTTCCTAATTAAATTATGTCTTTAGATTGCATTTGACTACTACTTTATTGAGGAACATTTGTTTAAAAAAACTTATATATTTAATGATTAATAAAACCCTTTTATTTTAATAATAACAATGAATTTTGCATTTACTATTGAATTTTCCTAGTTGATAATCATTTAGAGACATACATATTATCAAATCAAGTATACGCGGGCGTTTGGATTTATAAATGTTACTATTGTTTATACCGTGGTAGTCAAGACTTAAGTAGGCTTACAAATAAGATCATAATATGATCAAGTGCATTCTGGATCGTCTCTGACCTTCTTATTGGTATTTATCTGCAAAATGCTTACACATACACATGTATATATATATATATATATATATATGAAAGAGAACCCTAGGCCTGCCTATGTGGCGCCACCACAAACCAGGATTCTCTTTTAACTTATTACTTTCCAAAATTAGCCTCCATTTTATGAAAAGTCGTGGCTTTTATGAAAAGTTGTAAAATTTATAAAAGTTGTGACTTTTTATGAAATGGTTTGACTTTTTCGAAGAGTTGCGTCTTTTATGAAGAGTTGCGACCTCTATGAGGTGTTGCAACTTTTATGAAAAATTATGACTTTGATGAAAAATTGACTTGTCCAAAGAGTTGTGACCTTTCCGATAAGAGACAATAAGTGTTTGTTCACACTACCCTTTGTTGTCTATAAATAGAGTGATTTTCTGTCATTTTAAATTATCAAAAATTTTGAACTTTTTCTTCTTCGGCATAGTTAAATATTCGTGTACTTTTCTCCTGTTGAGTGACTTACTGACACCATTGATTTTGTAGCAACACACTGGTGAATAAAATCGTTCATCTATTCCCTTCAAACCACGAGTACTAGAATGAAATAATTTCTTTAAGGGAATGTTGTGCATTCAGTGGGCTGAAGTTTTTACTTTATGTTTCATTTTATTATTTCACATCCTGGTATGTTTTTTACTGTCATTAATTTATGTTTATTTTATTAATTTTTGTTTTTGAGTATATGTTTTAAACTTTATTATTTATTTTTATGCCTTTGATCATTAAGTTGAAGAAAATATATGTTAGTCAAGAGTTTGATGTAATCATCAAACTATTGGTGTCATGTAGATTAGAATTCTTAAACATGTAAAATAAATTACTTTGATCTTTATAGAGTTTTCAGTTTCTATAAGATCCATGGGATGTCCAATAAGGGACTTTAAGTGTTCAAAAACTATGGTAGTTCCACACTACCTTGAAGTTTTATGTATTCAACTTTCTATCTTATCGAGCCATTCAATTGATTAGTGACTTCCAAAAAATAAAGGAATGTAGTGGGATGGTAAGTATTGTACTCAACCATAATTAAACGGTTGGGGTTCAATGTTGGGTTGGAGTCAACGAATTACCCCTCAAAGTAGGATGAATGAAAATTAATTAAATATTAAAGAAATAATTATTTACCTATAAACGTTAGATTAAAAGTCCCAAAATAAAGTTTTAACCATATTGATTGAAGCATAAATAACAAAATATATCTTTTGTCTATCGAAGTAGTGTCATCGACTGCGTATGATTTTGAATAAGGGACTTTCCAAGACATCATTTAATCCTAATTATTTGAGAGACATACATTATTTCATTGAACTCCAAGAGATATGTTTTTATATTTTTATTAACTTATCAAGTACACGACTATTTTATAAGATGTATAATATTTAGATTATGTATATAGATGGCTTGAATAGGAGAATCACTCGCAACTGATGAATAAAATGTTTGTATCACTTTTTGAAAATATAAATATTGACCATGAAAAAATTATATGCATATCTTTTCTAAAGAGTTTAGTGATGAACAACTATAGTAAAATGAAGAATTAATAACAAAATTCATAAAACACTTATAATCAAATATTTTTTGTTTTAAAATTTAAAAACATTTTATTTCTTCTTTTGACAATATATTCATGACAAGTTATCGTAGGTATGTACCCTCTTGAAAACACTTATATTATCAAATGTTCAGAAGTAGATTATTGACATAGTTCACCATCGCGCGAAGGTGTTCTACTTGACAAGGTAGAACTAGGACACATCCCATGTTGGAACATGGTTGAGGGATATCAAGGGTTTTTTTGTACTCTAGTCTCATACTCAAGTGAAGCTACTACCACAACCATATCCACTCAGTGCTTTGCCTTGTTTCTCATAGAGTAATGCGTTCCCTAGGTGTATTAGAGAAGGTACCATCACTAAGTCCTAAAAACTCATAAAAGTCTTTCCAAGGATAACTCTTTCTTAACTTTCTTTTGATATTCAAGGTTCCATATAATTCTTTAATAGAAGGGCACCTACTTTAGGTCTACCGATCCTAGAGTTACATTTATATATTCATTCAATACTATACAAGTACAAAGTAGGGACAACTAGTCTACCAATACAAGATACAACATCATTCTATAAAGTCTCTCCCTAGTCCTTCATCATCATATATCAACAACTAGAGAAGCACTTTCAATCATATCATTATAGCACCCATATAGGATTATATATACAATTAATGAGCACCTTCACTTTATACCTTCACATATACCATATCATGATAAGACCATAATTCACACAATAATGTCGGCAAGGCCATGTTCATAGCATATATAAGAACTGGACCGTACCAATCAATAACAATTCAATATCAATTCTATAGTACACAAAGGAATTAGTTCAACTCACTACCTTTTAATCACCATCATCACCATTTCTTAGACTTTCCAACAATTTCAGATAACCAAAGCTCTTACCAATATCAATGTACACAAGACTAAGAAATAAACTAATCCATATCAATGATGCAACAACATTCAATATAGATATCAATACTACAAGGTGAGCGATGAACAATTCTATCAGAATCAATACATAATTCAATAGCCCACAACAATATCCACATGAATTCAATGAAATTAAGCCATGATCAATTCACATACTTTAGAGCCAAAATTAGGAATTCAAGTAATACACGGGTTCATGAATGCTTTGATATTAAAACCACCAATTAAGATCAAGTACTTCATAAAACATTGATTTAATCCTTTTCATGTAACAATCCGTGCTTAGAATTCAAAATAGGATTTTAAGGTTTTTGAATGTCTTTGAAGAAATAAAAAATAAAATAACCATACCTTAATTGAATAAATCTAACTAAATTGAAGATGAAATCAATGAAGAAATTCAATCCTAGCTTCAACTTGACTTCAAGATTCCATGGAAGTTTCGTGAACAATTATTTTGATCTTGGCATCTAACATTGAATAATGAAGTCTAAGTCTAGATTTTAGAGTCTAAACTAACTTAAAATACCATAAATAACCCCAAATAACCGTCTAGGACTTAATTAGGACGTGGGATGAATTTCCCAAATCATCCTCACATTGACCGAGACCTGCAGGAAAATTCAAGGCCAAAGACGGCCACCAAACTACTGGGCGTCATTTGATTGACGGGGCGTCCTGCTGGGGCTTAGTTTTGATCATAGGCTCAACTTATGAGGGCTAATATACTATGACTAAGTGTGGAGAAACGCCCCCAAATGATGGGGTGTCGTTTTAACCACTAGCGTGGTTTGTTGTCGTTTGTTGTACTGTTTTTCACAGTTTCTTGCCAATGTTTGGGTCCTCCTTAAGGACCCTTAGATTGGTCCTTGGGTATTCGTACCCAGATCTTTCGATCCTAAACCTTCTTATCTAGGTCTTATAGTCCTCTCCTATCATCTTGGACACCAAAAAACACATAAAACATTCAAAGGCACACTAGCACACACAAAGACTAATTTCTGAACGTCTTGATAATTCTTTGACGTTTGACTTCCAAACTCTTCAAACATACTTATAATTCTAATATTCATCATAGTAATAATTTATTAACTCATAAAACACATGATAGGCTCTAAATTAACCTAATTCATTTTGCGGGTTGTTACAATGTAATCTTTCCTGTTGTCTGGATATCAACACTCTAGTTAGTTGTCTATGTATAGGCATCAGTTCCCGAGGTATTCTCAGGTGGAGGAACAGTGCCTGATGAACTAGCCGGTGTTTTTGATGTTGCATCTGTCGATGTTTGGGTCCTCTACTTCGCAATATTTTCCACCAGACTTGGCATATTGCCAAAAATGCTCTCCTCCTCTTCTCTCTCTTATGCTACTGCCAGGTCCTCATTAGGCCCTGCACCTGGATCTCCATCTAGTACATCATCCAGCTATACATCCCCAGTGGTAGCTGGAGGAATCTCCAAAGTCATAGGGCCACCTCCATCCTTATCCATCCTAATAAGATTATTGAAGTTAACGGATTTTAGATAATCTTTGTCCTGTTGTAGGCCTGCGATTTTGGATCTCGTAGCCAGCATCTCGGATGGTCTTCCTTATGTTCTCTCTCAAGATATAACCCTCAAGGTCAATGCATCGACAGAGGCATGGAATAGGGAAAGTGCAGTAGCTACGACACTCTCTATCAACCCTGGGACTTCTTTCTCAGGTCTGATCGCCCTTACCATACTTGATTGGGCTAGACGCCCTATTTTTAGGACCATGGAGTGATGGATGTTGATCGGTTGGTCAGAGGAAATAACACCTGGACCCTGTAAAAAAGAAGGAGGGACTGATATACTTGATGGTCCAGGGACCGATGTAGGTGCGTTTGCATTTCCAGATAACAAAGTCAACATCAATCTCTGGAGAGATATCTGCTGGAACTTGTCTATTACTATCAGCTTCCTCTCGCATGTATGTCGACTCAATAAGACGGATTAAGTGAAGAAAGATGTGATGACCTAGATATACCCAGTGGTGTCGAGAGGTGCTCCAGCTCGGTGGCACAACTCAGTGATAAGGTTAGCGAATGTCACGGAAGTCCGCGCCTGTTTGGCCCTTAAGGAAATTTCGTGTGACGTCAATAGCCCAAAATTTATAGTCTTCCTTTGCATGATGCAGACAAGGCAAGCTACATTGGGAAGGCGCAAAACAGACTCATTCTGTGATGGCATGATGGTGTTGCTGATGAAACAAACTTGTATGTTGCAGGGGTGTTCATATCCCGCTTATCAATAGGAGAACCAACCCGGATCCACCTCTCGTTGTCCACAGAAATAATAGAATCTAACCTCTACTTTAGCTCGTCTAAAGATGCAGTAAGAGGAAATCCCTCATAAGGACGTACTGAGTGTAGTGTCCTTCCCATCACATCATTTATATCCTCTTTGTATCACTCTACCTCCATTCCTCGAACTGTAATCAACCTCACTGTCCTGAATTCACTTTCTTGCTTCTTGCTCTTAGGCACCAACTCTCCATAGGCTGTGTAGAACTCCCTGACCAGGAAGGAATGTAAGGGCCTAGTGAATTTATCGAACCCATGGATGCATACACTTCGCAGGATGTCAGGGTACTTTCCTTCGAAGCCCTCCACAGATTATCTCTTTTCCTCAATGATGGTAGGCTCCCCATCACCCTTCAATCTTTTTAGCATTCGCGGTGGTTGAGCTAGAGCGAGTACGTGGGCTACTGGAGGTGTCCACACTTCATCTTGAACTGGATCTGGAGAAGCTATGACTGGAGGTATCCGTACTGCATCTTGAACCTGCTCAGGAGAAGCTATGGCTGATGCAATCCTGGTAGATGTAGATATAGGTCGCTCTCGGAGGCTACTCTATTGATAAATAATCGGTTAATAATCCTCGAATTCATCCCACTCAGTATTTACCTCAACTGCTATTCTTTTGTTTTCCACTCTTTTTATTTATTGGCCTCTACTTAGTTGGAGTTCTTATCCTCCCCTCTTTGGAGGGTTTGAGCCTTCTTCGTTTATATGAATGCCTAGAACTTCCTTCTTTTGGGCTTGCATTTTGAGGATGGTGTGTACCATATCTACAAAAGGCTATTATTAGTCATAACAATAATAAAATTCAAATACAAAAAATTTGATACAAAAAGGATCGCCTTTCTAGTTGGTGAATCGATGGATCTCTTTAACAATCTACGTCGAGCTCGCCGTAGGTATTTGCTTAAAGTACATGCAAGTTCGTGATGTAAACTTTTCTTACAGCAAAGTGTCAACTACTTTTGGCGATGACAAAGTTTTTCGAGAGAAGATACAGTGAAGGTAGGTCACAAAGTTCATGCAACAAGGGCGCACTAAAATTCTACTCGATGATAGGCCAACCACTTTCGGCGATGAAAACATTTTATGCTGAAAGTTCCAGATCTCCGAACGCTTGAGTAGGAAATAAGGGTGTTCTATGAAAAATTGGCGATTCGCCGAGACGTTCAGCGGGCTCGACTCAGCTCATCGAGTGACTCAACGTGACTATTTTTTGATCTCTTACTTGAATTTAATCATACAAGCCCCAAAAACAAAATTAGAACATTCATTCACAGAATTCATATAAGACCCATGCTTCACATTACCTCAGAGTACTCAGACTTCTTCCTATTTTTACAAATAAGATGATCCTTAAGAATGTTGTCACCCATTTCCTCATTGGATAATTTTTGTTATTTAGCGCAAAATGTGGGTTTGCTTAGAATGTACCCAATCATTTGAACAACAATGAAACAACACCCAAGGTGAATTTATTTAAATAAAAGCATAATCATTCAGGAATTTGAATCTTAACAAAATTTCAGGCCAAAAAGTTCAAATTACACATAGCATTTCAACAACTTATTTCTATAAGAGAGGCCCAACACACGTCATACTGATAATAAACTTACAAAGGAGTTCAAAACTATAAAAAATAAATTTGGGGTTTTAAAGACTAACCTTCGATGCCATAAAATTTATTTTTGTAATGCTAGGCGGCAAATAAATCCAACCTCACACACTTAACTATCAACTAAAACACTAATTTAATAATAAGTCTAGAAAATAATACCTTTGGTGTAATTTTGTGGTGTTTGAAACGAGGGAAAATGACAAATTCAAAAGTTTTGACCTTTGGCCTTTATATAACCTTTCAGTTCGTGTCCATTTGGCGTAGTTAAACACACTTGCCGAACCACTCGGCGATATACCTAGTAGTCATTTATCCTGCCTTTCCTTCGAATCTTCTACATTTTAGGGATAAAATCGACGGTTTGCATTGGGATCGCTAAAATGGTTGGCAATTTGCCGAGCTCCTTCCCATGTTCTTTGAGTTTTACAGGCTCTATATAGCTCCAGCATAGAGCCAAAAAGGGGATCTGGTCGGTTATGCCAATCTATTTGGTGGTTTACTGAATAGACCTTCTTCTCGCCAACCTAAAACTTCCCATACTTTCCTCAATTAATCCTGCAACATCAACACAATATTATTTATAACAGTAAAATCCTAAAAGCATTTAAGACCTTGGGTTGCCTCCCAAGAAGCGTGTTATTTGAATTCGTGGCATGAAGTAGGTCTTGCCTAACTCTCTATTATCGGAGTTAGACTTAGTGTCCCTAGGTAACCCCAACGTGTTGTTTAGATGGAGACGAGGCACTGAAAACATCACGGTGATGTGTTGTGATGGATTGATCTAGAATGAGATCCAATCAATTGATTCAACGCTTCCACATTCTCTGTCACCTTGTCCAACACTCGATCTTGATTGGTGATATTTTGGTGAATCATTTGGAGCGTGTCCTCAACATAAAGTTTCTCATTTTTTCTATACTTATCCCACTCATGAGGAGGCATATACCTCCCTTGGCGTTTGCACTTGGTTTTAACCTAAGTAATTTTGGTGGTCAAGTCATTCAGTTGAGATACCAGCATAGTTAATTTGACGTCACCCTCTACTTCTTGATCTGCCTCAATCAACTTGCCACCCACTCCTTATGCCATGCTTAGAGGACCTACGTACACAAACAACAAAAAGGGAAAAAAAGCAAAACTAGATATAAAATTACTAAACTACACTATAAAAATGAAAATTCATTTTAACTACATTTTTATGTTACACCAATCCTAGGAAGGTGCACCATTTTTATGTTTATAATGACCAACGATATTAACCTACGGATTGAGTCTCTACGATCATTGAATTATTTAGTAAGCCAACCAAGGGTTCAGGTCGTTTCCCAAGAGAGCGGTTTCGAGAAGATGTAGTCAAGTAGAATTTCATTCTAATTAGTCATATCTAAAGATATTAAAGAATAAAAACTTTTTAAATCATGGGGTGTGACAAAAAAGTATCAAATATTTATGGGGGCTTTTCACAAGTTTAGCAAAAATGGTAAAACTCTAAAGGAAATCAAGTATGAGGAGAAGTTCTTGGAGTCTGACCGCAATACTAGTTGAGATAAATCATTGGTACATGCTTTCGATAGGAAATTTGAAAGATAATAGTGACTACGCTAAGCTTTAGACGGAAATAAGTTATCTCTCGAGCAACTTACCCAATTTCCAATGTGTTCCTCTCGGACACCTATTGATGCATGAAGGAGATACTAAGCCATACACCACACACTCTCTTGAGGTAAGTGTTAGGATATTATACTAAGGTTCACCCTCTCCGGCTGAAAGTCATGTCGATCCACTGCTTAGGACATCAGTCTAGCGGTCATGGTTTAACGACTTCCCTCCCGGGCAAGCTGAAAACACATGGTTGGGTTTATATTCGTAACTAAAAATCCATAAACATAAACTACAACCAATTTGTGAAATAACCATTAGTATACATCTAACCTAATAGCAAGAAAAACCCAACAATAATGTCAACTCATATTTGCTCAATCACACCCCAAGAATGGGGGGCTTTTATCCACTCATCAAGCAATAACAAAATACACCAAAAATAATACTATAATCAAATGGGTATAAGAAATTAAATCTTCATTTAAGCAAAGGGAGAAGAATGGAGAAGACCCACTCCCAACTTGGAGAAGATGAGATCCTTCTTCATTCAAGTCTCCCAAAAACCCTCTCAAAACATGAGATAAAATACAAGAAAATAGTATGCTTAAGTGAAAATTATGATAATGTTGGGATCCTTTAAAAATAATACCTAAGACTAGTATTTATAGCTTTGAGATTAAGTGTTGTGGGAACCATTCGATGAGATTAGTCGACATTGTCGAATGGCTCAGAGATTCGCCCTTCTTCTCTTTCATCTATGTTTTTTTCTTGCCTTCAACATCTCTATGTTCTGGACCATTGGGAGGTATAGCATTGCTTCGTGAAACTATTTGGCGAAGCTCCTACTATTCCTTTCATCGCTTTTTTCATCCTCTTCCTTCAGTTCTTATCATGCTGGAACAAAGGGGAGAATACGTCCTTTCGGCGACTCTCCAAGTAAACTTGGCGATTCTCACACGTCGGTTTATTCGTTGTTTTCAGCCTTTCGTTCCCTTTTGCGCGTAAGTGTCAATTCTTGCACTAAAACTTCTAATACATGAAACTTAAGTGTTTTCATCAGATATTGAGAATAAATAAGAATTTGAGGACACTATTTCTAATAAATCCCTAAAAGAGTTCAATTTGTGGACACATCAACTGTTTATGTTACATATAAGTTTGACGTTCTTCTTGAGAAACTCTGTGAATCCTATTATGTTTCAACACCTGTTGAGAAGTTTATTCTAGATGAGTGAGTATTTCATGATTGTGTAATTTCCATGAATCACAATGGCACCATGGTTTGTTTAGTCGAATTAGACATGGTAGATTTTGATGTCATTCTTGGTTTAGACTTGCTTTATGCCAGTTATGCCTCACTTGATTTTAGGACTCGACTTGTCACGTTTCAGTTTCCAAATGAGGTAGTCTTAGAGTGGAAAAAGTAGTTAGCAGTGCCTAAGGGTTGTTTTATTTCATACCTCAAGGCAAGAAAGTTAGTTTTCGAGTGGTGTGTCTGTCACTTAGTCCGAGTAAATAACTCTAGTGTTAAGATAACTTATATTTAGTTAGTTCCAATAGTAAAAGAGTTTGCAGAAGTCTTTCAAAGTTATCTACCTAGAGTCACTCGTTAGAGAGAAATAGACTTCGTTATAAACATTCTTCCAGATATTCGTCATATATCTATTCCTCCATAAAGAATAACACCGGCAGAGTTGAAAGAGCTTAAGAAATAGTTGAAATAACTCCTTCATAAAGGTTTGATTTGACCCAGTGTCTCACCATGGGGTGCTTCAGTCTTATTTGTGAGAAAGAAATATGGTTCCTTTAGGATGTGTATAAATTACCGCCAGTTGAACAAGGTTACCTTTAAGAATAAGTATCATTTTCCGAGAATTGATGAACTTTCTCGATCAGCTTCAGGGTGCCAACTATTTTTTTGGATACAACCTTAGATCTAGGTACAATCAGTTAAGGTTAAGGGAATGTGAAATTCCAAAGTCAGCTTTCGAAACTCGTTATGGTCATGAAGATTTCTGGGAATGTCCTTTGGTTTGACCAATGCTTCTGGAGCATTCATGGACCTTATGAATAGAGTATTCAAGACTTATTAACATATGTTTGTTATCGTCTTCATCGATGACATACTAATCTATAGAGGAATGAAGAAGATCATTTTAGCCATCTCGGAAAAGTTCTCCAGACTATGAAAGATAAGGAGTTATGTTCTACAAAATGTGTGGTTTAGCTTGAGTTTGTGGCATTCTTAGGCCACATAGTTTTCGGTGATGGAATTATTGTTGATACCAGAAAATAGACACAGTGAAAAATTGGCCTACACCCGCATCTCGAACTGATTTTAGTAGTTTCTTTTGTTTATCTAGATATTATAGGAGTTTCTTAGAGGGTTTCTCTTAAATTTTAACCCCTTAGACCATGTTGAATCAAAAGATAGTTAAGTTTCAATGGTCTGAAGCTTATGATAATGGCTTGCAGGAATTAAAAAAGAGGCTGACTACTGCCCCATTTTTTTTTATCTTACCAGAGGTATGTAAGGCTTTGTTGTATATGTTGATAAGTCAAGAGTTGGTTTGGGTTGTGTGTTAATGAAAAATGACAAGGTTATAACTTATTCCTCTAGACATTGATAATTAATGAGAAGAATTACCGAACCCATGATCTAGAGTTGGAAGTCGTAGTATCTGCCTTGAAAATATGATGCCATTTTATTTATGTGTTCATGTGGATGTGTTCAATGATCAGAAGAATCTTCAGTATGTGTTAATTCATAATGAGCTTAATCTCATACAATGGAAGTAGGTAGAAATACTGAAGAATTATGACATGAGTATTCTTTACCACCCAGGTAAGGCTAATGATGTTGCTCATGCGTCGATCATGTTGTCTTTGGGTAGTAACGCCCATTTTGAGGAAGATAAGAAAGAGCTAGCAAGAGATGTTCATAGACTCGCACGCCTAGGGGCTCTCCTAATAAATTCCACGGAAGGAGGAGTAGTGGTGATGAATGGGGCTGGATAATTATTAGTGTTAGAAGTAAAAGGGAAGCAAGACCAAGACCATATTTTGCATGAATTGAAGGAAAATATTCACAAGCAAAAAGTACTGTGGAACACCCCGTATTCAAAAACAGATCAAAAATGCAAATTTTTAGAAGTTGTAGGGGCGAGCGACGGAGCCAACTACGAACCGTTAGTTGAATTATCATCCGTCAGTCGACTTATTCGATGGTCCAATCAACTTTCAGTCCTCAGTCGTGAACTACGGTATACCAGTACGGACCGTCAGTCGACTTACAGTTTGTTAGTCGACTCCATAAATTAGCCAACTGACTTACAATTCTTAGTCATGAACGACGGTCGACCAGTACGGGCCGTCAGTCGACTCTGTCAATTCGCCAACTGAATTTCAATTCTCAGTCACAAACATTAGTCAACTAGTACGGACCGTCAATCAACTTATGATCCGTTAGTCGACTCCATAGTGATTCCAACAGATTTTAAGTTATGGGTCTTTTGGTCTTTTCCTTGTTCATTTTGTCCCTAAGCTACATTTTTTAAACCCTAATCATGAGGTTTTAGTCAATTTAAACCTAGAAATATAACTAGAACTTTCCTATGTCAAAATCATTATCAAAACAAAGAAACAAGCAAGAGAGGAGAAAAAAGTCAAGAACCTAGTACAAGACGCAACAAGTTTCCATCAATTCTGGCCCCAAAATCGAAAGATTTCTCCATGGAATTCGTCACCAGGTATGTGAGATTTCACTAGTGGGTTCCTTTCTCCCATTGGGTCCCTAGAATTCAGTCAATTTCTTGATTCCCTTATTATGGATAGACATAGGGTTTTTAGAATCTCAACAGATTAACATAAATTAGTTTGTTATAAATTCCAAATCAGATTACCATGTTACTCAGTTTATTGCATGACTTTCAGAACCATAACTATGTATTACTTTAGTTCTTGAATTACACATGCTAGGTCAGATATATCAGTCATTCAGTTATACATGCCTCAATTATTGATGCACTATTGTCTGATTAATTGTTGCATTCTCAGTTTGCATGTTCAGTTTGAGCTATCCTGTACTTACGGAAACTCAGTCATAACAAGTTAATCACTTAATTCATTGGGAGTAACACTATACCGAGTCCCCTCTTTGTGCATCAGTGTAGTGATCACGCTTGATTTCCTTTATACATCTGAAGTGTATATTGGTTCCTCTCGATGGGGCGTATACATCAGACACTACATTTAGCTCATGTGGTTTTATTATTGGTTATTAGTAGCTCCCATAGTCGAGTCATATTCTATTTAATTGATCTTTTTATCAGTATAACCAGTATTTAGTTTCAGCATATTATAAATTTGTCGATGTATTTAGTTATCTTAGTCGTCATTATATTTATCATGTTCAAGCTATTTTATTCCTTTATTGCTTTGTTCAGTTATATCTTATTTCATGTTTACTCTATCCTGCATGCTTTGTACCTTTCAAGTACTAACACATATGTGCACTACCTCTTCTCATGATGTAGGTTCAGATTCTTTGCATCCATATCATGTTTAGATTGGATCCCGATCTCTAGTTCAACATAATCAGTGGTGAGTCCTCATTCTCTGAGCTCAATAGTCATGAGTTTCTATTCAGTATTTTTAGTCCATTAGTTTCAGTTTTTCTAGACTAGTTGGGGCATGTCCCAACATTTCTAGTCAGTTAGAGGCATATTTAAGACATAGTTAGATTTAGCTTAGTGTTGAGTTCATATCTTCTTTGTATTAAACTCATCAATATTTCATTTATATCGGCTATAGTATATGGGTATTCCCCATATTTATTATCTTTAGTATGCTGATGATCATGCTAATAGGGTTTGCTTGGGATAACTTGTGGTCTTATGTCCCGTATCCACGTCTCAGGGGTAGCTCAGTGCGTGACAAACTTTGTATCAGAGCACTAGGTTTAAGTGTCCTAGGATGTCTGAAAAGTCGTACTAAGTAGTGTCCTTTTCATGGGTGTGTAGTTCGCACCACATCTTATGAGAGGGAGGCTACAAAGTGTTTTAGAAAAATCCTCATTTTCTTGTACTCTTATTGTGCGTAAGGTATGAATTTATTTCATTCAAACTCGACGTTCTATATTTCATATCATGTCTTCTCGTAGATCTAACACCAGGAATGTGAATGCAAGGAATGCAAAGGTAGCTCCTCCTGTCACATATCAAGAAGTCTCCAATGCTTAATTTAGGAATGCCATTCAAATGTTGGCTCAGAGTGTCCCCAACCAGAACAATAGGTGGGTTTAAGATCATGTGAATGTTATTGGTAGATGAACATCAGTTAGGGTCTGTGACTTTGATAGGATTAATCCACCTGAGTTCTTAGGATTGCACACTAATGAGGATCTCTAGAACTTTTTAGATGTGATAAAAAAGATCTTTGAGGAGATGCAGGTGAATGCGAATGATCGGGTTGAGTTGGCATCAAACAAGTTGAAAGATGTGGCTTATATCTAGTACACATGTGGAAGGAAAATAGGGGTACATATGCAACCCCTACTACTTTGGAATGTTTTAGTGAGTCCTTTCTATAAAAAAAATTCCTTGATAGAGTTGAGTGAATCAAGGGCTCGGGAATTCATGAACTTAAGGCAGGGTTACATAATAGTCCAAGAGTATTGGCTCAAGTTTTACCAACACTCTAGGTATGCTTTTCACATGGTTACTGACTTTAGGGCTAAGGGAGTGTCAGATTTGGTGAAAGCAGAGTGCATAAATGCTATGTTACTGGGAGATATAAACATCTCTAGGCTTATGAATCATGCTCAACAGGTTGAGTGTGATAACTTAGGGAACAGGATAAAGAGAATAAGAAGGCTAGGACTGGGAACTATGACAATTCTCAATAGAAATCAGGTAGGGGAAATCGCTCGCTGAATCAGCAGAAGTTTTCAGTCCCAGCTTCTTTGTAAGCTAGTTTCCATCCTCTAAGAACAAGTATGATCAGAAGGTTAGGGAACCAGTCTCTAAGTATCAGGGAAGTTTTTCTAGCACCAAGACTCACCTCACTTGCCCTAAGTGTGGTAACAACCATCTGGGCGAGTGCCTCGCACGAAAGGAAGGATGTTTTGGGTGCGGTCAGTCGGGTCACAGGTTGAGGGATTGTCCTTCTAGACAGGGTCAAAGAGGTACTAACGGTACAACTCCATCTACAACTTCAGCAGCACCAGCCAGTCGCCCTACTCAGAAGGGTAACTCATCTAATACAAGTGGCGGTTAACGCCAGAATAGGTTATATGCTCTTCAAGCTCACCAGGATCATGAAGGTACTCCTCATGTAGTCACTTGTACTTTATGAGTCTTTGATCTTGATGTGTATGCTTTATTAGATCCATGATTTGTTCTTTCCTTTGTAACTCCTTATATAGCAGTCCAATTTAGTCTTAGTCCAGTAATTCTCTTAGAACCTTTCTCAGTCTCTACTCTAGTTGCTAACCCAGTTATAGCTAGACGGGTATACATAAATTGTCATGTTACTGTCACTGAGAAAGTCACCTCAGCAGATCTTGTAGATTTAGAAACGGTATACTTCAATGTCATTCTAGGGATAAATTGCTTACATTTATGTTTTGACTCAGTCGATTGTAGAACTAGGATTGTTTGTTTTACAATTTCAGAATGAACAATTCTTCGAATTGAAGGGTAGTAGCTTAGCGCTTATGGGATGATTCATTTCTTACCTTAAGTCCATCAAAATGATCTCTATGGGTTGTCTCTATCATCTAGTTCGAGTTAAGGATTATATATCTGAAACCCTAAATCTTGAGTCAGTTCTAGTAATCATTGAGTTTCCAGAAGTGTTTCTAGAAGATCTTCTAGGAGTTCTTCTCGAAACGGAAATCGAATTTGGAATTGATCTCTTTCGAGATACCCAACCTATTTCTATTCCTTGTTATAGAATGTCTCCAGCTGAGCTTAAGGAATTGAAATAGAATTGAAAGACCTTTTAGATAAGGGCTTCATCAGACCTAGTATTTCGCCAAAGGGTGCACCGGTGTTGTTCGTAAGGAAGAAAGATGGTTCTATCATAATGTGTATTAACTATAGACAGTTGTACAAGGTCACAATAAACAATATGTATCCCATGGTCATGATTTATGACTTGTCTGACCAACTTTAGGGTTCTATTCATTTCTCAAGGATACAACTCAAATAGGGTTATCATAAGCTTAGAGTCAGAGATAGTGACATTCTAAAAACAACCTTCAGTACTCGGTATGGTCATTACGAATTTGTTGTTATGTCATTTGGACTAACCAATGCTCCGAAAACTTTCATGGATTAGATGAACAGAGTTTTCAAACAGTACTTGGACTTGTTCGTTATCGTCTTTATTGATGATATCCTCATTTACCGTAAGAATGAGTTCGAACATGCAAGCTATTTGAGAGTTATTCTCCAAACTCTCGAAGATCGCCAGTTATTCACTACGTTTAGTAAATGTGAGTTCTGGTTGCAATCCATTGCTTTCCTTGGTCACATTATATCTAGCGAGGGGATCCGAGTGGATTCCCAGAAGATAAAAGCGGTGAAACAATGGTCGAGACCTACCTCTCTACAAATATCATATGTTTCTTAGGTCTAGCGAGTAATTATAGAAGGTTCATGGAAGGATTTTGATCCATAGCCTAATAATTGACTAGGTTGACTCACATGATGGTCAAATTCAATGGTCAGATGATTGTGAGAAAAGCTTTGCAAAATTGAAAACTAGATTGACTACATCTCCTGTCTTAACTCTACCAGAGGGTTCAGATTGTTATGTCATCTATTGCGATGCATTTATAATTGGCCAAGGTTATGTGTTGATGCATCGAGATAAGGTTATAACTTATGCTTCTAGGCAGCTTAAGGTGCATGAGAAAAACTATCCAAATCATGACCTCGAGCTTGCAGCAGTGGTGTTTGCACTTAATATCTGGAGACACTATTTATATATTGTTCATGTCGATGTTTTCACTGACCATGAGAGCTTTTAATATGTGTTCATCGAGAAAGAGTGTTATCTTTGCAAGAGAAGATGGTTTGAGTTACTTTAGGATTATGATATGAGTGTGCATTACCATCCTTGTAAGGCGAATGTAATAGTAGATTCTCTTAGCATATTATCTATGGGTAGTGTATCCCATATTGAGGAAGAAAGGAAGGAAGTAGTGAAGGATGTTTACAGGCTTGCTCGGTTGGGAGTTTGCCTTATGATCATATCAGATAGTTGTGTAACAGTTCAGAATGTGGCAGAATCTTCCTCGGTAGTGGAGGTTAAGGAAAAGCAATATAGTGATCCAATCTTGCTTAAACTTAAGGTGCAGTCCACAATCAAAAAGTGGAGGTTTTCTCCCAAGGGGGAGATGGTGTACTTCGCTACTAGGGTAGATTGTGTGTTCCCGATGTGGGTGAGTTGAGATAGTATATTCTTGCAGAAGCCCATAAATCTAGATATAATATCCATCCAGGTGCCACTCATATGTATCATGATCTGCGGCAAGTATATTAGTGGAATGGCATGTGCCGCATATTAGTGGAATGGCATGTAGAGGGATATAACAAATTTCGTGAGTAAGTACCCCAATTTCTAGCAAATAAAGGTAGAACATCAAAAATCAGTGGGTATGACTCAAGAGATAGACGTTCCTACTTGTAAGTGGGAAGTGATAAATAAGGATTTCATCGCAGGGTTACCTTGTACTCGCAGACAACATGACTCCATTTTGGTGATAGATGACAGAATGACTAAGTCTTATCGCTTTTTGGGGGTCAAGACTACAGGTTTGGCGGAGGACTATGCCAAGCCTTACATTAATAAATTTTGAGGTTGCATGGGGTTCCTTTGTCTATTATTTCAGATAGAGGTCCTTAGTTTACCTCTCATTTCTAAAATTCATATCAGAAGGATCTTGGTACACACGTTAACCGTAGCACAACATTTCATTTGTAGCCGGATGGACAGGTAGAGCGTACCATTCCGACCCTAGAGGATATGTTGAGAGCGTGTGTGATCGATTTGAAGGGTAGTAGGCATGATCACCTTCGTCTTATTGAGTTCTCCTAATTCAATAGCTACCATACCAACATTTAGATCGCCCCTTATGAGGCACTGTATAAGCGTAGATGTAGATCTCCTGTTGGTTGGTTTGAAGTAAGTGAAAATACCTTTATAGGAACGGATTCAGTCCATTATGCTATGGATAAAATGCAACTCATTAGTGATAGACTTAAGACAACCCAAAGTTGTCAGAAATCTTATGCAGATGTAAGGAGAAGGGAATTAGAGCTCCAAGTTGATGATTGGGTTTTATTTAAAGTGTCACCTATGAAGGGGTGATGATATTTGACAAGAAAGGGAAGCTCAATCCTAGATATGTAGACCCTTACAAGATCTTGAAAAGGGTTGGAAAGTGGCATATGAGTTAGAGTAGCTAGCAAAACTAGCAGCAGTGCATCCAGTCTTCCACATCTCGCTCTTGAAGAAGTGTGTAGGTGATCCAGCCTCCGTAGTTCCATTAAAGAGTATGGCTGTGAAAGATAGTGTTCTTATGAGGATGTACCAGTTGAGATTCTTTACGTTATGTTAGGCGGTTGAGAAACAAAGAAGTCTCTTCAGTCAAGATTTTGTGGATGAGTCATTCTGTAGAGAGAGCTACTTGGGAAGCAGAAGAATCCATGAAAACAAAGTATCCTCACCTCATTCTTTCCGATTCCACTCCAACTTGAGGTAAAAATTCCTATTCATTTTTTCAGTCACTCATGCGTGAACTCAGTCTTAGAATCATGTTCCATTAGTTTGTACTTGCATTTTCAGCGTATTTGGATGTTCTTGGAACACAGTTCAGTCAGAAATTCAGTTCTCAGTGGTTAGTGGTAGGGATTGCAGCCCTCTCCCTCCCTTTCAACTAGTTTAGTCTTCATTCGAGGACGAATGGTCCCAAGGGGAGCTAATATAACACCCAGTATCAAAAATAGACCAAAACAAATATTTTCCTAAGTTGTAGGTGCCAGAGACGGAGCCAACTACAGACCATCAGTCGACTCCGTCGATGGGCCAGTAACCTTTCAGTCTTCAGTTTGGAACGACGCTCAACCAGTACGAACTATCAGTTTACTTACGTTCAATCAGTCGACTCCATTGATTGTCTAGCTAACTTCCTGTTGTCAGTTGCGAAAGGCGATCGACCAGTACACGTCATCCATCGAATTATGGTCTGTCAGTTGACTCCATCAATTTACCAGCTGACTTTTAGTTCTCAATCTCAAACGACGGTCTATAAGTATGGACTGTTACTAGACTTACAGTCCGTATGTCGACTCCGTTAGTGATTTTGACAACTTTCAAGGCATGGGTCTTTTGGTCTTTTCCTTGTTCGTTTTCCCCCTAAGATATGTCATTTAGACCCTAAATCTTGAGGTTTTAGTCAGTTTAAGCCTAGAAACATAACTAGAACTTACCTAAGCAATCGTTATTCAAAACATAGAAAATTAGAAGAAAGAGAGGAGAAAAGTTAAAAAACCCTTGTTCAAGAATGCAACAAGCTTCCATCAATTCTAGCCCCAAAATCGAAAGATTTCTTCGTGGAATTCATCACGTGATATGTGGGATTTCACTACTGATTTCCTTTCGCACATTAGGTCCCTAGAATTATGTCAGTTTCTTGATTCCCTTATTATGAATAGACCTAGGGTTTCTAGAATTCTGGACGATTATCATGAATTATTTATTTATATGTTCCAAATAATATTACAATGTTATTACCCAGTTTATTGCATGAATTTCATAACCCTACCTGTGTATTTCTTTAGTTCTTGAATTACATATGTTAGGTCAGATATATTAGTCATTAAGCTATGCATGCCTCACTTATTAATCTATCATTATAATATTAATTAAGGCATTTTCAGTTTGAGTTATATTGTACTTACAGAAACTCTGTCATAATCAGTTAATCACTTAATTCATTGGGAGTAGCATAAAACCGAGTTGGACTAGGGTTCAACATACCCAAATAGTCTAGAACTACTAGCCAAGTAGGTTATAAGTCCCCTCTGTGGGCATCAGTTTAGTGATCACGCCAACATGCCTTTACACCTCTGGCAGGGTATATTGGGTCATCTCGAAGGGCATATACGTCGGACTACACATTTAGCACATGTGGTTTTATTATCGGTTATTAGTAACTCCCATAGTTCGGTCTGATTCTATTGCATTTACATTATTATCAGTATATCCAGTATTCAGTTTCAACATGTTAGAAATTGGTTACTGCATTCAGTTATCTCAAAATTCACTATGCTTATCATGTTCGGACTATTTCATTGCTTTCTTGCCTTGTTGTTATATGTTATTTCAGCTTTAATCTATCATGCATGTTCAGTACCTTTCAAGTACTGACATATACGTGTGCTACATCTTCTCGTGATGTAGGTTCAGATTCTCAGCATCCTGATCACATTTATATCGGTTCCTAATATCCAGTTTAGAAGAATTAGTGGTGAGTCCTCATTCTCCGAGGACAATAGTCATGAGTTTCTTTTCACTAATTTTAGTCCTTTAGTTTAAGTTTTGCTAGAGGCATGTCCCAGCATTTCTAATCAGTTAGAGACATATTTCAGACATAGTTACATTTAGCTGTGTTGAGTTAATATTATCTTTGTATTAAACTCATCAGTATTTCTTTTATCTCAATTATAGTATATGGGTATTCCCCATCTTTTCATTTTAATTATGATTTATCTTCCGCATCAATATATTATCTTTAGTATGTTTATGATCATGCCAACATGGTTAGTTTGGGATCACTTCTGGTCCTAGGTCCCGTTTCCGCATCTCAAAGGAAGCTCGGGGTGTGACACTTTGGCTTTTAAACAAGGGAGAAATAGTGTATTATGGTATCAAGGTAGGTTGTGTATGCCAAGGGTGGATGGAACCTCAGAGAGGATCATGAAGTGATCCCAAAGATGTATCATGACTTAAGATAGGTGTATTGGTGGAGTAGTACGAAGAAGGACATTGCATAATTTGTAGCCAAGTGTACGAATTGCCAACAAGTTAAAGTAGAGCAACAAAACCCTGGGGGTTCGGCTCAAAATATACAACTTCTAGAATGGAAGTGGGAGAGGATTAATATGCACTTCATTACAGGTTTACCAAGGACTTGCACGTAACATGATCCATTTTTGTGTTTGTTGATAGAATAAAAAAATCAGACCACTTTTCACTGATAAAGACTACCCATTCAACAAAGGATTATGCCAGGGTATATATTCAAGAGGTTTTTAGACTTCATGAAGTTCCGGTCTCTATTATTTCAGATAGAGGTGCACAATTTACTATACAATTTTTGAAGCAATTCCAAAAGGGCTTGCGGTGAACTTAAGTACTTCTTTTAATCCTCAGACTGATGGGAAAGCCTAGCATACAATTTAGAAATTAGAGTATATGTTGAGGGATTGTTTGATTCTTTTCAAAGGTAATTGAGATGATCACCTATCTCTTATCGAATTTGCGTACAACAATAGTTACCACTCTAGCATCCAAATTTCTCCTTTTGGAAGCTCTCTATGGGAGAAGTTGCGTATCTCCTATTAAATGGTTTGAAGTTTGTGAAGCAGGTTAAGAGGACAAGATTTAGTTCATCAAGATATGGAGAAGGTTAAAGTGATTTAAGAGAGGTTTAAACTGTCAAAGAGTTCTCAAAAATCCTAGACTGATGTGAGGATATGGGAGTTAGAATTTGAAGTAGATGGTTTGATCTATCTAAAAGTTTCACCCATTAAGGGTGTTATGACATTTTGTAAGAAGGGGAAGCTTAGTCTTCAGTATATTGGCCCTTACTAAATTTCAAAAAGGGATGGTAGTGTAGCTTATGAGTTGGAGCTACCACAAGAGTTAGCAGCGGTTGATTCTGTATTTCAGATCTCCATGGTTAAGAAGTGCATTGGCTATCCTTCCTTGATCATACATGTTGCTACCAATTGTACACTCAAGTGTACGTGGTCGCGCAAGTAACATAGATTCTTTTAGAAACGAGTTATCTTTCCCATTGGTCTTATGATCAGCTTATATTTAACACTTAGTTCTGCATCTAAATATTAAAGTAACTATTTCAAGAGTTGATTATTTATGGTTAACTACGACTACTATGCACTAAATGAAAGTAAACACTAGTGATTGACGTTGATATAATGTTTTCAAGCAAGTTTAAAAGCAATTCCAGGGCTGCAACATATATTAATATAATGTATCATATTATTGGCTTTGAACTAACTTCAGTTGTTAAATTACTGGTTTATAGGGTTGACGGTATGATGCGAGTTACACTCCTTTCATCGCCTACCACAATTAGCTATCTAACTACATCGTTCAGCAAGGGTAAATAGACTAACAAGCAAGCATTTACATTTCATCCTATTCTGTAACCAAGCAAGGTGTTCGTCTGCGCGTCACACCTGAACACTAATCACCTCAATTTAATGGGTGGACTGAGCTCTCTATATTCCCTGGTCTATCTAATCTCTCCTCAGGTCAATTATAAGATTAGACACTATATTAATTTCTAGATGACTAGTCAAGAAATACTAAAAGAAGAATATAAAAGTAATTTGAATTGAAAATCAAAGATTTATTCATAAATCCTCACATATTCAACAATCAATTCGTAGCTACAACCCTAGAACTAGGGCGTTTAACTACTCATGCTTTTAGAAATCAATAAAAGCTAATCGATCATGCAAAAAATCCAAAAAAATATAAGAGTTAAAAAGGATTACAAATTTGATTGTTGCTCTTCCACATGAAAGTAACATCGAACCATAAAAAAGGCGACCTTCAGAACAATTTATAATGCTCGATAAAGTTAAGAACAAATCCTACTCAAATTAGAACTACTAGTCAATGTTTACAACTTGGAAAAGTCGGACTTTTGATGGGGCGGCGCGCCTTGAGAATGGCTCTAAGCGTCAGTCCTAGGCGCGACACGCCTAGTAGTGAGCCTCAAAAATAACTTTGTCCGGCAGTCCTTAGCGCGGCAACACCTAAAATTGTGCCTCGCATAGGTGCTTCCATACTTAGCCATTTTCATGCCCGTCTATGCTAGTTGTTTCTTCGTTCCAACTCCAATTTCTCTGAGAGTACATGAAATAACTAATCATGTGTGTAAGTGCAACATCATCACAACTATATCAAAAAATAAAGTTAATAACTAAAGATCATCCTGAAACATAATCAATTCATGGGCACATTTTGACTATTTAGGCATATAAATATACCTAAGATCACCAACCCACACTTAGAATTTTGTTTGTCCTGAAACAATCTTTAACCTATCAAATTTTTATTATAGCTCTTGGATTTATCAATTCACCTTAAAATCAACCAAACCTTTTTAATCATGATCTTGTAGTTTACATTGGATACAACAATTTTCAACATATATACCAAGTACAACACATGCTGAAAGAATGACTCTTTTCTTATTTTTCCGGGCTAATGCAACTCATACCAACACATCAATTAGACAATCCCACACATGCCATGGTTGCCCTCAGTTGTTTATATTTTTATTATAGATTTTCACTCAAGCAATGTTCAAATCAGAAGTCCCATATTTCGAAAAAAATCACTCACTCTCACAAAGAAAATTCTTGTTTTCCTCAACATACCATATGTTTGCCTATAGTGTAATTTAACATTCACATTGCACTTCTAAAGGAATCAAGAGAACTTTCATTTGGTTATAATGTCAGCTTAAGGTAAGGAAGTGAATATTTGGAAATCATTATAGTGACTACTCCTCCCTGATGCACATGTTATCATTTAGCCAACAACTTCCTTCATAACTATTCTTTTTTCCTAGTACACACTTCATGACTATACGCCCCCTTTGTTGCTTCATATTTTCCTTTTTATTTCTTTTCCATTTTTAAATGATTTTGCACTAGCCACCCAAACTCTAGATTTTGCATCCAAATAAAGTGCACATTATCCTTGATAGGATCAAGGCCAATGTTTCGAGTATAGTTCTAAATCATACAGCCTCGATTTTGGTCGAGGTGCACATTGTCACTAAGGACCAGGGCTAAATTATAATTTTGTTTTTTGTTTTTTTGACACAATGTAGCGATTCTCCCTTAGCTCATTCAACCTTCATTTTCAAACCCTTTCTTCCTAACATAGTGCATTAAGGACTTTAAGATGATCAAAAGACTTGGTTTCAAATAATGGATTTCGGCTTATCATGCGGCTTATCAAATAAACAAGGCTAAACGTTCAATGGGGCTTCACAAGGGGTCAATTCCATGGTAGGCATACAAGTAGAATCAAGAATTGGCTATTTCAAAAAATAAACACCTCAATCACATTCCTTTAAGTCATACATGCTACTCATTCCATACAAAAAATGCAAGTTCTAGGTATCATGTTAAGAAACAACCAATCAATTCTCACCACTCCTGGCATTATGACACATATAAGGATATATAAACTGACATGCTCATACAAGTTTCGTTACAGTGTTGTTATTATTATTATTAGTAATTAGTCCCCCATAACAGAACCTCCACCTCAGATTATTCCTAAACTTCATCATAAACTGTCTCAACATAGCCCCAACATTAATTGGAATCTCTTTCATGAACATATAGACTAAAACCACCCTATCTTGAGTCACATCAATCAAATGTTTTGCAGGATGTAACACACTACACACTATTTTCAATCAAACTCTAGCCACCTGAATAAAATTAGCAAAATGGAGGATATTATGCCTCCAAGTGTCCTTACTTTTTCCCCACCTAGCATTCGAGTCAATCCCACACAAAGTATGTCAGATATTCCTATAAGGAGGTTTATCCCTCAAGTCATTAAACATATCAGGATCACAATTAGGGGTTCCCAACACCTCTTTTAGAATGCGGGAAGAAATCTTAACATCTTTTCCCCTCACAGGAACAGTCTTACACTTTATTTTAGTCAACCAATTAGCATAAAATTCTCGCACCAAAGTCAAATTGCAATCTCCTGGATTGTCAGGTATAAACTGCAACCCTCAAAATGTGAGGATAGAGAAGGAGATTGTAACGACCCTTAAAATGAAATAGGTCAAACTAGAGATTCACATGTGTCTTATGGGTTAATAATGTGTTAAAATTTTGAATGATAACTATAGAAACCAGTTTGAAGAATTTGAATGTTGAACATCAAAGAACGACCAAGAGGTTCGGAAACTAGCCTTGTGTATGTGCTAGTGTGTCCTTGTTTGTTGTGCATGTTTTTAGGTATTGTTCGGTGTCTAAAACAAGTGGGTATGACCCTAGTAACTATAGTGACATACCAAGGGTCAAACATTTGAGTACTACTCCCCGAGGACCACTTTAAGAGTCCCCAAGGAGGACCCAAACGTTGACCAAGCAAGCTGCCGGGCAGCCAAGATATGGGGTCAAATGCGCGCCTTGGTATGAGCATGTTTAGGAGTCAATGTTATGCATTATGGTTATTATGTGAAAGGTATGCTCACGTATACTCACACACACACTTTGAATGGATAAATTAAGCTATGAAATAAATGGGGGATTGTAGGGTGGACACTCTTCGTGAGTAGAGATTAAGTGTCTAGACTATTCCCTACTATTCCCTGAGAATTCCATTAATGAAAAGGGGTATTTTGAGGTGAAAACCCTTCGTGAGTTGAGATGAAGTGTTTAGTAGCAACCTCACTATTACCAAGATCTTTCTAAGATAGATTGGAGGTTGGATACCCTTCTGAGTTGAGATGTGGTGTTCAAAAGTAACCTCTAGTGATAAGTACTCTTCATTAGTTGAGATGTGGTACTAAAAATAGTTATCCCTTAACCTATAATCTATGAATGTTTAAGACTTTGTGGGGGTGTTAGGTTTAGCACCGAGAGGATTTGAAGAAGGGGTGGGTACACTTCGTCAGTAAAGATGTTTTATTCAATGTACCTCTTGAGATAAGTGCTACCCGTTAGTAGAGAATGAGTTACTTAGTAGCAATCTCCTTATCCCTTAACTATGCGCCCGCATAGGTATAGCTATTGGATAATCCATAAATTCTAAAGAGTATGACCCTACCTTAGGCAAGTGGGGATACCTCATCTGATCGGGGTTAATACCTGGATTCCATATCTAGCTCTCATGGTATATTTCGGTTAACGCTAGCCCCCACAAATGAATGTTATGAACTAAGTCTTCATAAGGGTGTACTACTTAGGGTAGGTAGTGGAATGAGCTCTTATCTATACATTGCACAATTAGGCATTTGGAGGCAGTCTGGGTGTAACCTTTTATGAAATGTATGAATGTGTCATTATATGAAGAAATGAAGTAAGTTGACTTTATGTATAATGTTTATGACACATGTTGATTCTATGCTTAATGTTCTTGAAGGATGAAGGTCTTATGTCTAATGTTAAATAACATGTTGGTATTGTGTCTTGTATGATGAAAGCTATGTAGATGAAGTAATGAATGTGATGTGCCTAGTGTAAGGTGATTCCTAAGGAGCACTAAGTGGAAGTAGTAGTATGGGATGCTACATTCACATTGCACTAAGTGTAACTTGGGGGATGTTTTAAATGATTGTTTTATGTGAAGTCTTAAATATATGTATGTTCTTTTAGTATCTTAGTAATGATGTTGACTTGTTAAATGATATGAGTATGCTAGTCCTTGGTAGTTTTATGGATAACTTAGGTGTGTTGTGAAGAGGTTGTATGTGTGATATCTTCATGTTTTACCTAGGTGAACCTTAGGTTAACTTTGTATAGGTGGAGTTTATATTGATTAATGGGTTTAATGTAAGTATGGATTTATGTTAATAAAAATGGAAGTTTTACTTCATGTGCTAAATAATGATTGGTATGATGCTTCGTAATTTGATTCATGAAGCTTTTATCAAAATAGCATGACTTTTATGAATCAACTAAAATGTCCCCTTTTTGAATGATTTTGCATAATGCCATACGTAGTACAATGTTTGTACTAACCCCATACTATTCTGTATTTTTATAAGTATAGGTGGAAGGCAAGTGGAAGTTTTAGGAGGCAAAGCTTGGGAAGTTGACTCTCTCGAGATCGGTATGTCCTCGTATATTTGAGGACATAGACTACGTTTCCTTAGTTTCTTCTTTAAAGACTTATATAAGAAGTTGTATGTATTTCCTTCAATATAAAGAACTGTGACCCTAAGATATTTAAAATGTGTCTTTAAGTTGGCTTGTGATGATGAGACTTGTTTCTAGTCTTTTATAAAAGAGTTTCTTATTAATATTGTTGTGAAAAGTTTTAATTTCGGACTACGTTTCATACAATATGTAATGAATGATAGCTAAGAGGCTTGTGCAGGACCTCTGTGAGGTCAAGCACGCCGTGTGATGACTCAAGAGAGATCTAACATCTAGGTTGTACTTGCGGGTCGTTACAAACTTGGTATCAGAGCATAAGGTTTTGGCAAATAGTTTAGGGTCTAAAGTCTCACAAGACACGTCTAGTAGAGTCTTGTTCATCGGTGTGAGTCATGACACATCCATTAGCGAGAGGCTATAAGGCAATAGAAGTTTCACTTTCTTCATTAATCTAGTGTCGTGCCACAGAGTTCATTTGTCTAAGTGTCTTTTCTCAACCTCTTCTCTTATGCTTATAGGACATGAATACGAGGAGAACACCCATTATAAGAGGGTAGGGAGGAGTAACTAATGAGAGTATTCCTCCCCGGGATGAGCAAGTCTCTATAGTTGAACAAGAGTATGTGAATGAGGTGGTTCCCCCACAAGTTCCTCAAGCACCTCAAGTGCCTCAAGTTCCCCAAGGTCCTCAAGCTCTCTATGTTGAAGGGAATATGTCTAATGCGTAGATAAGGGCTTCTCTTTGGGCTTTGACTCATCTCATGACGAATCAAGCTCAAGTCGTCACTAATCATGTAGTTTCCCAAGCTAACCTACGAGTTGGACCTCAACCCAATGCTAGTACTCCCACTTCTTGAATCCGGGATTTCATGAGGATGAATTCCTACTTTACATGTCACTAAGGTTTATGGAAATCCAAAAGGCTTCATAGATGAGGTGTTAAAAGTGGTGGATGCTATGGGTGTGAATCCTAGAGAGAAAGCGAAACTAGTTGTTTATCAACTAAAGAATGTGTCACAAGTGTGGTTTGAGCAATGGTGGGATGAGAGACCCATAAGAGAAGGTCTAGTATATTGGGAAGTGTTCAAGATAGCCTTTCATGGTAGGTTCTTCCCCATACAGTTGAGAGAGGGGAAGTTAGTATAATTCATAAACCTTTGTCAAGGGGGAATGAGTGTGAAGGAGTATTCTCTCAAGTTCACCCAACTCTCTAAGTATGCCCCAACTTTGGTAGCCAACTCTAGGACTAGAATGAAGAAGTTCATGATGGGGGTGTCTAGCATGGTTGAGGAAGAGTGTCGTACATCAATGCTCCATAGTGATATGGATATCTCTAGGTTCATGGTGTATGCTCAACAAATTGAGAAGTCTAATCTTAGGAAGATGAATATGGATGTGAAGAGGCCTAGGTTGGAAGAACCAAGTCAACCTAAGTCTAACCATAATTCTCAAGGTGGTGACTAGGCTTTTGAGAGGCCTAGGTGTACTACTTGTGGGAAGCAACACTTGGATAGGTGTATACCAGGACAGATGGTTGTTTTGGATGTGGTAATAGGGGTCATAAGATGAGAGATTTCTCTAACATCAAGTCAAAAGGGAAAGAGTTCAACCAAGTTCCTTATGGTGATCCATATCCTAATGCTCCAAAGAAGAATCGTTTCTATGCACTTCAAGAGAAGATAAAAGCTAATCCGGAGTAAAGGCCCCGGTAAGTCATAGTTATTTATGGTTTTTTTTATTTTCTTTAGATGGGTTTACCCTAGGAGGGGAAGAATGAGTTGAGTAGAAAGGTAGTTGATATGCTTATCTTTTCCTTCTATTCATACTCAAGCTTGAGACCAAAATCCTTAGTAGTTTTGTTTGTTTTGGAGTCTTGCATAATAGTATGAGTTTCATGTCTCCTTATGTTATGAGTTTCATTGATATTATGATGAGTTGCATGCTCTTTATGATATCATATTTTCATGAGTAGATTTGTATTTAATCTATATTTCTCATGTCAATGTGTAGCTATTGATATTTGCTTAATTGCTTCAAAGTTGCTATATTTATGTGCCAATGGGTGATATGAAGGTTATTACATGTTGAGATTTGAAACGATGTGAAGATCATGTCTAATGTTGGATAAGGTAGGTCCTCCATAAATGAAATAAAAATGATGAAGTATGTGTGCACTTTGAATTATGGAATTTGTTCCAAATTGCTTGTGTTGCTTAAAATACTTAATGATATGAAGTTGGTGTTCCTTGTAAGCTTGGTGCATTGACTAGTAATTTTATGACCTTGATGATATGTGTGGTATGCTTCTAGTTGTGTCCTTGATGTCCTTGAAAGTATTAAGTGACATTCGAGGACGAATGTTGTTCTAAGTGGGGGAGATTGTAACGACCCTAAAAATGAAATAGGTCAAACTAGAGCTTCACATGTTTTTTGTGAGTTTATAATGTGTTAAAATCTTGAATAATAGCTATAGAAACTAGTTTGAATAGTTTGAAATTCGAACGTCAAAGAACGACCAAGATGTTCAGAAACTAGCCTTATGTGTGTGCTAGTGTGTCCTTGCTTGTTGTGCATCTTTTTAGGTGTTTTATAGTGTATAAAACAAGTGTTGATGACCCTAGTACCTAGAGGGACATACCAAGGGTCAAAATGTTCAAGTACGGATCCCTGGGAACCACCCTAAGGGTCCCCAAGGAGGATCAAAACGTTGGCCAAGCAAGCTGCCGGGCATCCAAGCTATGTGGTCAAAGGCGCGTTGCGCCTGCTACAATTAATTTTGCCCTGTGACATGGGGTAAACACAAACCATTCTGTCCCAAAATAAATTCCAGAACCAAGAAATGGAGGTGACCCCGCGACGCACAGCCAAGTCCCACATTTCGTCGCGTCATTTTAAAGTAAATTTAGACTTTGGAAAAGGGTCCAATTAGTGTAGGGAAATTTTGGGAACTTTGGGGAATATTTATGGACTGTTTTAGGTAACTTTAAACCATAATTCACCCATCAATTTAAACCCCCAAGTTCAAAACAAAAAACTATCCAAAACCCTTTTCTCCAAAAACCTCCATTTTCAAGAAGCTTCAAGCTCCAACGAAAAAGTCCAAATTCTTCAAATTTCTTCACAAAATCTCGTGGGTTTCTTCATATTAAGGTATGGTAGTTCATCCTTGAACCTTCTTTCATTCAAGGATCCATTCCAAAGACTTTTCCAAAAGGGTTTCGAACTCCAAATTCATTTAATTTTGATTCTAAACATGGGTCTTTGCATGATATCATTTTAATGATTGAAATATGTTATTTTCAATGTTGTTTGATGATTTTAACTTCAAAACCCAAATGAACCCATGCTCATGCATATTCTCAACTTTTGACTTATAGAGTTGGTTTAATGTATATGTTTAGATAATGTTAGAGTTGTATTTCTTTATGTTGTATTATGGATAGTCACTCCCTTATTATGCTTATTTATGATGATTTTGTGAAATGTTGAGAAAACGTGGTAAAGGATTGGATGAAGGGTAAGTTGTTCTATCTTGTTTATTTCTTATTGTGAAATAATCTTGAGTGGTATGGTCCACCTTTGGTGGCAGTGTTTACTTGAAGTATATGAATATATATATATATATATATATATATATATATATATATATATATATATATATATATATATATATGAAGCATGATAGTGTGAGAAATATGATGAATGTGGGTATGAGCATGTTTAGGAGTCAATGTTATGGATTATGGTGATTATGTGAAAGGTGTGCTCACATGTACTCTCACACACACTTTGAATGAATGAATGAAACTATGAAAGAAATGTGGGATTTTAGGGTGGATACTCTTTGTGAGTAGAGATGAAGTGTCTAGACAATTCCCTACTATTCCAAAAGAACTCTAGTAATTAAAAGAGGGAGTTTTAGGTAAACGCTCTTTGTGAGTTGAGATGAAGTGTTTAGTAGCAACCTCACTATTCACAAGAGCTTTCTAACATAAGTTGGAAGTTGGAAACCCTTCGTGATTTGAGATCGGGTGTTCAAAAGTGACCTCTAGGGATAAGTACTCTTCGTTAGTTGAGATGTGGTTCTAAATAGTTACCCTTAACCTATAATCTATGAATGTATAAGAATTCGTGAGTAGAGATGTTGTATCCAATGTACCTCTTGAGATGAGTGCTCCTCGTTAGTAGAGAATGAGTTACTTAGTAGCAATCTCCATATCCCTTAACTATATGCCCGCATAGGTACTGCCATTGGAGAATCCATGTAAAGGCTAAAGAGTATGACCCTACCTTAGGCAAGTAGGGATCCCTCATCCGATAGGGGTTAATACAAGGATTCCATGTCTAGATCTCATGGTCTATGTCGGTTAGACCTATCCCCCACAAATGAATGTTATGAACTAAGCCTTCTTAAGGGTGTACCACTTAGGGTAGGTAGTGGAATGGGACGCTATCTACCCATTGCACAATTAGGCATTTGGAGGAAGTCTTGGTGTATCTTTTTATGAAATGTATGAATGGGTCATTCTATGATGAAATGAAGTAAGTTGACTTTATGTCTAATGTGTATGAAACATGTTGATTCTATGCCTAATGTTCGTGAAGGACGAAGGTCTTATGTCTAATGTTAAAGAACATGTTGATATTATGTCTTTTATTATGAAAGCTATGTAGGTGAAGTATCGAATGTGATGTGCCTAGTCTAGGGTGATTCATAAGGAGCACTAAGTGGAAGTAGTAGTATGGGGTGCTACTTTCACACCGCACTAAGTGTAACTAGGGGTTTGTCTTGGAGGATGGTTTTATGTGAAGGCTTAAATGTATGTATGTTCTTCTAGTATCTTAGTAATGATGTTGACTTGTTAAATGAAATGAGGTATGCTTGTTCTTGGTAGTCTTAAGGATCACTTAGGTGTGTTGTGAAGAGGTTGTATGGGCGATCTCTTCATGTCTTACCTAGGTGAGCCTTAGGATAACTTAGGATAAGAGGAGTTTGTATATTGATTAACTGGTTTACTGTAAGTATGGATTTAAGTTAAGAAAAATGGAAGTTTTACTTTATGGGCTAAAAAATGATTGGTATGATGTTTTGTAACTTGATTCATGAAGGTTTTATCAAAATAGCATGACTTGTATGATTCAACTAAAATGTCCCCTTTTTGCATAATTTTGTCTAATACCATACTTACTACAATGTTTGTACTAACCCAATCCTATTCTATATTTTTATAAGTGTATGTGGAAGGCAACTGGAAGTTTTAGGAGTCAAAGCTTGGGAAGTTGACTCTCTCGAGATCGGTATGTCCTCATACATTTGAGAACATAGTCTACGTTTCCTTAGTTTCTTCTTTAATGACTTATATAAGACTTTGTATGTATTTCCTTCAATGTAAAGGGCCGTGACCCAAAAATATTTAAGATGTGTCTTTAAGTTGGCTTGTGACAATGAGACTTGTTTCTTAGTCTTTTATAAAAGAGTTTCTTATTTATATTTTTGTTAAAAGTTTTAATTTCGAACTACTTTTAATACATTATGTAATGAATGATAGCTTAGAGGCTTGTGCAAGAACTCCATGAGATCAAGGACGGTGTGTGATGACTCAAGAGTGCTCTAACTTCTAGCGTGTACTCGCGGGTCGTTACAAAGAGAAAGTGGAGAAGTGGTGGATTTGTAGTTGGGGGGGGGCGGGAAAGGTTGGGAGAGTTTAATAGTGGATTGTAATGGAGGAAGTGGGAGGTTGAAGGAAAAAAAAAAGAGTTTGGAAAAAATTAGGGGTTTAAGTCATGAGAATGGGGGAACAATTTGGGATTTGGGGGGTTTTATATTTAGTCGGTCGAATAAAAAATGGGTTAACCTGGAATTTTTTTTAAAAGTGGGAGTTCGGGCGATGGTGGGGCGGCGGGTCTCTATTGCGCCTGAGCAGGCGCTCTGTCCTTATGCCTTGGTGCGGCACAACCCATAGTGTGTCACCCTGGACGCTCTAGGCGTGATGGCTGGGCGACGCTCCCGTATCGCGCCTAGAAACCTTCTTTGAGGTTTTCATACAGGCGCGGCGCCTCCGAGTGTGCATGGTTCAACATTTAATTTTTTTTGCTATTACAAAACTAAGTTACAACTAATGAAAATTTCTAACTAGCTAAAACTAACCTATAATTTAAGAATTTAAACAAGCAAATAATAGAAATTCAAAACTAATGCAAGACTACCTATGTATTAGACCTTATGCTTGGGTTGCCTCCCATGTAGAGTTTTATTTAACGTTGCGGCACAACACAACTTATATCATTCATTATTTAGCTCTATAGTCTCCCGATCTCAATCCAAATCGTCATCGAAATAATGTTTCACCCTTTTTTCCATTGACGATGAATGTAGGGCAAGTCTCACCTTGCAATTCAACTGCAGCATGTTGTGTCATCCTCACCACTTCAAATGGATATTATGACTTAGACTTGAGTTTTCCGGGGAATAACCTTAATCTAGATTTAAAAAGTAATGTTTTATCTACCGTATTGAAGGTACACGTCACTATGTGGTTGTCATGCCACCTCTTTTTCTTTTCTTTATATATCTTGGCATTCTCATAGGTGTGGAGCCTAAACTCTTCAAGTTCATGCAGGTGATTCACTCTCTTTTTAGCATCTAGATCCAGGTCCAATTTTAACTTCTTAATTTCCCAATAAACTTGATTCTCCAATTCTGCCGAAAGGTGACATGATTTTCCAAATACGATGTGGTATGGAAACGTCCCTACAGATGTCTTGTACGCATACATATACGCCCACAACGCATCATCTACCTTCTACGACCAGTCATTTTTTGTGCGTTCACCATTTTCTGCAAAATCTGCTTAACCTCTCGATTTGACACCTCCACTTGGTCACTCGTTTGAGGGTGATAAGTTGTAGAACCTTATGGCTAATACCATACTTATCAAGAAGGTTCTTAACAAGATGGTTAAAAAAATGTTTACCTTCATCAATTATATTATCCTTGGAGTGCCAAAGAAAGTGAAGATGTGATTCTTGATGAACTTTATCACCACCCTTTAGTCGTTACAAGGAAGAGTGACTGCCATAACCCATTTTCTCACATAATCTACTGCCACAAGTATGTATAGGTTTCCATTGGATAGTGGGAATGGACCCAGGAAGGCAATACCCCACACATCAGAGATTTTTACCTCCAAGATGTTGTTTATGGGCATCTCATGCCTTCTTGAAATTGTACCAAATCTTTGGCACTTATTACAACCTTTCACAAAAGCAATAGAATCTTTAAACAATGAGGGCCAAAAAAACCAGATTGTAGTACCTTATGAGTAGTGCGCTCCCCTCCATGGTGACCTCCATATGGGATAGCATGACGACTCTTAAGAATATTCTGAACCTCAGCCTATGGAATGCACCTTCTCACTACCCGGTCCGTACCTTTCTTGAACAAGAATGGATCATCCCAGATATAGAACATGGCATCATGATTAAGATTTTTATTTTGTTGGGTGGTTGCATCTGGAGGATAATGACCACTTACTAGCAAGTTAACAATGTCTGAATACCATGGCACTTGAGAGATGTCTAATGCCATTAATTTTTCATCCAGAAACTCTTCCAGGATTTTCTCACCCTCATTCACATGTGTAAAATCATCCAGCCTGGATAAGTGATCGACTATTTGATTCTCAGTTTCTTTCCAATCTTTGATCTCAAGATCAATTTTTGGAGAAGAAATATCCATCGAATAAGCCTTGGTTTAGCATCCTTATTATCAAATAGGTACCTAATAGCTGCATGGTAAGTTAAAAGAATCACTTTCTTACTTACCAAATACAATCCAAACTTGTCGAAGGCGAATACTAGAACCAACATCTCCTTTTCAGTCACTGTCTAATTAGCTTGTGCACATTCAAGGGTCATTCTTTCATAATACAATTTAGTGGAACACTTTGTTCTTTCTCTGTCCCAATACTGCACCCACCGCTACATCGCTTGCATCACACATGAGTTCAAATGGTAATCCCCAATCAGGAGCAATTAAGATGGGAGCCTAAATTAAGTTCCTCTTCAACATCTCAAAAGATCTAAAACACAATGCATCAAAGTCAAACTTCACCTCCTTCTCCAAAAGACTGCACATGGGTCTTTCAATCTTGGAAAAATCATCGATGAATCGCCGGTAAAAAACTACATGAACAAGAAAACAACGCACCACTTTTACAGAAATGGGAGGGAGAAATTTCTCAATGACTTCTACTTTTGCCTGATTAACTTACAACCCATATTTAGACACTTTGTGTTCCAACACTATCCCCTCTCTAACTAAAAAATGACACTTCTCCATGTTTAGCACTAAGTTTGTGTCTTCACATCTAGAAAGTTACTTATCAAGATTTTGAAGACATACCTCAAAGGAATTCCAAAAGATAGAAAAATCATCCATGAACACATATAAAAAGTCTTCCACCATGTCATGAAAAATAACCATCATACAACTTTGAAAAGTTATCGGTGCATAGGAAAGTCTTAATTGCATGCGTTTGAAAGCATATGTGCCATAATGACAAGTGAACGTGATCTTTTCCTTATCCTCGGGTGCAATCAAGATCAGGTTGTACCCCTAATATCCATCTAAGAAGCAATAGTACTTCTGCCCTGCTAGTAGGTCAAGCATCTGATCAATGAATGAAACAGGATAGTGATCTTTCCAGGTAGCATCATTTAGTTTCCCGTATTCCATAGAAATTCGCCACCCAATCACTATTCTAGTAGAAATCTACTCATTCTTTTTGTTTCTTACCGTAGTCATACCTCCCTTCTTGTGAACACATTGTACCAGACTTAACCACTTACTATCAGAGATTGGGTACACAATTCTAGCATCTAGCAACATTATAACTTCCTTTCTTACCACTTCTTTCATCACAAGATTTAGATGGCGTTGATGTTGTGCTTTGCGTTTGTGGTCCTCTTCCGTGTAAATTTTATGCATGCACAACGCCAACTAATCCCATGAATATCAGCCATCTGTCATCCAATTTCTTTCTTCCTTTGCTTCAATATCTTCAATGTATCATCAACCTGTAAATCAGAAAATTCTGCAGAAAGTATAAAAAGAAAAGTTTCATTAGTATCCAAATAAGCATACCTTAGGTGAGTCGTTAGAATTTTTAGTTCAAACATAGGGGCTTCTTCTATCGATGGCTTTGGTGGGGGGCCCAACTCATGATCGAATGACTCCACTTGAGTCCTACGATTGTCTACTAGAGATAGATTTAAGCATGATTCAATCTCTTGAGGTTGAGTATCCCCCTCTAACTCATGACCCCCTAAAAGTTTCCCTAACGGATCTTCAGGTACAACTACATGTGATTCTACTATGTGATCAACCACAATATTAGTAGACAATTCATCATACACAGAAGGCAATTTCTAAGCCCGGTAAACATCAAATACTTCAACCTTATCATGTGCCCTCATAGTTAGTTGATTGGCTGCTACATCAATCAATGCCCTACCCGTGGCCAACAAAGGCTGTCCCAAAATGAATGGGACTTTAGAATCTCTTCAAAGTCTAAGACCACAAAATCTACATGAAAAATCAATGAACCTACTTGCACTAACACATCTTCTAGCACCCCCTTTGTCCTAGCAATGGATCTATCCTCAATTCGGAGAATAACAATGGTTATTTCTGGACTACCCAACCCAAGCTTTTGATACAAAGATAAGCGCATCTAATTTATACTTGCCATCAAATCACATAACCCCCGGGCATGAACACTTTGCCCTATAGTAATTTGCATAGTAAAACTACTCAAATCTTTTAACTTTTTGGGCAGTCTATTTTGGATCCATGAGCTACACTCCTCAGTAAGTGCTACAGTTTCATACTCTGTGAGCCTCCTATTGATGGCCACAATGTCTTTCAAATATTTGGCATACTTTGGGATACCATAAAAATTGTTAACTAAAGGTAGAGAAATGTAAACCTGTTTAAGGAGAGAGAGAAACTTACTAAAGCATTCATCTTCATTCTGCTTTTTGAGCCTTTGTTGAAACAGAGGTGGTAATTTCATTTAAGGCATGGGTGCCTCAAAATTGGAGCTTTTTACTACCTCTTCCGCTTTCTTTTCTGTTGTATTTACCTCAATGTCTCTATTCTTTGGAGTTAGTTCATCTAATTGCTTTGGGTTGGTCTCAGTATCACCGGGCATCCCACCTTGGCGACGCAAGTTCAAAGAATTATTCACTTGTACAACTTGTTTCTCTAAACTCATTTGGGACATTTGTATGTTTCTGATGTTCTCATCCTGCTTATCTTTTCTTGCCTTTACTTTGTCCCCATTTTAGTCATGAACTTTTTGAACAACTCTTCGTTAGTCATCACCCCTTTGGATGCATTATGATTTACACTTTGGCATGGATTTTTTGGAATTTTTGCGCTTCCCCTTGGGTACGGTATTGATTTTCCCCGTTCTTGATTTTGGTTTTTGTTCCCACCCCATGAGAAGTTACGATGATTCCTCCAACTAGGGTTGTAACTATAACCCTAATTTTGTTGTCCTTGGACTCTTAGCGCATTGCCCACATAATTCACAGAATCTGTATTTGCCTCGCATTGCTTATGTCATGGGTTCCACTACCACATTCCCCACACCAATTTTCTGCCTGTTGAACCATGTTTACCGGTGCTTGACTTAGAGCCAACTTTTTAAACTGTAAGACAACGATTTGTTGCATTGCATCTAGTTTTGCGTTTATAGCTGTAGCTTGGTCTAATCTAATATACCTACAGCATTTTGTGTGTTGGTTCTAAACATTTATCCCTCATACCCTTGCTTCCCTTCCGTAAGTTAATCAAGTAAATCGAAGAACGCTTCACTTGTTATAGATAGGGCCTGTCCACCTGCTGCACTATTAAGAAGAGCACGAGCATTATATTCTAAACCCTCAAAGAAAGTGTGAGGTAGTACCTAGATAGTTTGAATGTAATGTGGGTAAGAATTCAACATTTGTTTGAACGCGCCTATGCTTGGCACATGTCTTCCCTATGCTTTTGAGCAAAGTTTATCATCTCACACCTCAACTTGGCGGTTTTCTTGGATGGGAAGAATCGACTCAAGTACTTCTTTGTTAGACAGTCCCAAGTAGTGATGGAGTTTTGTGGTTCAGAGTCTAACCACCGTCTTGCGGCTCCTAGCAATGAGTATGGGAACAATGTTAGTCTCACCTAGTGCGGTGAGACTCCAATTGGGATGTATGTATCAGTGATATATATGAAGGTCCTCATATGGATTTGAGGATCTACATAGGGGAGACCAGTGAATTGCCTATTAGAATGGAGGATTTTTACAATATTCTGCTTTAGTTCAAATATACCTCCTGGTGGAGATTTCCTAATAATAGATGCAAAATTGGCGGAGAGAGGGACTGCCAAATGTCGCACTGGTCTCTCTTAGATAATAGGAACTTTAGGGGGTACTCCTTGGTTATTCAAGTTCTGTCCGTTATTTGGGTTCCTTGGGTTATTAAAATTTTTCAGATAATTTGGGTTATTTGGATTATCATTGTGACAATTTTCCAAAGGGTCTAACCCTAATTCTACATATCGTGCCTGTTTAGACATTTTCCTCCGCTCACGTACGACTCTTCTGGGTTCGTTATAAGGTTTTACGAGGTCTCTTTTCTGATCCAGACCTGAAATTCAAATTCATGCAATAAATAAGCTGAAATAAAGTAATTAATCCCTGAATGTTCTAATTGTAGACTTAAGAACATTGAATACAAATCAATTTCTAAGTCCCTGACAGCGGCGCCAGCTCCCAATTGCACATGCAGGTGCATGTGGTTGGGAAAGTAATATAGATTTTTTTAAAAACGAGTTATCGTTGCCAAGGGAATTATGATCAACTTATATTCAAAACATAATTATGCAACTAAAGATGAAAGTAACTATTTCACGAGTTGGTGATTTAAGGTTAACTACGACTAAATAAAAGTAAACACTGGTGAACGACTTTTATATATGTTCTCAAGCAAGTTTAAAAGCAATTCCAGGGCTGCAGCATTTACTGGATATCATGCATCATATTATTGGCTTAGAACAAACTTTAGTTGTCAAATTAGTGGTATATAGGGTTGATAGTATAATATGAGTTACACACCTCTCGCCGCCTACCCCAATTAGATATTTAAATACATCGTTGAGCGGGGATAAATAGACTAATTGGCGAGCATTTATATTTCATCAAATTTTATATACAAGCAAGGTGTTCGTCTAAGCATCACGCCTGAACACTAATCACCTCAATTGAAAGGGTGCACCGAGCTCTCTATATTCCCTAGTCTATCTAATCTCTCCTCGGGTCAATTTTAAGATTCAACACTATATTAATATCTTGATCGACATTTATGAAATACTAAAACAAGAATGTAAAAGTAATTTGAATTGACAACCGAAGATTAATTCATAAAGACTCACATATTCAACAATCAATTAGTAGCTACGCCATATCTTCAAGGTGAATACTAAAGCATCCAACTCTAAGTCATGGGTTGGATATTTCTTCTCATGAAACTTCAACTGTCTAGAGGCATAAGATATAACCCTTCCATTCTGCATTAGCACGTAATCAAAACCAACAGTAGATACATCACAGTACGCCACAAAACCTTGGGTACCTTCTAGTAAGGTCAAGACTAGGGCAGTAGTCAACCTCTTCTTCAAATCCTCAAAACGTTTCTCACAAGCTTCAGACCATTAAAACTTAACCGTTTTCTCAGTTAACTTGGTTAAAGGAGACAATATGAATGAAAACACCTCAACAAACCTTCTATAGTAGCCAGACAACCCAAGAAACTCCTTATATCAGTTGGAGACGTAGTTCTAGGCCAACTCTGAATTGCTTCTATCTTTTGGGTATCAACTCTAATCCCATCACTGGAAACAATATGGCCCAATAATGCCACATACTTAAGCCAAAACTCACATTTTGATAACTTAGCATAAAACTCCTTATCTTTAAAGTCTAAATAACTATTGTGAGGTGACTAGCATGATCTTCTTCATTCCTTGAATTGATTAGTATGTCATCAATGAAAATGAAAACAAACATATCTAAATAAGGTTTGAAGACTCTGTTCATAAGATCCACGAATGTTACAGGCGCATTGGTCAACAAAAACGACATGAACAAAAACTCATAATGCCCATATCTTGTTGTAAAGGATGTTTTTGAATGTCACATTCTCTAACTTTCAACTAGTGATAGTCTGATCTAAGGTCAATCTTTGAAAAACAAGAAGCACCCTGAAGATGATCAAAACGATCATCTATCGTTGTAAGAGGATACTTATTCTTGATGGTAGCCTTGTTCACTTGGAGGTAATCTATGCATAACCTAAAGGAACCATCTTTCTTTTTCACAAACAAGACCGGAGCGCCCCATGGTGAGACACTTGGTCAAATGAAACCCTTATCTAACAGATCTTTCAATTGTTCTTTAAGCTCTTTTAACTCTGCTAGTGACATTCTATATGGAGTAATAGAGATTGGATGAGTATATGAAAGAATATCTATACCAAAGTCTATCTCTTTCTTAGGAGGGACTCCGGGAAGATTATCTCGAAAGAATTCTCAGAACTCTTTTACTACTAGAACTGACTGAAGAGGAGGTATCTCAACACTAGAGTCATTTACTCGTACTAAGTGATAGACAAACCCCTTAGAAACTAACTTCCTCGACCCTTAGGAACTGCTGAACTGCTTTTCCACTCTAAGACTAGCTCATTTTGAAACTAAAACTTGACTACTTGAGTTCTACAATCAACTGAGACATAACAGGCATGAAGAGAATCCATACCAATAATGACATCAAAGTCTACCATGTCAAACTCAACTAAATCACCCATGGTACTATTGTGATTGACGGAAATGGGACAATCACGATAGACTCTTTTTGCTAGAATAGATTCACCAACAGGTTTGGAAACATTGAATTGTTCATTAAGTTTCTTAGTAATAATATCAAAGTTCATGGAAACATATGGAGTTAAAACAGATAAACTTTGTCCTGGGTCTAGTAGTGCATGAACATCAAATTCAAGGACTTGAATCATACCATTGACAACATCTGGCGAGTTCTCATGCTCTTGGTGATTATTGAGAGCAAACAAGCGATTTGTTCCTATGCTAGTACCGGAAGTAGCTCCCCTAGGTGCAGCCCTGTCTTGTGGAACAACTGATGAAGATTGGTCTCTGTTGCCCCCATTACCACTTTCTTACATGTTTTTTGGGTACTCTATCATGAAATGTCTGGTCTGATCGCACTTGAAACAACTAGTGAAGCCCTCATGACAAACATGGAGTCGTTTCTACACACTTGGCGCAGACGGAGGCTTGCTACCTCCTTGCGCCGCACTACCCTTTGAATAGGAACGTTTAACTATGGAACTCTGACCATAGTACTCACCCTTGTTCTTTGGTGTAGATGCACTTGCAGATGATGGGGCAGGACCCTTCTGTTTCTGTAGGAAGGATGACTGGTTGGCATTACTCTTCTGCTGCCCATAATCATTCCCTCACTTATCTCTATTGCTTCTATACTCTTCCATGTCCCTCAGATTTTTCTTTTCAACCTTCTGCACGTAAACCATCAATCGGGATATGTCTATGTCGCATATCAAATTACAACTCTGATCTCTTTGCTTGATGCAGGACTCAAGCTAGTGACAAATAAGCTCATCCTGCTCCTTATGTCCTTAACCATTAAAGTAACATAGCATAAGATTTGGGTGAAATTCAACCCATACTCATGCACACTCAAAGAGTCCTGCTTCAGGGTAAGGAACTCTTGTACCTTAGCCTCTTTCAATTCTCGGGTAATGAAACTCCCCAGGAAAGTCTCTTCAAAACAGGCCCAACTCGAATGTGGTGCATCCACTTTTCTACCCTCCTTCAACTTATCATATAAAGTTCTGGTAATAGTTTTTCGTTGATATGTTGCGAACTCAACTCTCTTACATCCTCAATGAAATTCTCTGGATCCTTAATGGGACTCGAACTAGTGAAATTTGGAGGATTCATCCTCAAGAACTCATGAAACCTGGATGTGTCAACCCCTTCTTGTCGAGCTTTTCTCTGCTTCCCAACTTGATTGGTCATAACTTGACTGAGCATCCTTCTTGCCTCTTTAAACTCAGCATTAGAAACTTCTCCTTGCGATGGCACTTCAGGTGCATTGGGAAACTCTGGTTCCTCTACATTCCTCCTAGTTAGACAATCTATTACTTCTCTTCGTGGAGGCATGGTTATCTGAAACACGCGCAAGCACGAATTAAACAGAAACATGTGGAGATAAAATCTAACGCACAAAAAGGAATATGAAAGAAGTGAGGAATTCCTAAATGATACAACCTCCTAATTCTGGATATGATGTTCTTCACAGCCATAACTAGGACTCTACAGATACGAATTCATAGACTCCCTAGGAATATTTAACTCTGTGCTTTGATACAAAGTTTGTCACATCCCGAGCCTACACCCTGCACGTGGCCGGCATTGAATGACAACTGCTGGCCTATAGTGGACCCTTTGTCTGGCTTACTTAACTTAGCAAAGACTTTACTCAATGTAAGAAGAAAATCTCATAATATAACTTAAAGTAAATAACTTGGCCAAAATAGCGCTAAAATCTCTTAGCCAAACATCTGCAATACAAAAAACAGACTCAAAACTAGACTGTCTGACTCTCTTTGAAGCCTCTACAATAATAAGATGGATTTGGGACAGACCCCACAACATCATATAAAAGAAAGACTGAAATCAAGTAAATGTTTCCTCGAGAAAGTAAAGAGGCTCACCACAGACTCTGAAGGCACAGGATGATGCAAATTCAGGTTACATGCATCTGCATCCTGATACGATGCAGGCCAACAGGCATTAGTATATTTAATGTACGAGTATGTTAGTTGGAAGGCTAAAATAACTTAAGCTTTAAAAGAGTAATAATGGAACACTTACTTTGGCTCTTCTCAACTCATGAATAATTTGACTCAATAATACTGACTACTTTCAATATTAAGCAATTTAAGAGCAAGTGCAATATAAAGAAAAAGCTATTAGAAAACATAGTGTATGTTTTGAATGTATACTGGGATACAAATAACTCTGACATGTATATCAAAATAAAAACAAACTGATGTATATAAATAAATAAATACATTAAACTTTTGTGGGAGTTTCTCTAATCGACAACCATCACTTATGAGCTACAGTGATGATACATCGATCTACCTCACGCTGCCAGCACATCCTATACCCGAACAAAGGTATAAGACTTGAACTGCCTAATGGATCTACTAGTCTACTGTGAAAAGGGTTCATCTAAAAAGTATGACCCTTTTCTACCCTATGGTGGCTACATGGTTTATGGGGGTTGTGTGTTGCTTGAACTCTCCCCCATATCAATGCTCAATACTACTCCAAAATTATACTGGCTCTTATGTTTTAAAAAACATACTTATTCTTTGGTTTGACATTAGTGCTCAAAACACTTAGCTCAAAGGCTATCTTAGAAATATCAGATTCCCTGCTTGCTTCATATAGAATGTTATTTCTCTTTAACTGAAAACTACCCCTAAGGCTCTTTGGAAATCTTAGTTTCCTTATTTTTAAATGTGAGATAATTTTATATTGTTTTGGGAGTACTTAGTTCCCATATATAATGTTTTGAAGGAATACTTCACCTTACTCTGAACTGAACTCAAGCTTAAGTCTTAAAATGACACTTAAAACGTTTTTGACAGACTTGTGAGGCATGAAATGAACTTCTTCTTCTTATCTTTAATCCTTACTCAAACTGATCTTTAAGTTAAAACAAGTTTAATGTATTTGGAAAAGACTTCATGAAATGTCTTTAGGAAATCTTTAGATTTGGCTCAAACGTTTCCTTGAATTTAGAGTTATAGATTTAAGGTTGTAAATTCATGTTTTTGTGTTATTTATATATGATTAGAAGTAATTTAGAGTAGTTAGAATCATTAGAAAGTGTTAAAACACCTTAGAAGGGCCTAATCGAATAAAACTACAAAAAACAGAGCAAAAAACGTCTATTTGGGCGCATCATGGCGCGCCGCGCCAGACCTATTGATCTAAGGAACCATTCTGTTGCACTGCACGCATGCCACCCCAGGACCTCTTGCACAGATGGGGCGCTCCGCTCCTAGTGCTTGCCAGGTACGTTTGAACGATTTTCTCCTCTCGTTTTCTGATCCTAATTTGCTTAAATTCCATAGTTCTTTTCCCAAACTCTTAGGATTATAAGTACCCTCAATACCCAATAGATCTAACTCAAAAAACAACACGGATTACGAATCAAAACAACAATAAGCATTTCAATTACTCAATCAACAAGAATTCAACCATGTCTTTGAAGAACTTCACTATTCCCAATCAACCAATTCGAAAATCAAAGGACTGAAGCAAGATTTTTGTAGGGGTGAACTTCCCCAACACTAAAAGATCTCACATAACTTGATAAGGATCACCCCCGACGAAATCCACTCCCAAATTATTGACGTTCTTTGCTAATCCTTGACCTTTCTCCCTTTTCTTCTTGTTTTATCTCTTCTTCAAGCCCTAAGCGTAAAGTTTAATTTTCCAAGATGAACTAAAACTGTTCTTACCCCAAACAAACCCCTAAAACAAAAAGGAAATTGATTGGTGAAAAGATAAGTTTGCTCTTCCTTAAATATGGAATTGAATTTCCTTACTTCAATAGCCCAACTTCCGATAGACATATCTCCCTCATACGATATTGAAAATGTGCAAACTCGGCGGCTTTGTAAATATCTCTCCAAGTGCTTTCCAATCATATTAAGAACTATATCTGACTCATCCGTAGCTGGAAGTAATGGCCATCTGAAAATGAGCAAAAACTCACTTTCTTAACCTAGTCAATTTTCAAGAATTTTCCCTTTTTTTTCTAATAATATTATTTTTATTTTCTTAGATTATTCCCAGTTATTTCAATATATGAGATGTTAGAAATTAGTTATGATGGTTTTTAGTATTGAAAGTGTGGCCTCAAAGGTATGATGTGAAGAGTATGTAGACTCATATAAATAGTGTATAGGTACGATCATAATGGGAGAAGGCTAGTGGATTATGGTTAGCTAAAAGTGAAAGGAATGCATTCAACTGAATCAAAATATTTTATAGGGTCTGTTTAGAGGAAGCATTTAGTGGTATTTTACCTCAATTCCATACACTATTATGTGACCACCTATTTCACTATGTACAGGTGATGGGTCCACAATTTGGACTCATTTAGGGCTATATTTTGATAGGTTTAGTGTCCTTAAATGCATAATTTGTCTCTAAAACTAATAAATACGTTGGTTTTCAGGTATTTTGACTTGGAGACAAAGGCATGGACACACTCGAGTAAAAAGGAACAAAGGCAGCTGAAACAACAAAGAAATGAAGATCTGATCGCCGAACCCATGCGGGGTGTCTCCAAAAGGTCTCATTTGTGCCTTTTGTTCCACTGAGCTGAGCCTTGAAGGAAAGGATCAAATTGGCGGTGAAGAAGAGCAATTGATGTGTCGCTGAGTAGCTCTTTGAAGCAGCACTATCGCCCAATGATAAAAAAAAAAAAGCAAAGATGTTGTAGACTACCGTAAGACAGTGATAAATATACCAAAGGGGAGATTACCAAGTTGATCGGTGATCTCGACAAACTACACCGAGTTTCCCTTCGTAGCCAACTTTTGAAAACTATAAATACATGTAAATATTTTTATCTTAGTATTGAATTTTATAGTTTTAAACCATAATTTTTTGACTTCTTTTTGTTATGAATTTTGGGAAACTTTGCTCTTCAACCTTGGAGATTTGTATATTCTCATCTTGAATAAATTTGAAGTGGGTTTGGAAATTCTTCATCATATAATCGATTGAAGTGAATATAAATCATACCCAGTTGATGTTATCTTGATTTGGTATCAGATTTTTCTCTTTTTATGTCTAGCTAAAACCTCAATTCTTAGGGTGCAATTTTATAGATATGAGTTAAGTCTATTGTTGGGTGTTGCTTATTGTTAACATATTTGTTGTTTAAATGTGATTTCATTAAGTAGTTGTGTTTGAACATAATGAGGTAATAGTTGCAAATATGATTTATCCTTACTGTTTTGGCTTGCTCGAGAGAGAAGTTTTAAAACTAAGACAACTAAATTAATAGCCGGTTGTTATTGGGTCGTCGTGGGTTTAGCTTGAGATAGTTAATCCTAGTCCCTCTCCCACACTTTCATCTAGGTGTTTGATTAAAACCGAGTTTATTCGGGGTAAGTTGCTTCATAGAGAATTTACCCTTAGTAAAGTCTAGCCGAGTAACATAAATTTAGTGATGTACTATCAATAGCAATTACCCTACGGTATCTTTTATCTCATATTGCGGTCACATCCAAAGAATCCTATTTTCCCATTGTTAGTCATTAATTCGACTACACACTCCAAATTGTCAATTGACACTTGTGTCAACCCCTCTAATTTACCATGTTTTTATTCGATTATTTCTAGTAGTTATGACTAGCATGGGCTAATTTGTGCTTAGCTGAAATATTCTTAGAACAACTCCTTGTGGGAACGATCACAACCCTATGTTGGGTAATATACCGATTTACGACCGTCGCCCCTTAGTATTGAATGATGTATCTTTGATGATGTTTTCGATCAACATGGTGTGGATATGATTCAATACCTATGTTCACAAGTGTTTTCACTTTTATGGGTGGATCCCTAGTGGTGGATAGGGTTCTCAGATCATGTGATGTCCTCTTGGTTGAGTAGGATGTTTTTGATGCCTTGGTTATCAGAAATGATATATTTGGCTTCGTCTTTGAGCTGATGAAGTATTGTAGTGGTTCTACACGTACCACATTATTTATGAGAATTTATAGAAGAGTTACCATGGGTATTTACAATTATTCAACTATCTTAATATTAATCAAGTACTCGTGGTCATACTTCGATTATATGTGGTTGAATGTGGGGACCATTGTCTCTAATTCTACCTTTCTTTGGGTAGTATACAATCACAACTACTAATCGAGCATTTCAAAAGTGTTGTTAGAGGTTCTGTATGCTTGGGTGTATTGCTCGATGGTGATTACTTGATCATTTCCTTATTTAGGTTAGGTAAGTTAGATACTCCCTTGATGAGTACCTGATGTCTGAAGATAAAAATTTTATAACTTTAGCTCGTGAAAAGTTTATGTTATGAGAAGAAAGTTTGAATGGTTTATGCATTATGAGTGTGTGTTGGTAAGTTAAAGTTCACTCCTGGTTGTAGAAAATATTGATTCGGGATTTTATCTTTGTTATGTTAGAAAATATTTTTCCTAATTGTTATGTCAAGGTCTAGTGGAAGAATCAGTCAGTTGAAGAGTCCATTTGGGAATAGTTATGTTGTTAGTTGAGTTAACATAAACAATAATTATCATTGGAGTTGAGATGGCCCATTTTGAAGCAGATCTTCAATTGGTTGGTTTGATAATTTAGAGATTATGCCTTAGGTACTAATATTTTGAATAAATCTTTGAGACAATACCATTTTTTATCCTCGCCCTTTTTTTTACCATTTAGAACGGACAGTGGGTAAATTGGTATCTATTGTAAAGACACGCCAGGTCATTTTGAGTACTAGAACAATTTTGACTCTTTTCATAAATTTTAAAGGGTCATTTTGATCTACTTATTTAATTACTGTTATTTATTTGATGCGTATTTATTAAATAATTTATTTTAATTGAATTTAAATGGTCAAGTCATAATTTTATTTAATACTCTATGTCACTTATCCAATAAGAAGAAATAAAATTAATAAAATTCAGTAATTTGGTTCATAATTAATTTAGGGAAAATAAATTAGGATGTGTCTATCACTCAACAATCCTAACTTACATTCAGTCGTAATCTCATAGTCCAAAGGACTAATTTTACGAATTGATCCCCCAATCTTGTAATTTATTCTCCTATTTTCCTTTCCTTCCCTTTTTTTTTGTAAAACAAAAAGAGAACATTACTTTTGTGAACTTGTCCACTTAACGCTACCAGTCTTATAATTTCATTGTAAACTATGTTTTTAGATTAGACGCACCATTTACAAAAACTATTCATTTCTAAAAATTAAAATATATTTTATTAATCTGTATAGAATAAATAACTTGAAAAAGATGTAGATTTTTGTAACTTCCCATTTCAAAATATGTGTCCCCTTAATAAATAAAGTGTTCGAAGATTATTAAGACACCACTTTAATTAAGAAATATCATGTGAAAACGATATCACATTTTAAATACTTCTGAATGTGAAAGCGATCATTCCTAAAGAAGTAGTTAGAAAGTTTTCCAATGATGGCAAACCCTTTTCTTGCTTCTATAATACATTTGGCTCTCAATGGATGTAAGTAATAACTTTTATACGGATAGGCATTATGCAAAGTTGTTCTATAGTTTGATTGTGGTTAGGTTTGTGATTCAGCAGCATAGAGCGTAGGCCTACCGGCAATGTTAATCTGATGAAAATATAGAGTTTCAGTAAAAATGACTTTGTTATCTCATTACTTATGGAATACCAATTTATGGTAACACATAGGTTGTGTAGAGAAGAGCAGAACAAAGCTTAATAACAACAAAGTTCTTATAAGTTGTAGAAACATCAAAAAACTGAAAAATGCTAAGGAATTGTTTGATAGGGCATATAAGGAGGAATAATCCATGTATTTGTATGGTATTATTTAGTACTATGCTTTGTAGGAATTTATGGCATATTTATAACTAATTAATGGATATTTTATTGATGAGTCCAAGATTTTGACTCATATTAGGGTCTGGGTTTGATAGTATAAGTGTCCTAAAATGCCTTATTTATGCTCTAAACTGATGTAGAATTGTTGATTTGTAGCTATGAAGTATAAGGGGCAGGGAACAGGCACTACCAGGAAAAAAGGAACTAACAAGCTGAAGAAATCAAGAAAAGCGAGCCCGTTGATCGCCAAGACCACTCGGTGAACCGCCGAGTGTCTTAGCACGCCGAAACTTCTAGCATGCCATCCCTAAGAGAAAAAATAATTTGGCCACAACAATGGGAAGTCGGCGGATCGTCGAATGATTCTGCGACAACAATTATGATTGCCAAAGTTTACATAACTCTGAGTGCTGATGTCCAATGCTAATTGGTGATATGATGAACTGAAGGGTGGATCAGTGACCTGATTGACGAGGCGTGACTTACTTTTCCCAATGGCCATTCCAACAAAAAATGGACAACTATAAATTAAATTTAAAAAGAAGAAAAAGGAGGTTCCCACAGTTTTGATTCCATAGTAATTAGAATTTTTTGCTTCCTTTGAGTATTTGAGTTCCCATTGAGACTTTGAAGCTTTTGAGACAAAATTTGGAAGAATATTAGTTGGGTCTTTGAACTAAATTAATTTTGAGAATTGTAGATACTTGGTAATTGGTTTTCTCTTTTAAATATTTTTAGCGATGAACTTGGGATGTGATCATGTGAATATTGGCTAAATTAGCATATCGGATATCGTTTTTGTATTATTCAAATGTTTTCTTAATGTGATTTTGATTGAAAGCTGAGTAGTAATTTATGAATTGTAGTTGCAAATACCACTTTTCTCAGTGTTTTGGATTTGCTAGAGAGATAGGTTCAAAACCCAAAGTTATTAATAGATGATTATAGCATGTGGGTTTTTTTGGGTTCAGCTCGAGAGAATGAATGTTAACTCTTTCCTACCTTCAAACTCGAGACAGTGGATAAATTAAGATTTTTGGCTATTTTGCAGTGTTATGTTTGTCAATGTTTGAGTGAGCTCGCTTGAACCGTAATAGTTGTTCGAGAGAAAACTATTGCACTTATAGTCTAGCCTAGCAATAATGATTCAACAATATATTAATAAACTTCGATTACCAATATAGCATAATTAGCCTATAATCGATCACATCACTAGAATTTGTCTTAGTATTGTTAAAACCCATATTTCCGTATTTGTTTTAGTTGTTAATTGACAAACCAATCCCCCATAAGACATTTGTTTTAACCTTTTTCAATTTAACTAAGTGTTTTGGATAATTTCTATTCCTACCACCAATTAAATTACATTCGTAACTTTGTAACTGAATTTGAACTTCTATCGCTCCCTATGGGTTCGACCTCAACCTTTCGTTGGGTTTTATATTAGATTATGATCGCCCACACCTAGTATTTGACGAGCTGTGGTTGAGCGTTTATCAAAAATTGTGTCACTGCGGGGAATTGGTGTTTAGAATTCTATTACTGAAGTTTAAAATTGTAATTTTTTGTGTTTTAGTGTAATTGACTTACTTTCTTTTCTATGTGTGTTGGTTTGTTTTTAAAAGAGCAAGAAATGAGCATGAACAGGAGTAATGGTAGCCAAGCTGGACACAAAGATGATATTGGAAATCTTAACAATGTGAATGAACCGATTCAATTGGGTGGTATGGGTGCGATACTTCTACATCCGGTTGAGGGGAATGTTATCTCCTGTGTCACTAGCACAAAGCTACAACTCTTCCAAATGAAAGGACTATATGGAGGGCTAGCCCATGAAGATACCCATCTACATATTCGGAACTTCGTGCATGTATGTGGTCCATTATCATTCAAGAACATATCACAAGTATCAGTTCGTCTTTGGTTGTTTCCCTTCTCCTTAATGGGTGAAGCTACAAAATGGTTAACAGGTAGACCAGTAACACCATCACCACTTGGGATGAACTCACACATGTTTTATTTGTGACATTCTTTCCCCCGTAAAAATGATGACATTAAGGGAAAGTATCAAAGGGTTAAAATGTTTTTAGGGTGAACCAAACCACGAGACGTTATTGAGTTTTCAGATGTTGGTACTTCAATGTATGACTCACGGTCTTTTAAAAAACTTGTTGCTACTATACTTCTATATGAGTCTTTATTTGGTGAACAAAGGTGTTGCTGATCAACTTGTTCACGGAGAAATAACGCAACAACTTTATGTGGTAGTGTCTCAACTCTTTTATGGCATGACCATGATCAATAGAGCACGGCACACTCGTGACGATCAAGTGTGTCCCCTCACATTTAGGACGACGAAAGAGCAGATTGAGAAGGATCAAGAAAGATACCAAAATATGGCCAAAATGATGACCCAATTGGATATATTTTTAAAAAAATGTGATGGTTGTTGATTGAAGAGTATAAATGTTGTGGGTATTGGTGGAACGAACACCGAAGAATCAAAATTTGAGGTGTTGTAAAATGAGGAAGTGAACTTCCTTGCAAACCAAGGAAGAGGTTTACGTCCAAACTATCCAAGGTTGGTTGGAAATTCGGGTTGGAATAGAGATGATTGATTGAGAGACCATGAGAGATAATGGCATGATCATAATTCCAATTGGAAGAAAATGGATAGTGACAAGGAAAGATATGTTCCAGTCCGTGAACGTCAAAAGCCTATGGAGCAAAAGGCTTAACCTGAGAACTTCCGTATGATCGACATACTTATGCGCATTCTTAATACAATGGACGGGTCGGAAAAAGTTTTGAAGGAAATGAAAGAGGCGGTCTCTACACATAATCAGACGGTAACCTCACACTCAGTGTCCATCAAGTAATTGGAAATACAAATGATTCAAATTTAGTCTCCTTTGAACACAAGGCCAAAAGGTGGGTTTCCTAGTGACACAATGTTCAACCCCAAAAATGAAGTTTAATTTTGTATCTCCATTGCGCCACTATGTTAAATAAGGTGCTTATAAGGAGGCAACCCATGTTTTTTGTGTTTTTTTATTTTAAAACCTTGCTTTAGAATAATGGGTGTTGACTTTGCAAGTTGAAAAGTAAAAAGTGCTGGAAAATGGGCAATAAGCGAGCTAAAAGTCCAATCGGAAGCACGCCGAATAGATCAACGTGCCTGATTTAAACCGTATTTTGAACCACCTAGCTTGGTAGGGGATTCTGTTTAACTTGGCAATCCAACTGCTCAATCGGCGACTCACCGAAAAGGTCAGCAAGCCTGAATATGCCCGCCGTCTAAACCTCCAAATTTCTGGGAGTTCTGTAAAACTTGGAGAGCCAAAATACAATTTGGCGCATAACTGTGTTGGTCGGAAATGCGAGTTACATCCTTGATTGGCTCGTGAACTCATCGTCGATTGGCGAGTGAATTGAAATGTTTTAAAAGAGACAAACTATTTTAAATTCAAAATCATTCACTCTCATCTTATGAACTCTCGTACTCTCACACCGATATTAGATTGTTCATATTCTTGCTTCATTTTGAATCATTGCTCAGGACCGATTATGGAATTACTTCGCCTCCTAGCTTTATAAATTTTGGCATAAAATTTTTGTTTTACGAACCCCAATTATAATTGTTAGTTGAACTCAAATGATGTTGATACTTTATTGTTGAGATCTATTAGTAATGTTGTTTTAATCGTCGTGTTGTAATTGTTTTTCCCCTTCTTAACTTAAGTTGTAATTATTTGGCATTAATCATAGATTCATGGGTCGTTACTTGATAAAATTGAGTTTAAATTGTTGGATTTATTGTAAATATCATGGGTCTACCAGGTGAATTCTGTGTAACCCTGAATTGTCCTAGTTGTAATACATAAATAATATAAAATAATTAAAATCTCTAACCATTGGAAATCATTAGCCAATGATTGCCATTAGTGTCTTGTCCCTAATACCACCGACGACAATAAGTGTTTTCACTTATCCATTTTAGTTATGGTTTCTCTTTCCTCACACATCAATAGTACTAGATTATTTTATAATAGTCAATGCATATTCACACATTCACATATTAACATATGGAACTACTACATAAACGAGTATTGTGCAATTCCTATGTTGGCCGCTGCAGAGCTCTGTATCCGTAAGTTCTTTTTTTCTTTCTTTTCTTTTCTTGATTAATTATGTACTAAAGTGACAAACCCTTCTACTTATTTTAATATGGTCTTAAACAAATTTCAGGTGACCCGTTATTATCAACTAACTAAATTAACAATTAAATAAATACTCATTAATCAGATAACTATAGTTATCAAATAGTTTAAAATTCCCAAATAAAATTCACCGACTAATCAGAAATTACCCGGGACAACTATAAGGAGGGATAAAAGGATAATTTCCAAAAATAAACTTTTGGGTCATTACAAAAAAAAATGGGGAACTATAAATTGAAATTTAAAAAGAACATAAAGGAGGTTCCCAAAGTTCTGATTCCACAACTCTTATAATTTTTAGGTTTCTTTGTGATTTTTTGTGTTCCAATTGGAGACTTAGAAGCTTTTGAGGCCAAATTTTGAGGAATTGCAATTGAGTCTTTGAACTAATTAAATTTGGAGAATTTTAGAGACTTGGAAACTTATAGTTGGTAATTGTTTTTCTCTTTTTATGATGTGTAGCAGAAACCCCAACTCCTGGGGTGTGATCGTGTGATTATTGTCTTAATAAGCCTATCGGTATCATTGTTTAATTATTTAAATGTGTTTCAATGTGGGTTTGATAAATAGCTGAGTAGGAATTCATGAATTGTAATTGCAAATACAATTGTAGCTCAGTGTTTTAGGCTTGCTCGAGAGGAAGTTTCTAAATCCAAGGTTATCAATTGATCATTGTAACATGTGGGTAGTTGTGGGTTCATCTCTAGAGAGGTAATCTTAACTATCTCCTACCTATCTAGCTCGAGAGAGTTGATAAATTAAGGTTTTAGTCAGTTTTGTAGTGTTAACCTTGTCGATGTTCAAGAGAACTCTATTGATCCGTAATAGTTGTTTGAGAGAAACATATTGCACATATAGTCTAGCCTACGCAGAGTTATTCACACAATTATTAATAAACTTCAAGTACCCATATAGCATAATTAGCCAATAATTGATCACATCCCGAGAATTCATCTTAATGTTGTTGAAACCCAGTTTCCATATTAATTTTAGTTGTTAATTGACAAACAAATTCCCCCATCTGACATTTATTGTCACCCCTTTGAATTTAACTAAGTATTTTCGGTGATTTCTTTTCCTACCACCAATTAGATACATTCGTAACTTCGTAACTGAATTTGAACTTGTACCTTTACCTCCAGACTCGACCCCAACCTTTTGTTCAGATTTATCCTAGATTACGATTGCTCAAACCTAGTATTAGATGATGTGTTGATGAGTGTTTCTAAAAAATGGTGTTGTTGCCTGTTAGTGGTGTTTAGAATTCTATTATTGAAGTTTAAGTTGTATATCTTTTTATGTTGTAGTTTACTCGACCTACTTTGTTTAGTTTGTGTTGGCTTGTTTTGAACAAAGGAAAAAATGAGCGTGAAAGAGAGTCATGGTAGCCAAGTTGGACACCAAGATAATAGTGGAAATCATAATGGTGTGGATGACCCGTTTGGGTGGTGTTGGTGTGATATGTCTACCTCCGACTTAGGGGAATATTGTCGTCACTGTCACTAGCAAAATGCTGCAGCTACTGCAAATGAAAGGACTATATGGAGGGCTAGCCCATGCAGACATGAACATATTTAGAACTTCGTGGACAGTTGTGGTTTGTTCTTGTTCAAAAAATATAAGAATCAATTTGTCTTTGGTTGTTCCCATTCTCTTTGATTGGTGAAGCTATCAAATGGTTAGCTGATCTATCGAAGAACTCCATCAACAATTGGGATGGACTCACACGAGAGTTTATTGTGAAATTCATTCCCCCGACAACAATGATTACATTAAGGGATAATATACAAAGTTTCAAACCCTTGGATGGTTAAAAAATCCACGAGACATGGTTGAGATCAGGGGTGGCTCGACACTGTTAAAAAAAAGACATGTCCCTTAGGCCCCCAAATTTAAGGGGCGTCATTTTTTATAATAATAGGTTATAAGTTATTATTTTTCAACAAATATTGAATACTATTTGTAGAAAAAGTAAACATTTCATGAAAAATGAAGGGGTTATTAGAAGAAATTTGACATATTTTGAGTACCATATCTTATGAAAAATAATTTAAAATAAAAATGGTTATATTATGAGGTAAAAACTAAAAGAAATAAATTATATAAAAGTTATTAACAATTTAAGTTTAAGGTCCCGTTTGATTTTTCGCTTTAGGCCACTAATACGCTTGAGCCGCTCCTGGTTGAGATTTCAGAAGTTGAAACTTCGATTTCCAACTCACGGGCTTACAAACAACGTGCTGCTACAATTCTTCTATAGGAGTCTTGACTCAGTGAACAAATGTGTTGCTGATCAACAGGTTCCCGGGGGTATAATGCAACAGCCTTATGAGGCAGCGTCTCAACTTCATGATGGCATGACCAAGAGCAATAGAGCATGGTACACTTGTGAGGACCAAGTTTCTCCTCTCACTTTTAGGATGACTAAAAAGCAGATTGAGAAGGATCAAGAGAGACAAAAGTATGGCAAAAATGTTGACTCAACTGGATATACTGTTGAAAAATGTTATGGTACTGTGGGTTGAAGAGTGTATATGTTGTGGGTGTTGGTGGAGAAAACCCCTAAGAAGCATAATTTGAAGCACAGTACAATAAGGAAGTGAACTTCCTTTCAAACCAAGGAGGAGGTTCTCGTCCAAACTGTCCAATGTCGAGTGGAAATTTTGGTTGGAACAGAGATGATGTATGAAAAGACCGTCATAGAGAATAGTTTGATTGTAATGCCAATTGTAAGGAAAGGGACGGATACAAGGAAAGATACGTTCAACCCCATGAACATCAAAAGCCTAAGGAGAAAAAGGCTGACATGGACAACTTCTGTACGGAAGACATGTTGCTTGCATTTTAAATAAGGTGGAAGGGTCGGATAAAGTTTTGAAGGAAATAAAAGAGGACATATCTACACTTAATTACATGGTCACCTGGTACTCAGTGTCTATCAAGCAATAGAAAACTCAAATTGGTCAAATTTCATCTCATTTGAACCCAAGGCCAAAAGAAGGGTTTCCTAGTGACACAATGGCCAACCTCAAAAAATGAAGTTTGAATTGGAATTGTGGTCGTGCCATGACGTTAAAGAAGGCATTTCTTGTGAGGTAATCCAAGTTTTTTGTGATTTTTTTTACTCTGCTTTTGAATAGTGGGTGTTTATTTTGCAGGGAGAAAAGTAAAAAATGTTAGAAAATGGGCAATAGGCGAGTTAAAATTCCAATTGGTGACAGGTCGAACAGGTCGGCATGCCTAATAAACAACATTGTTTTAACCACCCAGCTTGATGGGGGAATTCTGTAAATCTCAGCAAGCCCAAATCTCAATCAGTGACTTGGCGACACAGGTCGGTGAGCCTGATTATGTCCTGCATTTGAACCCCTAAATTTTTGGAAGTTATGTCAATCTCGGTGAACCAAAATACCATTCAGTGCAACGCTGAGTGGGTCGGAAGCCGCGACATACTATGCCGACTGTCGTGTGAACTGAAAGGTCTTAAAAGTGCCAAAACGGTAGTAATTTAGAACAATCCTTTGCTCTCTCATTTGTTCAACTCCCATACACTCAAACCGACATTAGATTTTTTGTATTCTTGCATTTTTATTCTCGTTTTTCTTGTAATATTTGCTCGGGACGAACTTTGGAATTACTTTATCTTCAGCGAGTAGCAGTTCAATTGATTATGTTTCATCTTTCCTATTACATGTTCGTACATTAAATGTATACACGCCATTCAATCTGCATCTTATTTATGATATAGATTTAGGTGTTCAAGGTCGTAAACAAGAACTTCATTGATCCCATTTCATTCTAGCTAACTTTAGTAAACCTATTTGCTTTCCGAAGGGTTCGATGTTGACAATCTCTAGATTTATTAAGATATTGTGGGTCTTGTCCCGACATCTATTGCAGTTTTAGAAGCTTCATAGACAATAGTAGTTGAGGAGTCATTTTCCCTTTCCATTGTTTATTTTTTGAGATTTTAGTTGCCTTCTTATGGCTATTTGAATATTTCCAGACGTTTATGAGTTTATCAATAGTTGAGACAATTGAGTTAATATTTGCATTTTGAGTTCTTGTGGTTGAGTAATGCCTTCCCCTGATTAGTAAGCAATGTCAAAGATTCACTTGGGATCAGTAATGGTTCTAGACTGTCGGCCACATCCACGGTGTAGGCTCGAGGCGTGAGAGAGTGGGAGGGATTACATTTCATTAATGAGGAACAATACAATAGCTAGACTTTTGTAAGGTATTATTATTTAGTATACTCATACTAGATATAACAACAAAAATAAATAAAAATACTATATTAAGAGGTGTCTTCACTCAAGAATCCTGCCTTACATTCCGCCTTGAATCTCACACCGTAATGAACCAATTTTTCAAATTTCTTCTAGTTCTGACCAGCTATAAGAAAATTTTCCAATTATGGAAAACGTTAAATCTTCTTTAATGATTATGGTCTCAAACTCCTCCTCCCAGAGCACAATTGGTTGTCCATGAATGTAACTAATGTGTTTGATTGAGATAGACGTTCTGATTTTATTTTCTACTTCATTCAAAATCGATGCATAGTTCAATGGTGGTTTTGGTGGTTGTTCATCATCATGGTGTGTAGGCCCGGAATTTTTTGTATTGTCCATGAGGCCTACCAAAAAAGTTAATCTAATAAAAATTTAGGTTTTTAATATGAATTCATATTGTAGCTCATCACTTATGGAATACCAATTTATGGTAACCCATAGGTCAGAGAAAAGCAGAAGAAAGCTTAATTAGGACAAAGTTCATATAATAAGTTGTAGATTTATCAAAATAAAAAAAAACAATATTGAGTCGTTTGGTAGAATATTTGGAGAAATATTTCATGTATTTGTATGTTATTATTTAGTACTATATTTTGTAGAAATTTAGGGCCTATGTGTAACGAACTCATGGATTATTTATACACAATGCATTGTATAGGATGTATAACTTATACCTTACATTTGGTCATATTAGGAATATATAGAATTTAGTACCATGGTATTAATCTATGTAAAGCCAAAAATACCCTTCAACTCCTTTTAAAGTGTTTGTTTATTTTCTACATTTTATATTTTATATATGTACTAGTAAATTTATTTAAATAAATAAGATTACAAGTTTTATTCTTTAGAGAAAGTTGTCTATTGTTAATAAATCCAACACAATCAATATAGTATTTTAATGTGAGTTGTTTCGCATTTACGAATTGAAAAGACAAATATATTACCACACGATCTCTCTCTCTCTCTCTCTCTCTCTCTTTATATATATATATATATATATATATATATATATATATATATATATATATATATATATATATATATATATAAGCATTTTGGAGATAAATACCAATAGGGGGTGAGAAACGATACAGAATGCACTTGATCATATCATGATCGGATTTGTAAGCCTACTTAGGTCTTGAGTAACACGGTATAAATAATAATAACATTTATAAATGCAAACGCCCCCGTATACTTGATGTGATACTTTGTATGTCTCTAATAATTATAGACTAGGAAAAATGAATAGTAAATGTAAAAGTCGCGTTATTATTAAAAAAAAGGGTTTATTAATCATTTCATATATATATATTTTAAAAATGTTCTCAAATAAAATAGCGTTCAAATACAATCCAATAATACAATTCAAATTAGGAAAAATATCTAAATGATGATTGACTTGGAAAATTTAATTGTAAATGCAAAATTCGTGTTATTATAAAAATAAAAGGTTTTTATGAATCACTTAATATATTTTTAAAAAAACGTTTCACAAATAAAATAGTGCTAAAATGCAATCCAATAATATAATTCTAATAAGGAGAAACCTCTAAATGATAATCAAATAGGAAATTCAATGGTAAATACAAAATTCGTGTTATTATTAAAATAAAAGGATTTAATTAATCATTTAATATATTTTACAAATATTTTTTCTCAAACAAAACAGAGGTCAAATGCAATCAAATAATATAATTCTCATCATGAATAATCTCTAAATAGGGATCGACTAGGAAAATTCAATGGTAAATACAAAATTCGTGTTATTACTAAAATAAAAAGTTTTATTAATCATTTAATATATTTTAAAAAAATATTGGTCTCAACTAAAATAGTGGGCAAATGCAATCCAATAATATAATTCTAATTAGGAAAAATATCTAAATGTTAAACGACAAGAAAACTTCAATGGCAAATGCAAATTTGGTAATATTATTAAAGTAAAAGATTTTATTAATCATTCAATATATCTTTTTTTCCAAAAAAATTCTCAAATAAAATTTTGGTCAAATCCAATCCAATAATATAAGAGCCCGTTTGGATGAGCTTAAAAAAAGTAGCTTCTAAAAAGTACTTTTGAAAGTGCTGGAACTTATTTTTAAAATAAATAGTTATGTGTTTGGATAAAAGTGCTGAAGTTAAAAAAAATCGTTGATGTGTTTGGCAAATAAGTGCTGGTAAACATTTTTTTTTAATCAAAATGTCTGTAATACCCTTAAACGTTGTTAACATGATAAAAGTTAATTAACTTAATAATAATAATAATGCATAATATTTAATAATAATAGTAATAAATAATAATAATAATAATATATAATAATAATAATAATAATAATAATAATAATAATAAAATAATATGAAAATAATGATAATGATAATATAATTATAATAATAATAATAACAATAATATAATAATATATAATATATAATATATAATAATAATAATATATAATAATAGTAAAGAATAATAAAATAAATAATAATTATAATAATAAAATAATATAATAATAATTATAATAATAATAATAAAAATAATTAAATATAAATAATAATAATAATGATAAAAATAAAATGAATTATAATAATAATAAATTAATTAAATATAAATAATAATATTACAATAATAATAATAATAATAATAATAATATAACAATATGAAAATAATAATAATAATAATAATAATAAATAATAATAATAATAAAAATATATAAAATATTAAAAATAATAATAATAAATAATAATAATAATAATAATATATAATAATAATATATAATAATAATAATAATAAATAATAATAATAATAATAATAAATAATAATAATAATAATAAAATAATATGAAAATAATAATAATAATAATGTAATAATAATAATAATAATAATAATATATGATATATAATATATAATAATAATAATAATAATAAAATAAATAATAATAATAATAATATATAATAATAATTATATAAATTATAATAATAAAGAATATAAAATAAATAATAATAATAATAAAATAATAAAATATTAATAATACTAATACTAATATTAATAATAATAATAAATAATAATAATAATAATAATAATAATAATAATAATAATTATAATAATAATAAAAATAAAAGAATTAAGGCTAAAAAGGTAATATACACGGTCAACATAAAATGACTTTTAAGTTGGAAAAAAAAAATCTCACCTAACTTTTGGCTTTTGGCTTAAAATAAGTTATTTTTGACTTAAAATAAGTTACTTTGATATTTGTCAAACACTCTAATAAGTCAAAAACTGACTTTTAAGTCAGTTTGACCAACTTTTAAGCCCATCCAAACAGGCTCTAAATCTAACTAGGAAAAAAATTAATTGTCTAATTATCATCATTAACGACAATATCATTAAGTTATTTTAAAACACAATTTCTTATATAAAGGTCTAGGTGTTAAGACCAAAAAGCACAATTTCTTAGTGATAGTTAAGACATGAGAAGAAGAATTAGCAAGGGTTGTCAAAGGTTTGACATGGTGAAAATAATGAATGCGAGAAACTTAGGATTTACGTTTTCTAATCTACGTGTTGCTTTTTCCAAAAGGTCTTGTGAACTTGGTACGCTTTGTGGTGCTGAAATTGCCATTGTTATATTTTCCTCGAACGGTAAAGTTTTCTCCTTTGGTCATCCTAGCATGAACATGTTTGTGGAAAGGTTCCTAAGAAGAGACCTCCCTCCACTAAATAACGATGTCCACAATACATAAATCATGGCTCATAGAAAAGCTGGTTTTCGTGAGTTCAATACCAATCTCATGAACTTCGAGGGGGTACTCCAGATGGAGAAAAATCGCGGAAAATCCCTTCGTAAAATTAGGAAAAGAGATGATGGTGTATGGTGGGAATATCCTATCGAAGAACTTAACTTAATCAAACTTCTAACACTTGAAGAAGGCAACTGAAGTTCTAAAGCAAAAGGTTGAAAAAGGAGATCAAATGGTGAATAATAATGCATTCCCATTTGAGACATTAAGAAGTGCTTGGACTCCTCCTAATTATTCTAGTTAAAGTTCGTCATATGGACTCAATGGTTGTGGACCCTTTGCTAAAAGGGTTAGTGGATCTACTTCTTCCATAGCTCCCAATTACTAGTTCAGCCGTCATTCCTAATGTACGTGTTATGGAATTGTCAAATATAAAATGATATTTTAAGTGTCTAATTCATTTGTCATTTGAGTTATCCCAACTGCTCTGTTCATCAGTTACTATTCAGTGAAGTCAGTACTAAGTGTTGTGTTCATCATGTAATGTTTTTCCATTATGATTTTAGTAATTTTAATTATATATATTATGTTATTAATCCATTGTCATGTTTATTTTATCTTTTGAATTGCATTACAGATTAATCTCTTATTTATAAAAGATAATACAAATGTCCTGGGTACTCTTCTCCTTGCAGATCGGCTTCTACAATTCGTAGATATTTTAATTTGTGAAACACAACATCTTCATTTAGTGTCTAATCTGTTCGAGGGAACCCTTGTAGATTTAGAAAATTAGCCAGCAAAGTCATGACTTCCCATGGTATACAAGTACCTTTTTATCGCAATTCCTTGAGATTAGATTGTGAGTTCTTCTTTTGATTTCTGCAGCAAGAGAATAAGATAAATATAGTTGCGATCAAAGATCAAAAGGTCTTATCTTTGACATTTTTCAGATATCAACCTTTTTGATTCGACAAAGACTTCTCTTCGAAACACATCTCAAATGTATAAGATGAGGTATTACACAAGAGAGTTCATATTAATCAATTGAAAATAAATCAAATACCTTAAGCATTTTGAGCTTTAAAACATCTCTTTTGGAATATCTTCTTGCATTGAAATAAAGATGGGAAATCAGGAATCAAGATTTATAAAAGACTTTCTATGAGGTGGAAAATCAGGAAATCTCACATAATTACCAGCATACTTGAGCCTAGTGGTTGATACAATTCGGTGTAATGTCATCATTTGGAAATATTCTTTGCATTTGGTCCCATGCTTCACTACTCCATATATCATCTTTGACAATTAGAAATATCCTACCATTCAGACCTCTATACACAATCTCCATTAGTTGATCACCGCTAATTTCTTCATTGCTTCCTTTAATTGAAGAGGTATCTTCAAGAAACATTTGTCTCTCATTGAAATCTTCATAGATAGTGACCCATGCTTGTTTATTAATCGAAAATGAATATATGATCAATCATTATAAACTATTTTGGAAACAGTTATCTTACTTATACTGTTCATACCGAAAATTGGTACGACAATTAAATCATTGATTGTTAAGGTATGGTGTTGAGGTCATCCTCCATCCCAACAATAATATTTTCGTCAAAGTTTGTACCTTTTTCTTGTGAGGGTGTTGTTGCTTGTTCTGCAGATTTGCTTCAATGCTCCTTAAACTCAATCTGTGTCACTGAATCAACACTTTTTTCAACTTTTAGAAATTATTCCTCCAAGTATTTACAATCCCCCTTGGAACGAATCGTCACTTTGTTACTTGATTGTTACTTTTAGCATTTTAAAATAATTCACCCAATTGTTACTTGATTTCCCTACAGTTTAATGACTTTAATTTCTTCCAAATCTATATTAGGTTGGGAAATTTCATGTTATTACGAAAAGCTATTCTGACCCAAAAATTATCCCCATGAATTTTTCTACGAGACCCGGTCGTTGTAGACACAATGGCGCAACCTCAAAAAATGAAGTTTGAATTGGTATATTCGTCATGCCACAACGTTAAATAAGGCGTTTCATGGGAGACGACCCATGTTTTTGGTGTTTCTTTTAAAATTTACTTTTGAATAATGGGTTTTGATTTTGTAGGTTGAAAAATTTAAAGTATTGAAAAAAGGGCAATAGGCGAGCTAAAATTCCAATCAGCGGCACGCCGAACAGGTCGGTGTCCAGAGAGCTTCATGGGGGATTCTATAAAACAAAATGAGTCTTAATTACTCCATTCTTACAATATTGCAATCAAAAAAATGTCAAAACGAAAAAATTTCATCACATCAACCATTTGAGTTTTAACAATGCTAAAAACTGTCACCCATATAGATTGCTCATATATAAGAAAATTATTAGGCTTAGTGTAGCACAAATATAAGTGGAACTCTCATTTGTATTTTAAAATGAAGTTGTTTATCTCATTCATACCAATTGTACAAAAATTAAAAATAAAACAAAAAGGGTGAAAATGAACAAATATGTATGTGTGCTCAACAATATATTAGATAGACGATAAAGCAACACTATTAAGATTTTTTATTCAAAGAACAATATTTTAGCAAACTTTATTTAAATTAATTTGAATTTAGCAAATTGACCAATGGATATCTGATCATATTGCGTAAATTATTCAAAATGAAAATGAAAACTTAAAATTATGAGTTAATAAACAAAAGATCTCAAGGAATAGGTTTGTTCTTCTATAATTCTAAGTTCAACTATTATACCGTAGAAAACTTCTATTTTTTCATGATTTCATCTCTTATACTTCTAAATTCATCAATTCTATTATAAAAAAGCGAACTTCTTAATGATGTCATATGCTCTTCTACTTAGTTATCTTCTTGATTGTATGTTATATCATTATCTATGAAAAATATTAGAGAACTATATATGAAAGAAAAGAAAAGAATATGACAATCTAGGGACAATCCAATTGCGGCTATTATTTATTGGCATTTATTGTGATATTTAACTATCTTTTCACCTTAAAAAATTCAATAATGAGACACATTAAATCATGACACATACATTTTATATTTGGTTTCAAAGTTCAATGAGTCAGTGTATTGTGAGGGTTGTAATAATGAGACATTAAATAATGACACACAAAAATTTTCTTTTGGTTTCAAAATTCAAAGTGTCAATGAATTGGAAGAGTTTCATACATTGTTTTCTTCTTCTACTTTAATAAAATTTATTAATCTAATCGATTAGAATTATAATGCCATAAAATAAGAAATTAAATATAGTTGTTGGGCTTCATATATTTTAATATTTACTTAAATATTAATATTTAACAAATTCAGTAAACATATGATATATGACATATAATTATTTTAATTAAATTGAAGGAGAAAAATAAAAATAAATACATTGTTTTGAATTCTATTATTGAAGTTTAAAGTGGTAATCTTTTGTTGTAGTTGACTCGACTTACTTTGTTTCGTGGTTGTGTTGGCTTTTTTTGAACAGAGGACGAAATGAGTTGAACAAGCATAGTGGCAGCCAAGATTGCCACCAAGATGATATTGGAAATCATAACGATGTGAATGACCTGATTCACTTAGGCGGTGTTGGTGTGATACGTTTACCTCCGGTTGAGGGAATGTTGTCTTCCATGTCACTAGCACAATGCTACAACTCCTGCAAATGAAAGAACTATATGGATGGCTTGCCCATCAAGATTCCCATGAACATATTCAGATTTTCATGGACGTTTGTGGTCCATTCTCGTTTAAGAACATATCACAAGAATCAGTTCATCTTCAGTTGTTCCCATTCTCTTTGACAGGTGAATCTTCCAAACGGTTAGTTGATCTATCGAGGAACTCCATCATCACTTGGGATGAAATCACGCGAGATTTCTTTGTGATATTCTTTACCCGTCAAAATGATGACATTGAGGGATAATATAAATTGTTTCAAGCGCTTGGACGGTGAACAAATCCACGAGACTTGCTTGATTTTCAGAAGTTGGTACTTAAATGTCCTACTCACGGACTTACAAATAATGTGCTGCTATAATACTTTTGTAGGAGTCTTGACTCGGTGAACAAAGGTGTAGTTGATCAACTTGTTCCCGGAGGTATCATGCAACAAACTTATGAGGTAGCATCTCAACTCTTTGATGGAATGACCAAGATCACTAGAGCATGGTATACTCATGATGACCATATGTCTCCTCTCACTTTTGGAATGACAAAAGAGCAGACCGAGAAGGATCAAAAGAGACAAAAATATGGCAAAAATGATGACCAGATGGATAAATTGTTGAAAATGTGATGGGTAGTGGGTAGAAGAGTTTAAATGTTGTGGGTATTGGTGGAGAAAATATTGACGAAGCATAATTTGCAGAATTGTATAGTGAGGAAGTGAACTTCCTTGCAAACAAAGGAGGAAGTTTTCATCCAAGTTGTCCAAGGCAGGGTGAAATTCGGGTTGGAGAAGAGATGATGTATAGAGAGACCGTGACAGAGAATGGAGTGATCTAATGACAATTGAAAGGAAAGGGATTGTGAAAAGTAATGATACATTCCACCCCATGAAAATAAAAGGCCTAAGAAACAAAAGGTTGACCCAGAGAACATTCGTATGGAAGACATACTTGTGCGCATTCTTAATAAGGTGGAGGGTTTGAACAAATTCTTGAAGGAAATAAAAGAGGACCTCTAAACAATTAATCAGACGGTCAGCTCGCACTCATTGTCCATCAAGCAATTGGAAATGCAAATGGGTCGTATTTAATCTCATTTAAACCCAAAGACAAAATGAGGGTTTCCTAGTGACACTGTCATGACCGAGACAATCGTTATTGGTATCCACACTAACTATCCGGTGGGAGAACCACTACTACAACCCAAACAAAGAAACTAACCGAAAAACTAAGCATTTATGTGATGGAAGAAAGTTAAATACTAAGAAAGGAAATAGGGAGTTACCATGAACTCCAAACAAAATTCTAATAATAATAAACTAACATTGCTGATGAAATGCCTAGAACCTGAAAGTCAATGTACCAAAACATCTACAAATAAACAAGTCTAAACATTAAGGGATAAAACACAAACTAATGTACTAATAACTAACTACAAAGTCTAAGTCTGAAATGGTGGACAAATACGAAAGAGAACTCATGGCAGCCCGAAAGAATTAGCTCACCCTTGAATTCGAACGATCACTGATAATCTAAACGATGTCTGTTAATAGCCGCCTCAAGATGCCCTGTACTCAATAAAGAAAGACCAAGTGCAGTATCAGTACACAACCACAGTGTACTAGTAGGATCATGCGGCTACCCCACTAAGTGCAACATAAGTAAGTCAGTAGAACAATATAATCACATGCATATATCAAACATATATAACATCATCAACATTTACAAACATGTTCCAGTTTCACATTCCTCAAGATACATAACTATATCAAATCAATAGTCCTCTCATGGAACCCCAACCCAAACTGTAAGGATACTGCAGTGTGGTACGCGATAAAATGTTTATGTCGTAATGTGGAAACCAATCTACTAATATCGTAGAACATGGAAGCTGATCCAAGTAAGTTATACCAGAGCATCACTATTGATCCATTCAACACACCACAATCACAATCACAAAAATATTCTCAAGCTGATACAATTTAATCATTATTCATGGCATTTATCATCCCACTATCTCATTCACAACAACTTTGATTAATAATGCTACATTCACATACATACATGTATCATAATGCTACATTCACATAGAATCACAACCATCACTTACCTGAAAACAAGCGTGAAACCCAAAGAAACATGATCCTTCCCTTTCTAGACTCGTTTCGCTTGTTATAAGACTACAAACAATCACAATAACACGGGAATCAATAAAAAACATTAATTACCCGAATCGCTAACAATTCTATGAACCATAGATCATACCCATGGTCCCAAGCACCAAAAATAGGGTTGTTTTCACCATAGAATTTAGATCAAAAAACCCCACCTTCAATAATTACCAATTTTACTATATTCTACTAATCAAAAAGTTGATTCGGTGAGTGAAATGGTCAAGAGTCTCCTCACTTTTGTTCCTTAGCTCTAAGATTCAAAAAGTGCAGAATAAAGTCATTTTGTGATTTATTTATGACTTTATGTCACGTCTCGCCTGCCACATTAGCCCTCACCCCATTGTAGCGGCCTCTCCAGAGCGAACTTTCACAACACACCTTTGACCAACGACAAACAGAAAAATAGTGTTCATGCTAAGATCGATTATCGAAGTCTTACTAACCCGAATTCAATTCCTTAAAGTCGTAAAGATTACTTAATGACTTATCTAACTACTCATGTAATCCAAATCATAAAAAATTCACCTAATTGTTACTAGATTTCGACACTTTAATGACTCTAATTTCATCCAAATCTGGACTAGGTTGGAAAATTTCAAGTTATGACGAAAAACTTTTCCGACCCAAAATTTATCCTAGTTCACATTTCAATAACAATGAAACCTGGTAGTAGCATACACAATGGCCCAACTTCAAAAAATGAAGTTTAAATTGGTATCTTCGTCATGCCACAACATTAAATAAGGCGTTTCATGGGAGACGACTCATATTTTGGTGTTTTTTTTAAATTTTACTTTTGAATAATGAGTTTTGATTTTCTAGGTTTAAAGTTTAAAGTGTTGGAAAATGGACAATGATCGAGCTAAATTCCAATCGGCGATACGATGAACATGTTGGTGTGCCCAATTAGACCATTGTTTGAACCACCAAGCTTGATAGGGGATTCTGTAAAACTCGGTGAAACAAAAGCTCAGTCGGCGAGCCTTATTATCTCCGTCGTACGAAACCCTAATTGACGGTGAGTGAAAATACCATTGGACACATCACCCAGAGGGCTAGCAGACACGACTCACTTCGCCGAGTGTCTCACGAACTGAAAGGTTTTAAAAAGGCCAAATGGTTTTAAATTAAAAAAACCATCACTCTATCATCCGTTAAAATCAGGTACTCTCACACTGATATTAGATTTTTTTGCATTCCTGCATTTTTATTATCGTTTTGTTTGGAATCCTACCTCAGGACGGATTTTGGAATTACTTTGTCTTCCCAGAGGATCAATTCAATTCCTTATGTTACATCTTTCCCCTTACATGCTCATACATTAAATGCACTGACATCCTTCAATCTTTATATTATTTATGATGCTGATACAGGTGGTCAGGGTACTGAACAAGCACGTCATTGATTCCATTCTTTCTAGCTAGCTTTGGTAAACCATTTTGCTTTCAAAAGGATTCCACATTTACACTCTTTACATTTATTAAGATATTGTGGCTTATGTCCCGACATCTAGTGTAGTATTTAGAGGCTTCATAGACAGGAGTAGTTAAGGAGTCTTTTTTACTTTCCCTTGTTACATTTTTGAGAATTTACTTTTCTTCATGTGGCTATTCGAATATTTCCAGACGCTTCTGAGTTTATCAATAGTTGTGATCAGTGATGGTTCTAGAGTGTCGTCCACTCTATGGTGTAGGCTCGAGGAGTGACAGACGAGGAGGAAATACATATCATTAATGAGGAACAATACGAAAGTTGGACTTTTGTTAGGTAAGATGATTTAGTATACTCAAACAAGATATCACAATAAAAAATAAATAAAAGAACTATGTTAATATTATATGCGCATCGTGTGGATACATATATTAGTAACGTATATATAAAACAATAATAGAGATAAGACCACAATTAAAACCTTAAAACTGCATTCTCTCGTAATCATTTTAACATTATGGCAAACACATACTTCCACGATTTTCTTGGTTGTGTTGAGGTAGAGTTAAATTTTATTTAGTTCGTTATATCGAATCTGAACCTTTTATATTTGACCTGCCCCAACAAACATGCTTACTTACCTTTTTAAACCCCCTCGATGAAAATCATTCCCTACCTTAAAGTTTGCAATATTTGTAATACTTCGGCGTGTAATCGTATAAGATTTTTATCCATGTTGAGATGATTTCCCTAGAATATGTATTTTTAACTCCAACATTGATCCGCTTTGGAAATTCTTTCAACAAGTTGACTTCAACCCTTACCTTTACACAACTAGTTCTAAATTTTTTATTGTAGCCATGTGATCATTTAACAGTTTTCCCACTTCTTTGGACATAGTCAACAAAGAGTCTTTACCGAAAAAATTAGGTGAAAGGGATGGAAAAGAGGTCCATGCTAAGGCAATAGTAGTTTCCACCTCTAGGTTGAACTAGCGTTCCTAGTTTAGAGGTCGTATCTGATAGTATATAATATTCGATAGTAGTAAGGTGAATTAGGATGTGTCTGTCACTCTAGATTCCTTCCTTAGATTCAGCCTTGAATATCACACCGCAATGGACCAATTTTTCAATTTTCTTTTAGTTTTTACCAGCAATAAGAAAATTTTCCAATTAAGGCAAACATTAAATCTTCTTTAATTATTATGCTCTCAACCTCTTCTTCCTCCCAGAATACAATTGTCACTACATGGATGTAAGTGATATCTTTGATAGGGATAGGCGTTGTGATTTTGTCTTCTACTTCATTCAAAGTCGTTGCATTGTTCAATGGTGGTTTTGGTAGTTGTTCATCGGTATGGAGGGTAGCCCAGGCATCGTTGGAATTGTCCATGACGCATACATCGAAGTTAATCTGATGAAAATTTAGGGTTTTAATACGAATTTCTGTAGTATCTCATCACTTATGGAATACCAATTTATGGTAACGCATAGTTTGGGGAGAGAAAAGCAGAAGAAAGCTTAATTAGGACAAAGTTCATATAATAAGTTCTCGAAACATCAAATAACTAAAACATTATTGAGTCATTTCGTAGAATATTAGGAGAAATAGTCCATGTATTTGTATGTTATTAATTATTTAGTGCTATATTTCATAGAAAATTAGGGCCTCTATATAACCAATTCATGGATTATTTATACACCATACATGGTATGGGATGTATAACTAATACCTTACATTTGGTGATATTAGGAATACATAGAGTTTAATAACATGGTATTAATCTATATAAAGACAAAAATACCCCTGAACTCCTTTTAAAAGTTTTTTTTTTATTTTCTACATTTTATATTTTATATTTCTAGTAGTAAATTTATTTAAATAAATAAGCTTATAAATTATATTATTTAGAGAGAGTTGTTTGTTGTTAATAAATTCAATACAAATCAATATTATCTTTGAATGTAAGTTTTTAGCATTTACAAATTGAAAAAGATATATTATATATATATATATATATATATATATATATATATATATATATATATATATACAAAAAAAAAAATTTGGAGATAAATGACAATAACAAGGTCATAGACGATCCATAATACACTTGATCATATCTTTATCTGATTTGTAAGCCTACTAAAGTTGTGAGTAACACAGTATAAATAATAATAATAATATTTATAAATCCAAACGACTGCCTATACTTTATGTGAGACATTGTATGTCTCTACATGATTATCGATTATAAAAATTCAACAGTAAATCCAAAACACGTGTTATTACAAAAGAAAAGGGTTATTAAGCATTTAATATATTTTTTAAGAAAAATGTTCTCAAATAATATTGCAGTCAAATGCAATCCAATAATATTTTCTAATTAGGAAAAATCTCTAAATGATGATTTACTAGAAAATTGAATGGTATATAGAAAATTCATGTTCTAAATAAATAAAAGGTTTTTATTAATTATTTAATATATTTGTAAAACATTGTTCTCAACTAAAATTGCGGTCAAATGCAATCCAATATCATAACTCAAATTAGTAAAAATCTCTAAATGATGATCGACTAGGAAAATTCAATGGTAAATGCAAAATTCGTGTTATTAGTAAAATAAAAGGTTTTCATTAATCATTTAATATATTCTTAAAAAATTTGTCCCCAAATAAAATGTCGGTCAAATGAAATGCAATAATATAATTCTAATTAGGAAAAATATCTAAATGGTGATCGACTAGGAAAATTCAATGGTAAATGCCAAATTTGTGTTATTATTAAAATAAAAGGTTTTTATTAATCATTTAATATTTTTTTAAAATATATTGTTCTCAAATATAATAGCGGTCAAATGCAATCCAACAATATAATTCTAATAACAAAAAATCTCTAAATGATGATCGACTAGGAAACATCAATGGTATATTAATAATTTGGTATTATTATTATCAAGGTAAAAGGTTTTTATTTATCATTTAATATATCTTTTTTTCCAAAATTTCCCTCAAATAGAATTGTGGTCAAATGCAATCCAATAATACAAATCTAATTAAGAAAAAATGAATTGTCTAAGTGTAATCAATAATGTCCATATCATTAAGTTATTTTAAAACAGAATTTCTTAAAAAAAGAACTTTGTATTAAGACCAAAAATCACAATCTCTTAGTGATAGTTTAGACATGAAAATAATAATTAGCAAGGGTCGTCAAAACGGTTGACTTTGTAAAAATAAAGAATGCGAGAAACTTAGGAGTTATGTTTTATAAGCGACGTGTTGGTCTTTTCAAAAAGGCTTGTGAACTTTGTATGCTTTGTGGTGCTAAAATTGCCATTGTTATATTTTACCTGAACGGTAAAGTTTTCCAGTTTTGTCACCCTAGAGTGGACACGTTGGGGGAGAGGTTCCTTTGTAGGAACCTCCCTCCACCAAATAACGATGTCCACAATCACAAAATCGTGGCTCATAGAGAAGTTGTTATTCGTGAGCGCAATAGATAGCTATTGAACCACGGTAGGGTTTTCTAGATGGAGAAAAATCGTGGAGAATCCCATCGAAAAATTAAGAAGAGAGCTGATGGTGTTTGGTGGGAATCTCCTATCGAAGAACAAAACTTATTCCAACATCAACACTTGAGGAAGGCATTGGAAATTCGAAAGCTAAAGGTTGCAAAAGAGGCACAAATGCTCAATAATAATGCATTCCCATTTCAGCCATTGGGAAGTGTGTGGAATCCTCATAATTATTCTAGCTAAAGTTCTCATATGGAGTCAATGTTGGTGGACCCTTTGCTAATAGGGTTAGTGGATCTACTTATTCCATAGTTCTGAATTACTATTTCAACCGTCATTCCTAGTGCGTGTGTTATGGAATTGTTGAAAATAAAATATTATATTAAGTGTCTAGGTTCATTTGTCATTTGAGTTATCCCAAGTGTTGTGTTCATCCGTTTTTATTTATTTGAACTCAGAATTAAGTGTTGTGTTCATCATATAATGTTTATCCGTTATGATTTTAGTATTTTTAATTATATATGTTATATTATTAGTGCATTGTCATGTTGATTTTATCCTTTGAATTGCATTACATATTAATCTCTTGTTTATCAAAGATATTAAAAACGTTTGGCGGACTCTCCTCCTTGAAGATTTTCTTCTACAATTCTTCATATTTTAATTTGTGAAACACGACATCTTCATTTAGTGTACAATATTTTCGAGGGAACCCTTGGATTTTTGTTAAGTTAGTCAGCAAACTCGTGACTTACCATGGTATACAAGTACCTTTTTATCGGAATTTCTTGAGATTAGATTGCGTGTTCTTTTTATGATTTCCGCAGCACAAGGATAAGATATAGATAGTGGCGATCTAATATCAAAATGTCTTATCTCTGACATTATTTGGATATCAACCCTATCAATTTGACAAAGACTTCTCTTCGAAACATATCTCAAATTTATAAGATGAGGTATTACACAAGAGAAGTCATATTAATCAATTGAAAATACATCAAACTATCTTAAGGAATTTGAACAATAAAACATCTGTTTTGGAATATCTTCTTGCATTGATATAAAGCTGGAAAATGATGACATCAAGACTTATAAAAGACTTACTATGAGGTGGAAAATAAGGACAACTCACATATTCAGCAGCATACTTGAGCCAATTGGTTAATAAAATCCGGTTTATATTGTCATCATTTGGAAATATTCTCTGCATTTGGTCCCTTGCCTCACTACTCGATATATAATCTTGGACAATTAGAACTATCCTACCATACAGACCTCTATATACAATATCCATTAGTTGATCACCGCTCATTTCTTCATTGTTTCCTTTAATTGAAGAGACAACTTCAAGGAACATTTATCTCTCATTGTATTCTTTGGAGATGATAGTGACCCATGTATGTATATTATTCGAGAACGAATATATGATTAATCATTATAAACTCTTTCTGCAAGAGTTATCTTACCTAAACCGTCCATACCAAAAATTTATACAACAGTTAAATCGTTTGTTGTTCAAGTATGGTGTTAAGGACATCCTCCATGAAAAGAATGGTATTTTTATCAAATGGTGTACCTTTTTATGGTGAGGGAGTTGTTGCTTCTTCTGCAGATTTGCTTCAATGCTTGTTAAACCCAATTTGTGCCACTGAATCAATGTCTTTTTACACTTTTAGCAATTTTTCTCCAAGTATTTATAATCCCCCTTGTCATGAATAGTCACACTGACAATAAAGAATAAGTGCGATAGTCGTAGTTGGAGAGTCTAGCTTCGACACAACACAATACCTAAATATAGCTCCGACCCCGACTTTAAAATACGTGTTCTAAGATTCAATGGAAGTTGTAATAAGCTTGATTCCTTTGTGGCTTACTAAAGATTTCTCTCTTCATATTAAGGAGATTTTTCCCTACATAATTGAATAGGCATATGTCTCTTTATTTTAATACTAGAGGTGTACAAGTCAAATCGTAAAGTCAAACCGAACCGAACAAACCAATAAAACCGACAAAAATAAAATAAAATTGTGTTTGGGTTTTGTTGGTTTGGTGTTGTACAAGAAAAAACCAACAACTGTTGGTTTTGTTTTGTATTCAAAGAAAAAATTCAAATAGAACCCAAACCAAACCAACATAATATAAATATATAATTTTATTTTATTTATAGATAAAAAATATTATTTATGATGAACATTGGTAATATATTTTTGTTATTTTATATTTTTCAATGTTTATATATTATTTCAAATTTGGGCTTGTAAAATTTTGCAAGTATTTGATTTTGTCCTCTAATCAGAAGTTACAATAATATTTTAGAGTTTTTCAAATTCGAAGTTAACAATTTACTTTCTTAATATTTCGTTTTGTATTCAGTTTCATTGTAGACTTATATCTTATGAATTTAACATTCCGAACGTTGAGATTTGGAAAAAATAATATATTTGTGCTCGTGTGAATTTTTTTGTATTTTAGATAATTTCTATCCATTCAACATTTTTAGTTTACCTTATCACACATGTAAGTGAAAATATATTTGATATCTTTTTCAAATACCGTATGCATAGTTGTAAGAGATTGAAAAAACTGGAAAACCAAAAAAAAAACTGAAAGAATCGAGTAAAGCCGAAACCAAAAAACCCGACTTTATGTAGACATTTGTTTTGCACGTTTATCCTATAAAGTTATGGACATGTGTTTTGCACGTTTAAACCGAACCAAACCGACCTATGTACAACCCTAATTATTACATGCACTAGTTATGGACATGTGTTTTGTACGTTTATTCCTATCAAGTATTTCAAATATTCTAAAACAACATGAATAATAATACAACATACATGTAAGTGTTTCCAATTTGTAAGTGAAAATATATGTTGCAACAATATAAAACAATTTCAAAAGACGCTATCATGATACTCTTGAACAATATACTTCAAGTAGAATGTTGAATAATCATGTTGATTTATATTACTAAAAACTAAACAAAATGAAGCTTAATTACTCCATTCTTACAATATTGCAATTAAAATGTACAAGAGAAAAATTGTCATCACATCAACAATTTGAGTTTAACAATGCAGAAAAATACCACCAATATAGATTGCTCTTACTTAAGAAAATTATTAGGATTATTGTTACACAAATATAAATGGAACTCTCATTTTGTCACAACCCAAACAAACGTGATTGACACCCACACAAATCCTCCTGTGGGAGAACCACTACTACAACTCAAACCAAGCAACTAAAAAAAAACTAAAACATTTAAATTACGAAAACAAGTTAAATAACTAAGAATAAAGTTCCCATAAACTTCCAAAAGATCTAACAACTAATATGAAGAAGAAAAATAAACTAGAACCTTCAAACCAATGTACCAAAACATCTAAACAATGAGCAAAAGTTAACAGGAAATTGGGTACAACCCAACCAATATAAGAAACATCTAAAGAAATAGTCTAATTCGATAATATGGACAAGGTCTTAAAGAGAATCCAAAGCAGCCCGAATGAATTAACTCACCCTTGAATCCGGAACGATCACTAATCTTCTAAGCAAGTTCTATCAATAGACACCGGAAGAGGCCCTATACTCAACAAAAATATGAGCAAGTGAAGTATCAGTATACAACCACAATATACTGGTAGGATCACACGACTATCCCACTAAGTGCAACATATATAAGTTATCACAATAATATAATCACATGCATATACTGAACATATACAATATTATCAACATTTATGAAAAACATAAATTTTCATAATCCTCAAGATACAAAATTATGTCAAGTAGTTGTTCCTCCCATGGAACCCAAACTCAAACTGTTAGCATAGCGGAACGTGGTGCCCTATCCAATACCTATGCTAGAACGTGGCAACCGATCCCCTATATATGCTAGAACGTGGAAACTGATCCCAGTTACTTATGTTGGAACATGGTAACCTATCTGATACTTTCAACACACCAGAATAACAATCACATGTATATTCTCAAAATTATACAATCAAGAAGTTATTCATGGCATATATTCATTCGTCTATCGCATTTATGACAAATGTGATCAATAGTGCAACATTCATATCCATACATGTATCATAATGAAGCAATTACAAACAAACATCACATAATCATAGAATCACAACCATCACCTACCATGAAAAAACCATTAAACCTTAAGAATCTTAATCCTTTCCTTTCCGGATTCGTTTCGCTACTTCTTGGCCTACAAAAAATCAATATAATATATGAATCAATAAACAATCACTAATTACCCGGATTACTAACAATTCTAACAATCCAAGATCTTACCCATGATCCCAAGTAATCAAATTAGGGTTGTTTCAACTATAGTTCTTAAATCAAAACCCTTCTCCAACGATAATGCCCCAGCAAAATATGTTATACGGATCGAAAAACATATTCCATGAGAGAAACCCATACTTTTAGCCTCAAGAATGGTGTAAAACTGTCAAGAGTCATTTGGATTTCGTTCCTTAGCTCTAAAAAATGTAAAGTGAAGAATAAAGTCATTTAGGGGTTTATTTACGAATTTAAGTCGTGTCTAGCCCGCCACAACGACCCTCACCCTTCTAAAGCAGCCTCTCCCTGGCGACAAAAATCCTACCAAAGCGTCTTGCACGGAATCAATGATCTATTTTAATAGTTCCAAGACCCGTATTTCACAACACACCCCTAACCAACGACTCTCAGAATATGCCATTCAGACTAAGATCATTTATGAGAGTTCTACTCACCCAAATTTAATTCTGTAAAGTCATACAAATTCCTTACGAGTTATCTATCCCCTAATGTAATCAAAATTATAAATATATCACCCAATATATACCAGATTTTCATAGATATTAATAACTCCGATTTTGTCCAAATCTAGAATAGGTTGGGAAAATACAAATACTACGAAAAAGTTTTCCGAACCAAAAGATTTCCATGTTGACTTTTCTATAACGAGGGAACTCGGTATTTATGATAGATACCAATTTACCCATCACTCATACTAAGTGCAAACATAGGAAAAATAAGCTAAGAAGGGAATTGAGTAGTACCTGAATCGATGAACAATTGGGGATCCTTGTCTCGTATGTCCCTCTCGGTTTCCCAAGTAGCTTCCTCAATTGGACGATGCTTCCACGAACTTTCAGGGACTCAATCTCCTTGGTTCTCAGCTTGCGCACATCATGATCAAGAATTGTAATTGGTTCTACCTCATATTGAAGGTCTTTGTCTAACACAATTGACTGACACTTAATGATATAATCATTGTAACCATAATACATTTTTAACATGGATACATGAAATATCGGATGAACACCCGATAGGTCTGGGGGTAGAGCCAATCTAAAAGCCACCGAGCCTACACAATCAAGAACCTCAAAGGGACCAAGTATCACATACATAACTTACCTCTCTTGACATACCTCATTACCCCTCTCATGAGTGATACCATAAAAAGAACATTATCACCAGTTTGAAACACCATGTCTCTTACATTGTGATCCACATACTTTTTTTTGTCTACTCATGGCTTAATTGAATACTCATCACCTTATTTTGTGCATTCTTCACTTAATGTACCCCCAAAGGTTGCACAGGTCCAGCCTCAAACTATCGTATGCATGACGTATATCCCCTCGAATAGAGTTCCTTAAATTGTCCCATATCTATGCTGGAAAAATAACTATTATTATAGGAGAACTCACACAACGGTAGGAACGTATCCTAATGAAATCCAAAATAAATCACACATGCCCTCAACATATCTTCTAACACTTGCATAGTCCTCTCGTACTGCCCGCCTATATGTGGATGGAAAATTGTACTAAAACTTAGTTATATACCCAATTCGTCATGCAATTTTCTCCAAAGGTTGGATGCTATTTGGGTACCACTTTCTGAGATGATAAAGATGGGAACCCCATGCAATCTCACTATCTCTTTCAGATAAGCTTTAGCTAATTTTTTCAGCATTATAATCTATTGTTACTAGAATAAAATGGGATGACTTTGTCAATCGATCAACCACTACCCAAATAGAATCAAACTTTTCCAAAGTCTTTGGAGGACCAACCACAAAATCCATGGCTTTCTTTTCCCATTCCTATTCCGGAATCGGTATCTTTGAAGCAAACCTTCAGGCCTTTGATATTCATACTTCACGTGTTGACAATTTTGACACTTAGCCACAAACTTCGATATATACTTCTTCATGCCTGGCCACCAATAAATTCACTTCGAATCTCGATACATCTTCATCACACATGTATGAATAGAATATTGTAAATTATGGGATTCTCTCAACAATTTGTTAATCAAGTCATCAACTCAAGGAACACAAATTCTTCCTTTGAAACTAAGTATGCCTTCCACATCAAGAGGGGTCTCTTGTGCCATACAAAACACAGTCTTCTTTCTAAGTTCATTAAAATTTTAATCATTAAATTGCTTGGCCTAGATCTCTTTAATTAATGTGGCCCTCACTCAATGCTAGCTAACACCCCACCTTTCTTTGAGATGCCCAGTTGCATGAATTTAGACTCGAAGGTCTGAATTTCGCTACCCAAAGGTCTCTAGGATACACTCAAGTAAGATAAACTACCCATACTTACCGTTTTTCGACTCAAAACGTCCGCCACAACATTAGCCTTACTTTGATTGTATTGAATGGTCACATCATAACCCTTGAGAACTCCATAGACCTTCACTGTCTAAAATTTTAGATCCTTTTGAGTGAACACATGCTGAAAGCTACGATAATCGGTAAACACCTCACACGTAACACCATAGAGGTAATGCTGCCAGATCTTAAGAGAAAACACTACCGCTTCTAAATCCAAATCATGTGTTGGATAATTCCTCTCGTGCACCTTTTATGACGCGAGGCATAAGCTATAACATTCTATCCTGTATCAACACAACATCCAAACAAGAATGTGAAGCATCACAATAAACAATTAAATCCTTACCTTGAACCGGTAATGCTAGAATATGTCTTGATATCTTGGAAGATCTTTTAACTTTTTGAAATACATTCAAATGGTATCTTATTTCGGTAAAATTAGTCAAATGGGTGGCAATAGAAGTAATGTTGTTCACAAATCAATGATAGTAACTAGCGAACCCCACAAAACTCCTAACTTCAGTCACAGGCTTAGGCCGAACTCAATTCTTAACTACCTCAATCTTTTGAAGATCTACTATTACCCCTTCTTTTGAGAATACAAGTCCAAAAATGCAATAGAAGTCAACAAAAAATCACACTTAGAAAATTTAGCATACAACCATTGTTTCGCAAGAACACCTAGAATAATACGAAGATGGTTGGCATGCTCTTCCTCACTTTTCGAATAGACCAAAATATCATTAATGAATACTATAATGAAAAAAATCAAGGAATGGATTCAACACCCCATTCATTAAAATCATAAACGTTGCGATTAGATTAGTAAGAAAAAGTCATAACCAAAAACTCATAGTTCCCATAGCGAGTTATAAACGCTGTCTTGGGCACATCTTCAGGCCTAATCTTTAACTGATGGTAGACAGACCTTAGATCAATCTTGGAGAAAACTGATGCACCTTTTAATTGGTTAAAAAGATCATCTATTTGAGCCAAAGGGTTCTTATTCAATATACTAACCCTATTCAATTCCCGATAATTTATACACATTCTCACACTACCATCCTTCTTCTTAAAAAACAAAACTAGAGCACCCCAGGGCGAAGCACCCGGAGGAATATATCTATTATCAAGAAGCTCTTTGATTTTAGCCTTAAACTCTCTTAATTTTTCAGGAGCCATGCGATACGGAGGGATGGATATTGGACGAGTATAAGGTTCCAAATCGATGCAAAATTCTATATCTTTATCTGGAGGCATGAAATACCAATCATAGGAAACACTTTTTTAAATTGTCACACCATAGGAATGGACTCAATACATGGAATCTAAACCTCAACATCTCTAAAATTATCCAAATACACCAAACAAACCCTGCCCTACCAGCTTTCTCTCTGAATGGAGGATATGATATTTGCTTGCTTAGGCTTGTACACCCCTTCTCACTCTAATTTTCCTTTTCATGGAATTTCTAGATTTAAAGACTTAGTATTAAAATTTAACACAACATAATAGGGGGACAACCAAGTCATGACAAAGATAATATCAAAGTCAGTCATATCAAAAATCACCAAATCATCCCAAGTCTGAAAACCCATAAACAAAATAAAACACGCAAGATAGACATGAGTGGTATGAATGACTCTCGAACTAGGGTAGAAACATGGATAGAAGCATCAAGTACATCACAAATCATAGAAAATTCTTAAGCAAATCGCAATGATACATATGAATAAGTAGAACACGGATCAAATAACACCTTAGCCATCTGGTCGCAGACAACAAATGTACATGTGATCACTGCGTAAGATGCCTCAACCTCATTCTTGCCAGAAAAGCATAAAACTGAGCCATATCATCTTAACGAGCTACCTCCATGTGGGGTGGTATGTTACCTCTGTATGCATTACGATTCCCCCAACCTCCATGACCTCGCTGGTTACCTCCTCACCCACCTTGTGGACGTCTTTGACCATTAGTAAAATTTCCAACGAGTACAATATCTCTAGTCTCCTGCTCCGTGGACACAAATACACGTAGGTGGGGAAAATCTCCTCATATGCCCACTCTATCCATATTTGTAACATGTACAATCAAACGGTGACCTGCTGCCCTAGTAAAGGTGCGACTCCCTGACTATCCTGAATCAAATTATGAGGTGGAGTTCTTGAGTAATTACCTTTAGAGGACGGCATTGCAGACTGAATTTTCATGGCTGCAAGTGTTGGCCTCCCTGAACCTATGGAATAAGAACTTTGAATGTTACCCAAGTTTTTTCCCTCTTAGAAAATGCCTTAGCCTAACCGTCTCGCCTTACCCCCTTTACTTTATTAACATAGTCTATTACCTCATTAAACTCCTCCCTGCAGAAGTCATATGAACAAATAATACTTGCAACTCTGAATTTAGTCCCTTAATAAATAAATAGATCCTCACCTCCTCAGTAGTCACAAACTCTGTAGCATATCTAGACAATTCATGGAACATGGCCTTATAAGAAGCCACATACATACCACTTTGTTCCAATGCAATAAATTCATCTTTCTTATGATCTTTATAGGTCCGCAACACATATTTCTCCAAAAACAAAGCATGAAATTGCGTCCAAGTAAGTTGAGTTAAAGCTGAAGATCTACATTCCATATAAGCTCTCCACCACTACTTAGCCTCACCTCGAAGATTAAAAGTCATGAATTCAACCCCATGCTGATGGAAAATCCCCAACTTATGTAGCCTATCATAGCATTCTATGATAAACTCATAAGCATCATCATTATCAAAACCAAGAAACACATGAATCTTTAACTTTAAACATAGTTAACATTTCATGCTCATTACAAGTAATAACAGAACCAACAAAGGATGGATGAAAGTATCATTACCTTCCGTTCTACCTGTCTTGGGAGAAATTCTAGCATTAGGGAGGTTAGCGTGAGCCTAAGTTTCTTGAACGGAGGAAATCACTCTGGACCAACCAAACCCATCAAGAATGACATAATTAGTTGCGCTAATAGTTTATCGAAAGGAGAAATGCCTGCAGTCTCAGCCTGTACCTCTCTCTCGAGTGTAACATCCTCAACCTTCTCAGCATTCTTAACATCAACATTCTTCTCTATGTCTTCATGATGCGCAAGACGATTTTCATTCATATGAGTATTCTCACAGGAGTTCCATCCACAATAGGTGCTACTCTTCCACTACCTCTTCCCCTAGGTCTTTATCTACCATTGCCTTGACTACTACTTCTCATGGAAGAGTCCTCAGCTAGAGCATTGACGGGAGTGAGGGGATGAACAACATTGAATCCAGTGTTAGCCATCTGCAGACATAAGAGTGAAGGAGGTTGGATACAAATTTGAATTGCCAGATGCCGATTAGAATCAATTCATAGCACGAACGGAGACAAGAGAATACACAGAGATTTCTCCTAAAGTCCTATAGCCTCTCGAAGAAAAGAACGACGTACCCAAAACCATTTCACGAGACTCTACTAAAATAATTTTGATACACTGAGATCAACAAACCTAGACTTTAGTACCAACCTTTTCATGACCCAGATCATCGTGATTGACACTCACACTAACCCTTGGTGGGAGGACCACTATTACAACACAAAAAAGCAACTAAACAAAAACTAAGGCCTTTAAATTATGGACACAAGTTAAATATCTAACAAATGAAGTTCTAATTCACTTTAAAAAGATATATCAACTAACAATGCGGAAGAAAAATAACCTAGAACCTGAATGTTAATTTACCAAAACATCTAAAAGATAAACCAAAGTCTAAAATGAAAATTGGTACAACCCAACCAATATAGAAGCATCTAAGGAACAAGTGTAAGAACGAAATGTGTATAGTGAATTAACGAGAATCCAAGGCAGCCTACAAGAACTAGATCACCCTTGTATTGAGAACGATCACTAATCTTCTAAGCGAGGTCTATTAATAGTCGCCGAAAGTTGCACTATTCTCAAGGAACCAAATATAAAATGTAGTATCAGTACACAACCATAGTGTACTAGTAGGATCTCGCGGCTATCCGACTAACTACAACATGTATAAGTCATCACAACAATATAATCACATGTATATACCGAACATATATAATATTATCAATTTCACAATTCTCAAGATACACAATTATGTCAAGTAGTTGGTCCTCTTATTGAACTCAAACCCCGACTGTTAGCATACTGGAACGTTGTACCTAATACAATAGTTATTAGGTGAACACTTCCGTCATCTGACACTTAGATTCTTTTTAGAAGTTAGGTGAACACAAGTTCTCTGTTGGAAATGACAGACGTGCAGAATGGTCTGTTGATCAATCGACGGACCATAGTCCACTTTCTCCGTTTGAGACTTAGACATTATTAGGTTGGGGCAATTGACGAACCCTATCGACGGCCCATCAATCAATCTACGGTGCGTTGATGGGGTCTCGTACTGTTGGCTTGAGACATATTTCAGGCCTTATTTGCAAGGTCTAATTTTTAGACTCTTTTTGACACACTCATGTTTAGACATGCAATTTTAATCCAAAAAACAAATTCGTCATTCCTAGGATTTCATTTTCAAGCAATTTGTGTTCTAATTCATCCACAGTAAGAAACCCTATGTCGGAATTGCCAAAACTACAGAAACACACACATTCTATACATACTACAAGGCTACACAACTACAATCTATCATTCTAGGGGACGTAACGACATAGGTTTTAGCATGCAATTTCACCTATTGTAGTCCCAAGGTCAAGACCCACTTCCATATTTCTAAATTTAACTATGAACGAGAATTCAAAGTTTGTTAGAGACATCGAAATACCTTTTGGAGCAGTGGAGGGACTATGTGCACTTGCGAAGTTCTAAGGAGTAGCCCACACGGCCAAATACGATCACCGGCCGAAGAAGAAAGGAGAGAAAAGAGATTTCAGGGAAGAGAGAGTTTGAGGAATTCGGAGAATTCTTATTTGGCAGTGAAATGGGATATGGGAGGTTGTGTTTTGATGATAAAAGAAAGAAAGAAATGAATAAAAAGGGTTTGGAAGGGAATTTTAAAAGATTTGAAAGGTTGGAATGAATGGGAACTGTTATGTCCTTTAATATTACCGGTCGGGTTCCGGTCAGGTCGCTGGCAGTTTTGATCGACGAAACCCCGTCGATGGTCCGTAGGTCAGTCAATGGGCCGTCGAATGGGACCATAAATTACTTCTAGACATAGAAACAATAAGACTTACCTGGGATCCATGGACACCATCGACGACCCATCGATGGAACAACGGCCCGTCGATGGGATCTGTAGACCTCTGCACCGGACCATTTTCTGCAGATTTTTGTTGTGGTCCCTGCACATGTAACACCCCTTAGGCCATACTTTTTGTGTTTTTTCTGGATTTAGACACTGACCCTACACTAATCTCTAGCCAACACTAGTACACTAGAACGAATGAAATAAGACTAAAAACAAAACAAAACAAAAAAAATACGACTATTCCTACAAAGAAAATAAAACCTACCGTTGGCTAGAGGATAAACCTTGGGTTGCCTCCCAAGAAGTGCTTGATTTAACATCACTGCACGACGCAGGCTCCTTGATTACTCAGACTCATCAAGATGATAGGCCTTAACCACTTCATGGACACTCTCTGCATGCCCAGGTAGATCTTTATTCTTTGCCCATTGACTGTGAACTTTGTGCCTTCCTTATTCTCCAACTCAACCTCTCCATGTGGAAACACTTTAGTGATGAGGAATGGGCTAGTACACTTGACTTGAGTTTGCCTGGAAACAAGCGTAGCCTAGAGTTGAATATAAGCACCAAATAACCAACCACAAATTCTCACTTTTCAATCCTTTGGTCGTGGTACTTTTTCATCTTCTCTTTGTAGATGGATGAACTTTCATATGCTTTTACGCGACACTCATCAAGCTTATTCAACCCATTTAGTCTTTGTTCTGCCACTTCATACCAATCCATCTTCAATTTCTTCATTGCCAACATTGCTTTGTGCTATAACTCGACCGGCAATTGACAAGCCTTCCCATAAACAAGTTGGTATGGAGACATACCTATGGGAGTTTTGTATGCAGTGCAGTAGGCCCAAATAGCATCATCAAGCCTCCTTGACCAATCCGTTCTGTTAGCATTCATTGTTTTCGCCAGAATTTGCTTGATCTCTCGATTGGACACCTCAACTTGCCCGCTAGTCTGTGGATGGTAAGGACTAGCCACATTATGTCAAACCCCATATTTCTCCAATAGCCCTTTGAACAATTTGTTACAAATGTGTGAGCCACCATCACTAATAATGGCCCTAGGTGTGCCAAATATGGAGAAGATATTCTTTTTTTCAAGAACGCGGTGACACTCTTTCCTTCATTGTTAGGAAGCGCTATTGCTTCCACCCATTTTGACACATAGTCGACCGCCACAAGTATATACTTCACCCCATGAGAACTTTCAAATGGTCCCATGAAATCAATGCCCCATACATCAAATAACTCAATCACCAGAATAGGATTTAAGGGGAGTTCTTGTCTCTTCGAAATTCCTCTATCTCGTTGGCACTGATCACATGACTTATCAAATGGTGAGCATCGTGGTGAATGGTTGGCCAATAGTACCCACACTGCAAGATCTTATACGCACTCTGAATACCTCTATGGTGCCCACCCACAGGAGAGGAGTCACATGCCTCCAAAACACTCAACATCTCAACCTCCGGTACACATGGATGAATAATCCCATCGGCACTACTCCGCTATAAATAAGGCTCATCCCAAAAGAACTTTTTCACATTATGCATGAATTTCTTCCTCTGATGGAAAGTTAAGTCCGACGGCACCAAGTCACTTGCCAAATAATTCACAAAGTCTGCAAACCATGGGATCAAATCCTGAGAAGCGGCCAATACATGTTCATCTGGGAATGCATCATCAATTTCAGCCTTTTCACCTAGTTCCCGCGTAGCTTCATTCCAATCTAGACGAATGGTCGGTCACTAGATTCTCAGTCCTCTTTCTATCTTTCACCTCAAAATCAAACTATTCCAGCAATAATACCCATCTAATCAACCTTAGCTTCGCATCCTTCTTTTCCATCAAGTACCTCAAAGCGGATTGGTATGTATGCACTATAACCCTTATATCGAGCAAATAGGAGCAAAAATTTTCGAATGCAAACACCACCGCAAGAAGCTCATGTTCTGTTATCGTGTAGTTCTTCTGCGCTTTATTTAGGGCCTTACTTGCATAGTAAATTGGGTGAAGAATTTTATCACTTCTCTGTCCCAATACCACACCAAGTGCAACCCCACTAGCATCACACATCACCACAAATGGCTCACTCCAATTTGGTGAAATAATAATGGGCGCGGACACCAACTTCTCCTTCAATTCTCTAAATGCTTTCAGACAGGATTCATCAAAACAGAACTTACATTCTTTCTCGAGTAGTTTGCACAAATAATGTGCAATTTTTGAAAAATCTTTATTAAACCTCTGGTAAAAGACAACATGTCCAAGAAAACTTCTCACACCTATTACAGAGATGGGTAGAGGGAGCCTCTCTATCACTTCCACTTCAGCTCGATCAACCTATATCCCCTTCTCCGAGATGCGATTTCCCAACACTATACCTTTTTTAACCATAAAGTGACATTTTCCCAACCAAGCACTAGATTAAAATCTTCACACCTTTTGAGCACCTCAGCCAAATTGCTCAAACACCGATCAAAGAAGTCGCCAACCACAGAAAAGTCATCCATGAACACCTCAATAATGTCCTCCACTATGTCAGAGAATATCAACATCATACAACGCTGGAAGGTGTCCGGTGCATTACACAACCCAAACGGCATCTTTTGAAGGAAAATGTCCCATAAGGGCAAGTGAAAGTTGTCTTTTCTTGATCCTCAGGGAAATAGAGATTTGATTGTATTCTAAATAGCCATCAAGAAAGCAATACCACACTTTCCCTGCGAGTCTGTCTAACATCTGATCCATAAAAAGCATGGGGAAATGGTCTTTTTCAGTCCAAGCATTCAACTTCCGGTAGTCCATACAAACTCTCTATACGGTCATTGGCCGCATTAGAACAAGCTCGTTCCTCTCATTAGGCACCACTGTCATCCAATTCATTTTAGGTACGTACTGAACAAGACGCACCCAACTACTGTCTGCAATAGGATAAATGACTCCGGCATCTAACCACTTGAGGATGTCTTTTTTCACTACCTCTTGCATAGGTGGATTCAACCTTCTTTGGTGCTCAATAATTGGTTTTGATCAGGCATGAGTTGGATTTTCTGGGAACAAATACCAGGGTAATCCCAATAATGTCAGCAATAGTCCAACCAATGGCTCGTTTGAACCTCTTCAATAACGCCACTAAACCCTCTACCTGACGTTCATTCAAATCTGCTGCAATTATCACTGGCAAAGTGTCATCTCTACCCAAGAACACGTACCTCAGATGAGGTGGTAGAGCCTTAAGATCTAACTTTGGGGCCTCCTCAATAGATTGTTTCGCGGGTGGAGACTCGCGATACTTCAAATCTAACTCCAATTTCTTTGGTTTTGACCGATATTCGTGTCGTTCAAGTGCAGCCACCAAAGACCCATACTCTTCAATACCATCACTTTAAAAATTCATGATCACTGCCGCTAGTGCCTCGACACCTAGTCGCTCCTCAATTTGTACCTCAGATACACTCTCAACCTTGTAGGATATAGCAAATACCCTTTGGATCTTACCACTCTGTTTCATGGACCTACATATATTGAAAGTTGCTTCTTCATTGTTCAACTTAAATTTCATCTGTCTTTTCTCCATATCAACCAATGCACGCCCTGTGGCAAGGAATGACCTCTATAGAAAATTAGGAACCTCAAAATCAACCTCACAATTAAGAATCACAAAATCTGTCAAAAATATAAATGACTCTATTTTCACAATTACATGATGGAGAATACCAATGGGCCTCATCACTGTTCGATCGACCTTCAGTAACCGCATAGTAGTAGGCTTTGGGTCACTCAAGCCTAACTTCTTATAAATGGAAAGAGGCATGCCATTTATGGTTGAACCAAGATCACATAGTGCTTTAGCAAAGTGTAGCAGCCCGATTGTGCATGGAATGGTTAAAGCACCAGGATCTTCCTTCTTCTGCACAAGAGACCTTGTAGTAATAGCACTACAATGCTGCATTTTGTCATCATCCTCAAAACTCACAAATCTCTTATTTGTCACCATATCCTTCATAAACTTAGCATAACTGGGCATTTGTTCCAAAGTTTCTATCAAATGGACATTGATAGAAAGTTGCTTCAACATAGTTATAAATCGTCGGTATTTACCATCCTCAGTCTTCTTCACTAATCTGTGAGGGAATGGTGGTAGAGGTCTAGGAATGTGGACCACTTTTTGACATACCTCTGCTTCTTTCACTGTGTTGTCCACCAATTCTCCACTAGCTTCTACTACCTCTTCGTCTTTTCTCATATCATCTTCTACCACAGACAGCGTAGGTGGATCAATGGTTTACTTACCCCCTCGATTAGTGAATACCATGCAATGCCCATCATTTTTAGGATTTTGTATAGTGTTTCTAGGAAGAGTGACTGGTTGGAGTGGATTCACAGTAGTAGACAACTGAGCCATCTGTAACTCAAGGTGCTTAATCAAAACCGCATGTGCATCCACCATTTTCTCAATATTATCTAAGTCACTTCTCATCTCATTGGTATGCTCATCACTAGTATCAAATCTCCTCATCATCTTTTGTAGCATATCCTCAACTCGCGCCATACTATCTCCACCGTCCCTAGAAGCAACTTCCCAATTTTGTGGGGGAATATAGGGTCCACTCCGATCATCTTGTTACCATAGTTATTCCGAGTGAAGTTGTTGTCGTGGTTGTAGTTACCATATAAAACATGTTGACCCTCTCGGTTGTAGTTACCATAGTTCCGACATTGGTTTCCTTGACCTTGGCGCCAATTCTCTTGATTGGATCCTTGGGCGTTTGGTCGAAACCCTCAGTCTGATCATTCAATGCAAGGCATCTTCTTTATAATAGTACTCATCTACCGGTGGTGTTGGTTTAGTCAAGTAGTTCACCGCATTTACCTTATCTGCATCTTTGCTCACATGTTTCTAAACCAACCCTAGCTCAATTCTCATATGTGCCAACTCTTCACGCATCTCGTCTGCTATTGGGTTGTTTGTAGCTTGTACTGCAAAGGTTTTTCTTCCAGTGTCCGAATTTCTATTTCTCCAAGCCTTGTTGTTACGAGATATCTTCTCCAACTTCTCTGCGATCTCTACATATGTGCACTCTCCAAAGGAACCACCCGCAATAGTATCGAGCACTACCTTGTTGTTATCATCTTGACTTCTGTAGAAGTACTCTTTTAGTGACTCATCATCAATGCGATAGTTTGGGACGCTTCTCACAAACGCAGTAAACCTGTTCCAAGAGCAACTCACAGAATCTCCACGTAATGCCACAAAGTTGTTCACCTTATCCTTGTGGTTGAGCTTCTTGGACAATGGATAGTACTTTGCTAAGAACAAATCTCTCAACTGATCCCAAGTATAAATGGAGTCGTAGGGAAGCTCAACAAACCATATTTGGGTATCTCCTGTCAGTGATAGAGGAAACACTCGCAGCCCGATGACATTCATATCCAAGTCTGTCCTACCCAAAAAACTCTTACACATAGACCTCAGTTTGTCTATGTAAGCACAAGAGTCCTCTGTTGACAGTCCTGCAAATAAGCCCCTCGCGGTGAGCATCTACATAAAGCAACTCCTCACCACGAATGTGTGCTCATGGGGTAGAGGAGGTAGGACAAGAGGCCCATCAGAATGTGTGATGTTCACATTGCCCCTATAGAAATCTTGAGGTCGTGGTGCTAGAGGCTGCACCCTCAAAGCATTATCCAATTGATTATCATCACGATCTTTGTTATGTTCCTCAATCGATAATGGAGGTTGATGAATTACCCCATCAACTAGATTGTCTGGGATAAGTTGATTTTCCATCCTCCTCAATGTGCGGTTAAGTTCGGGATCAAATGGTATGAGTGATTCTCCTCGGATCAGTGTACTTGGCATTTACTAGAGCTAGACCTGAAAGAAACAAAAACAAAAAAGAAAATGTAAAATTAGGAAATTTTGGACTAAATGTCAATAATGTAATTAAAGTTAATCTAAAATCCAGATTCCCCGGTAGCAGCGCCAAAATTTGATACGCTCAAATTACACTTACATAAAGAAGTATAAGTGGTCGTAATCAATTAGAGAACCCAACTAGTAGGTTGGGGTCGATCCCACAAGGAAAATGGTTTATACTTAACTTCAATCCATGAATATATCTATTTAGTCAAAGCCTTTTCGAAAATAAGTAATTAAAGAGAGGGGGGGTTATGAATCAATTTACTAAAACACTCTATATTAACAAGTAAGAAAAAGTAAAGATTGAGTTTTTATCAAGTTGTGAGACTAACTAGGTTATCTGTGTTCCCCACAGGTTTATAACACCGTAATTCTAGTCTTCCCTAGTGTTTTGCATAAAAAATGGTAAGTTATGTATCTCTAAATCCTTGGTCCGGCATCTAGAGAATTTTACCCCGTACCTTGGTCCGGCAACGTGTGGATAAGTTACTAACCCTTACCTTTACCTCATATTAGACATCATAATCGATGTGTGTCTTAGTTATTACTTCGCACCTATCGACACTAGCGTAATAGATAGTATCCCACTAAATCTATGTTGATAATTCTTTTGTTATTAACTACCTCCATGGTCTTGCAAGTATCAACAAGGCTAGTTCTAACATATGCCAACGTTAAAAAGACTTCTAAGCGGAATAATTATTAATACATGCAAGAACCTATTTGAGAATTTCTTAGTTGCTAGGTTTACTTTGTTAATTACTCATTGTTCGCACAACCCTAGTTGTGGATTTAGTTACCCATGAAAGCAAGATCACAATTCATAGTTTTAATGAAGAAATCATGAACTTACATAACAATAAGAAGAAACCCAAAAATTAAACTTGAAATTGCAAGAAAATTCTTCAAACCAAATCCGAAAATCAAAAAATTGCTAGAAGTTTGGAACTAACAATCTCCAACACAAAGTGAAACAATACTAAGAGTATCTAACCCCAAAAACGAGGTTTTAATTCCTATTTATAGAAAACATTGTCCTAAATTAAAAGGAATTAAAATAAGGAATGTTTGCTCAGTTCACGCGACTTCAATCTACGGACCAACTGACGAACTGTCGATTAATCGACGGACCATAGACTCCTTCCTTCGTACAGGACTTAGAATAATTTTTTTGTACTCAGATGGAAACTTCTTTGAATCAATCGACGGACCAATAGCACGGTCCGTCGATGCTCTCCGTTGTTACATCCTTAGAAATTTTCCAACTTCGGGTACTAGAACTTTCTCTTATCAAAACAACGGTCCACCAGGACGGTCCGTCGATCAATCGACGGGTCGTTCCTTACGTAGTTCCACACTTAGTCAAATTTTCCTGAGTTGTCTCCAAAGTCCTAACCTGCTCATCTACGTCTCCCAACTACGGTCCGTCGATCAAACGACGGACCGTCAACGGCATCCGTAAGTCTTGTTCTACATTTTTTTCATCTGTTTTCTGATCTAGACGTCTAAACACTTTCCTGTAAAAAAAATATAAAAACATGTTAAAACTACTACAAAAAGGTTGTAGACACACACAACTCTTAAGTAAAATGCATTGAAAGCACCGTGAAACCATGGTACATCAATGGGCACCAAGATGATATCTGAAATCATAACGATGTGAATGACCCGATTTACTTAGGTGGTGTTGGTGCGATTTGTCTACCTCCTGTCGAGGGAACGATGGTTTCCATGTCACTATCACAATGCTAGAACTCCTACAAATAAATGGAATATATGCAGGGCTTGCCCATGAAGAGCCCCATGAACATATTTGGAACTTTATCGACTTTTGTGGTCCGTTCTTGTTTAGGAATATATCATAAGAATCAATTCGTTATCGGTTGTTACCATTCTCTTCGATTAGTGAAGCTACCAATTGGTTAGATGATCTATCGAGGAACTCCATCACCATTTGGGATGAACTCACACAAGATTTCATTGTGAGATTCTTTCCATCTACAAAAATGATGAAATTAATGGATTATATACAAAGTTTCAAACGCTTGGATGGTGAAAAAATCCATGAGATGTGGTTGAGATTGCCGAAGTTGTTACTTCAATGTCCAGCTCATGGACTTACAAACAACGTGTTGCTACAATACTTATGTACGAGTCTTAACTCGGCGAGAAAATTTGCTTCTTATCAACTTGTTCCAGAGGTACAATGCAACCACCTTATGAGGTAGCGTCTCAACTCCTTGATGGAATGACGAAAATCAATAGATTATTGTACACTCATGAGGACCAAGCGTCTTCTCTCACTTTTAAGATGACGAAAGTGCACATCGAGAAGGATCAAAAGAGACAGACTACAATAAAAATGATGACCCATCTTGATATATTGTCAAAGAACGTGATGGGTAGTGGGTTGAAGAGTTTAAATATTTTGGGTATTGGTGGAGAAAACATCTGAAAAAGCAAAATTAGAAGCATTGTATAATGATGAAGTGAACTTCCTTGCAAACCAAGGAGGAGATTTTAATCCAAATTGTCAAAGGCTGGGTGGAAATTCTGGTTGGAATAGAGATGATATATGGAGAGACCGTGAAAAAGAATGGCATGATTGTAATGCCAATTGAAAGGAAAGGAATGGTGACAAGTAAAGATAAGTTCCACCCCATGAACATCAAAAGCCTAAGTGTAGAATGCTTGCCCGGAGAACTTCCGTACGGACGACATGCTTGTGTGCATTCTTAATTAGGTGGAAGTGTCGGACAAATTTTTGAAGGAAATTAAAGAGGAAGTTTGTACAGTTAATCATACGGTTACCTCCCACTCAACTTACATCAAGTAATTGGAAATACAAATGGGTTGAATTTCATCTCATTTGAACCCAAGGACAAAATGAGGGTTGCCTAGTGACACTGTCACGACCAAAACTAGCATGATCTGCTCCCACACTAATTCTCTCATTGGATAACCACTACTACAACCCAAACCAAGAAACTAAGCCAAAAACATAAGCATTTATGTTATGAAAGTAAGTTAGATACTAAAGAAAGAAATTGGGATCGAGTTCCCATAAAATCCTAACAAAAGTCAAATAATGACAAACTAAAAGTGCGGAAGAAATGCCTAGATCCTGGAAGTCAATTTGCATAAACATGTAGAGTTCAGAAATTCTAAACAAGAAGGAATACAACCCAAAACTAATGCACTAATGACCATCTAAAAAGTCTATGTCCGAATTAATGGACATAGACAAAAGAGAACCCATAGAAGCCCAGAAGCATTGGTTCACCCTTGAATTCAGCTGATCACTAATCTTCTAAGCGACGTCGTTCAATAGCTGCCTGAAGATGCCGTCTACTCAACAAAGAAAAAACAAGTGTAGTATTAGTACACAACCACAGTGTACTAGTAGGATCACACAGTTACCCTACTAAGTGCAACATAAGTAAGTCAATAGAAAAACATAATCGCATACATAAATCAAACATATACAATACTATCATCATTTACAAACATGTTACAGTTTCACATTCCTCAAGATACACAATTATATCAAATCATTGTCCTCTCATTGAACCCAAATCCAAACTTTTAGCATACCAGAATGTGGTACTCAGCCCAATGTTTATGCCGGAACGTGGCAACTGATCCAATAGTTATGCCAGAATGTGGCAACCGATCCAAGTTAGTTATGCCAGAACGTGGCTACCGATCCATTCAACACAACATAATCACAAATACAAATATATTCTCATGTTCATACAATTTAGTCATGATTCTTGGCATTCATCATCCCTCTATATCATTTGCAACAAGTGTGATCAATAATGCTACACTCACAACCATACATGTATCATAATGAAGTAAGAACATACATACATCAAGCAATCATATAATCACAACCATTACCTATCTCGAAACAATCTTGAAACCCTACGAAACTTGATCCTTTCCTTTCTGGATTAGTTACGCTTGTTCTTGGTCTACGAACAGTGATAATAACATGGAAATCAATAAATAATCACCAATTAACCAAATCACTAACAATTCTATGAATCCTAGATCATACCCATGATCCAATCACATTAATAAGGGGTGTTTTCACCATAACATCTAGATAAAAACCCTTCCCCATCGATCAATACCCATACTTTTACGTTCTACAAATTGAAAAACAGATACGGTGAGTGAAAAACTTACTTTTAGCCTCAAGAACGGTGTAAAACTATCAAGAGTGTTTTGGGGTTAGTTCCTTAGCTCTAATATTCTAAATGTTGATAATAAAGTTATTTTGGGATTTATTTATAGCTTTCAGTCACGTCTGGCCCACCAGAGCGGCCCTCACCTCGTCATAGCGGACCCCGCAAGAGTGACCAAAACCACCACCAAAGCGGTTTGCACAAAATAGTGAGCTATTTTAATATTTCCAAGAACCCCATTTCACAACACAACTTTGACAAACGACACTCAGAAAAGTTATTTCATGCTAAGGTCGAATCTGGGAGTTCTACTCACCCAAATTCAGTTCCATAAAGTCATATAGATTCCTTAACAACTTATCTAATTACTCATGTAATAAAAATCATAAATAAGTCATATATATTCCTTAAAAATTTATCTAACTAATTATCAGATTTCCCTGATTCTGATTTCGTCCTAATTTGGACTAGGTTGGGAATTTTTAAGGTACTATGAAAAAGTTTCTAACATAACAAATTTTCCCGTTGGATTTTTTATAACAACAAAACCTAGTTGTTACAGACATAATGGTCAAACCTCAAAAAATGAAGTTTGAATTAGTATCTTCGTGGTGCTACGACGTTAAATAAGGCGTTTCATAAGAGACAACCCATGTTTTTGGTGTTTTTTTTTTAAATTTTGGTTTTGAATAATGGGTGTTGATTTTGTAGTTTACAAAGTGAAATGTGTTGGAAAATGGGCAGTAGGTAAGCTAAAATTCAAATTGGATAAATTTCAAATAGGTCAACGTGCAATTTGGACCGTCATTTGTACCACCCAACTTGATTGGGGATTTTGTGTAACGAGCTGAGCCAAAAGCTCAGTCGCCGACTCAACGAACAGGTTGGCGAGCCTGATTATATCCGTCATTTGAAACATGAAGTTGTTGGGAGTTCTGTAAAACTCAATGAGCCAAAATACCATTCGGCACATCACCGAGTTGGTTGGAAGACACGACTCACTTTAGCGACTGTTGCACGAAATTTAAGAATTTAAAAGGGCTAAACGGCTTTAAATTTTAAAATCCTTCACTCACACACCTGTTAAAATCTCTTACTGTGTAACAACCCTAAGAAAATGAATAAGATAAATGCTTAAGGTGTCAAGAATGCTTGCGATTCGACCAAGGTTCACACGGATTGATACGCGTAGAACCAGACCTCAGAACCCTTACTACGGCCAAGCCAACTAACTTGGGGAGTTAGTTGAGCTTGGAAAGGCTGGAACCAACCATGTAAGGCTTTCGAAAACAAAGATTTATTTGAAGGAGTCTTTACCGGACTTAAAAAGAAGAAATTTTAAGTTTTGAGGGTCCAGGGGTAAAATGGTCTTTTCCAGGCCAAGGGTAATATCGTAATTACCCTAAGGAATTAATTAATTGATTAATTAATTTAATTAAAGAACAAATTAGTCTCGGGTTGACCCGTAATGGTCCATTTCGCAAGGGTTTACTCCACCCGAGTTTGAGCTCCATTGGAAGCAACAAGTTGGTGATTTAATTAATGTTTTATAATATGATTTTGTAAGGGCATAATGGTCCTTTCACTAAGCTAATTAAATCAGGTTTTTATTTAAATTAATAAGGAGTCCTAGTTTGACTAATTCCCAAACTAAAACTCCTAAACTTAGACTACTCTCTCACGATCTCTATCTCACGTTTCACCATCTCTTTCACGTTTGCTCTCAGCCAAATTAACGTAAGAACAGAAATAATATCAAGAGTTCTTCAGACTTGAAGAACTCACATGAAATTTTAAGAAAAACAAAGTAACCAAAAACGTTAAGGCAAAGAGAAGTTGTCCATCGAGTGGTGTGTACGTAGAGGAGGCTTGGACTGATTTTGGAGAGGGTTTTGGGAAGGAAATTTAACGTTTGAACATCAATTAAGGTATGGGTTTATTCTCTCTTGGTCCCTTTCCCAAGAGACCCTTTAAGATTCAAGATAATCATTCCGAAAACTAGGGTTGTTCCCCCTTTGCATGTTCCTGTCACTAGTTCCCAATGATCCGTAGGTTGGGTTTGTTTGCTGGTAGATTTAGGTATGTGTGATGTTTTTGTGTTGAATGTGAATATGTTTATGTACGTGAAATCACGAAAATGACAACCAATGTGTGATCGAAAAAAATGATGGGTGTGTGTGCACGTTTGGCAGTGAACTTAGTCACTGTTGGAAGGTGTGAAATGGCATGTTTTATCCTTGTATTTTAGGTGCAAAAGTTGTACACAACATGATGTTCATTGTAATGAAATGTGGTTGATTGAATAACAATCTTTTAGCCAAATAAATCTATGAAAGATGCGCCTAAAAATGTGTTAAAATGGTATATGAATACACCCTATGAATCAAGTGAAAACGTTGATAAAAATGAATTGAAAATGACCAAAATTTCCAGCAATTATGCAAGGTTAAATTAGTCTAAAGTTTAATGAAGAAAATCTAGAAATTTAATGAATTTTAAAGTGGTGAGGCCACCAGGATTCGAATCTGTGACCTCACCCATTTGGCTACTGTAAATCGCAAAGAAGAAATGAAAAATGGGGCTGGGGGAATCGAACTCGGGCTGCTGGAAGAGAAAGGAGAGGGAAATAATGAATTAAATAAATGGGAGGCGTGGGAATAGAACCCACGACCTCCAGGCTGCAAAGGAGAGAAGAGAAATTAAAGAAAAAGAAAGTGTGATGCGTGGGAATCGAACCCACGACCTCAAGGATAGAAAGGAGAGGAGCGAAATTAATTAAGAAAAATGAGGTGAGGCTGTGGGGGCTCGATCCCACAACCTCACAGCCAAAGCGCCTAGCCTAGTGAGTTAATTAAAAATAAAATAGGAGGTTGTGGGGGTTCGAACCCACCACCTCACAGCCTCTAGCGAAATTAAAAGCAAAATTAAGGAGGCTGTGGGGGTTCGAACCCACAACCTCCCAATGCCCAGCGAAAAATTATGAATAAATAAAAGAGGATGTGGGGTTTTGATCCCACAACCTCTTGGTTTGGGCGAAAAGGGGCAATGTGATGTTAATGAAAAATAAAAAGGGGTTGTGGGGGTTCGAACCCACAACCCTTCGGCCAAATGAAAGGGAAAACCAAGTAGAAAATTAAAGATACAATGCTAATGTTGGGGTTCAATCTAGAGTCCCAAGGTCATGGAGATTAAAAATAAAATCAATGAAAAATGTAAATGTTATCCAAGTGATTCAAACTTGGGTTTCCTTGCCCAAACTTCCGTATTGATACATAAGTCATACGTGAACAAAGTATCCAAGAATAATGCCACCTACTTAGATCGAAATCAAGATCTTGGCATATATATACAAGATACATAAGTCTTGTACTACATAATCTTAGGAATGTATGAATCACTTAACGAATTATGAATGAAGCCTCATGGCTTGTGTGTACAGACTCATAAGTCTAGCATACGTTTTAAAGAAGTGAACCTAAGATCTATGTAATGAAAGGATGTAACCCTAGAAGGGTTAAGTATAAGTGTAAAACACACTAAATGGCCTAGTGCATTGGCATACGATGAAATGATTATTATGCAATGAAATGAAGAAACCCTAGAAGGGTTAAGTAAGAGTGTGAAACACACAAATGGCCAAGTATATTGGCATATGATGAAATGAACATTCACGTAAAATGGGGTGAGTAATTATGAAGAGCAAATGTGCTAATGTTAATGAATGTGGTGACAACATGATATGAGGCTAATGTAAAAGATGAGAACAATCTCAAATGAGCCTAAGTATATGTTACCAAAACGTACTCACCTATGAGAGTGTAAAGTTAATGAAGAGACCAGTCTGTATGAACACTCTAATGAAAGTATTGAATTAACACACTTAATACTAATGATGAGATGAGAAATCATCTAATGAGCTATGATGTCCTCATACTAAAAGCCAACTTCCATGACGTATGAGTTAAATGTAATGGAACTTTATACTGAGCACCGATAGACTAGCTATGAGCGGTGATGCCTTCTTTAGGGAAGGGCGGAGGTTCACGTAACTCTCATGAGATGAGACTGTCCGGCTTGCCGGGTATGGGTCTCCTTATATCTCCTGGTCTTCGAACCTATACTGCCAATATAGGGATCTGGCGGGGTTAAATTCCCATGTACGCTAGCATATTTTTGGGTCACTTTGGCCGGTGATTCCACCTCTTTTTGGAGTGGGGAGACACTAGATTTCATGATGCTCACATGATATATGTCGGTTAAATTTAAAGATCCCAATGAATGAATGAGGTCAGCCTCAAATGAAACACATAATGAAATGAATGATACCAAAGGTGTTAGAATAGGATAATCAAGAGGTGAGATAGACTCAGGTAATGACACTAGGTTATTCTTGATCATGGCACAGCGAACCCGATGAAAGTCTTAAACTACACCCTAGGTATAGCTGGTGTTTACACTGGCCTATGAATGAAAAGAAATGAAGTACGTATGAATGAATGAAGCAAACTCTGTGTTTGCTAATGAAGACTCCCTAGTTGAGGTCCCATATGTTGAGATCTCATTCTGGGAAGTCTTAATGTTAAGTCCATGATTCCAAGGTCTCATGGCATATGAATTAATGATATGAAAGATGTTATGTGCTATATGCAATATGATATGTGCTATGTGTAAGATGTTATGTGTTGTGTGCAGTATGATAATTATGATGATGCATGTTACTCTCATGGAATGACTTTCCTAATCCAAATTTGGAAAGCTCACTGACTTTCCTAATCCAAATTTGGAAGGTTCACTAACATTCCTAATCTCAATTTGGCAAGTCCACTGACTTGACTTTTCATAATCATGTTGTTAGGAAAGAGCTATCTTTTCTCATGCATATCCTTGGTGTGTGATTCCATATACCCATACTTAGTACAAGTGTGTACTAACCCTATACAACTCTACAATTTTAGGTGCTGGTGCAGGTGGACGCTAGAGCTACAGGTTGGCGTTGAAGCTATCCGGACATCGAGCATTCATCCAGACTTGGTAGGTCCTCATGCATTTTGAGGATGCTGCCATTTATATTCTAGCTTAGTTTTAGAGTTGAGCTAGTGGATCATGTTCCACTAGCGTTTCTTTCTAGTTTTATTCAGACATTGTATTGGTGCCATTTTGGCAAGTACATCTTTATTACTATATTACAGTATTTCTTTCATTTGATGATCTTAATATTAGATGGTTGATAGTGAACAATTATGTATTAATGAGAATGTTTAATAAGTAAGTTAAGAAACAAAAAGTTTCAAATTTTCCGCTAAAATTAACCTAGATGAAGTAAGAATGACGTATGTAGGCTTGTCTGCGACCTCTGAGAGGTCAACGACGCCGTCTCGTCTGGTCTAGATTCCAGTCGTGACAAAGTTGGTATCAGAGCACTAGGTTAAATTCCGAGAATATGAGTTCACATCAACCACATTGAGTAGTTTCTAAGTCATGGTAGTGAAGTGCACCACTATCCTGGATTAGAGACTGCATGATGCGTAGGAAAATTTCCTTCTTCTGATCTTATCGTGCTTTTCCTAATGTCTAATTTCTTGGTGTTATGAGCGTGTCTAACATCAATTCTTATTGTTTTAGAGAATGAATACTAGGAGAACCATTGGTCAGAGGAGAGAGGTGCACTGCTGGGAACAATCAGGTTCCACCCCAGGCTCCAGCTGAAGGAGTGGATATACCAGTTAACCCAGCTGGGTTGACTGATGCTGAGGTGAGGGCATCTCTGGCCCAGATGGCACAGGCCATTACTACGCAGGCCCAGGCTATGACTTGCCAGGTCAACCGGCAGGATGTTCAGAGGGAGAACCCATCGGTTCGTAGCATGCTGACAGGCTGAGAGATTTCACGAGGATGAATCCTCCCATTTTCACAGGGTCTAAGACTTCAGAGGACCCCCAGGAGTTTGTGGACGAGGTGCATAAGATTCTGGTGGCTATGGGGGCCACAAATGCTGAGAAGGCTGAGCTGGCTTCCTGTCAGCTCAAGGATGTGGCACAAACTTGGTGCAAGATGTGGTAGGATAGCCAAGCTTTGGGAGGAGTTCCAGTCACTTGGGAGTTGTTTAAGACATCCTTTCTAGAGAGATTCTTTCCCATAGAAATGAGGGAGGCCAAGGTTGAGGAGTTTATCAACCTTAAGCAGGGATCTATGACATTCAGGGAGTATTCCCTAAAGTTTGTTAAGATATCCAGGTATGATACTTTCCTTAGTATCTAACAACAAGGATAAGGTGAGTACTGAAGTTTGTTAAATTATCTAGGTATGCTACTTCCCTTGTGTCTAACAGCAGGTATGAGATGAGCAGGTTCCTCACAGGAATCAATGAAGATCTGGAGGAGGAGTGTGGGTCTGCGATGCTCCATGATAATATGGACCTCTCCAGGTTGATGGTGCATGTCCAGCAGGTAGAGGACAGCCGCAAAAAAAGAGGTATTCGTGATGCTAGGAGGCCTAAGCCTCAAGATTAGGCAGGTCCCAGCCAAGGAGGCCACAGAAACAATTTTGGCGTCCGTGAGCAGCCCATGTTCAAGAAGGGGCAACAGAGTTCTGGAAACTCTAATTTTCAGAGGAGTACAACACCTAGAGGAGTCATACCTGAGCCCAAGAAGGGCAATGGAGATGAGATGCAGCGTCCTAAAAAGAATTGTGCTAAGTGTGCGTGCTCACAGTGAGAGTGCAGACAGGGCACTAATGCCTGCTTCGGTTGCGGTAAGAGTGGGCACATGGTTAGAGACTGCCCAAGAACAGAGGTCAGGCTGGAGGTAATGCTCAGCCTAGGCCAAATCCACAGGGTGCAGCAGCAGCCGAGCCTCCTAAGAGGAACAGGTTCTATGCCCTGAAGGGCAGGGAGGAGCAGGAGAAGTCCGCTGATGTGGTCACAGGTATGCTGCAAGTATTCTCAACTTCTGTTTATGCTTTACTTGATCCAGGGTCTACACTTTCCTTTGTAACTCCTTTGCTTGCTCTCACTTTTGAGATATTGCCTGAAGTTCTGCATGATCCTATAGTGGTTAGTACACCTTTAGGAGAAAATGTAAGAACTGATAGAGTATACAAGGATTTCCCAATAGTTGTAAGTGGTAAGACTATGTGTGCAGACTTGGTTGAGTTACCCATGCATGATTTTATGTTATTCTTGGCATGGACTGGCTTCACAGTTGTTATGCTTGTTTAGACTGTCGTAGTAGAGTGGTGAGATTTCGTTTCCCTGATGAAGAGGATCTAGTCTGGGAGGGGTACAACTCGAGTCGTCCTAACCCCTTGATTTCGAACCTTAAGGCCAATAAAATGATGTCCAAGGGGTTATTGTGTCATCTTGTGAGTGTTAATGATTTAGATCATGACATTCCTTCCATAGACTCAGTGCCTGTAGTGAATGAGTTCCTAGATGTATTTCCTGATGATTTGCCTGGAGTTCCTCCCCCTCGAGAGATTGATTTTGGTATCGACTTAGAGCCCGATACTAAACCAATTTCAATTCCTCCTTACAGAATGACTCCAGCTGAACTCAAAGAGTTGAAGCTGCAGTTAAAAGATCTCACTGATAAGGGTTTCATTCAGCCGAGCATATCCCCTTGGGGCGCTCCAGTGTTGTTTGTGAAAAAGAAAGATGGAACTCTTAGAATGTGTATTTGATTATCGGCAGCTCAATAAAGTCACTATAAAGAATAAGTATCCACTTCTCAGAATAGATGATTTGTTTGATCAGCTCCAAGGGTCTAGTTTCTTCTCTAAGTTTGATCTTCGTTCAGGGTATCATCATCTTAGGGTTAGGGATGGATATATCCCAAAGACAGCCTTTCGTACCCGTTATGGTCACTATGAGTTCTTAGTCATGTCATTTGGTCTTACGAATGCACCTGTTGCATTTATGGACCTCATGAACCGAGTCTTCCGTGAATACCTTGACTCTTTCATCATAGTATTCATTGATGACATTCTCATCTACTCTAGGACCAAGGAAGAGCATGAACAACATTTGAGACTAACCTTGCAGGTACTTAGACAACATCAGCTGTATGCCAAATTCAGCAAGTGTGAATTTTGGCTTAGATCAGTGACCTTCCTGGGTCATGTTGTGTCCGATCAGGGCGTGGAGGTGGATCCCAGGAAGATTGAGGCTGTGAAGAACTGGCCAAAGCCTCTTACTCCCACTGTCATCCGTAGATTTTTGGGATTGGCTGGTTACTACCGCAGGTTCGTGGAGGGCTTTTCTACTATTGCTGCCCCACTGACAGCTTTGACTAAGAAGAAAGCCAAGTTTGAATGGACGGAGATTTGTGAGAAGAGTTTCCAGGAGCTCAAGGACAGACTCACTTCAGCCCCGGTGCTTACTTTGCCTAAGTGTGGTGAGAATTACACTATTTATTGTGATGCATCTAGGGTTGGTTTGGGTTGTGTTCTTATGCAGGTTGGTAAGGTGATAGCCTATGCGTCCAGACAACAACTCATGACCTGGAGTTGGCAGCTGTGGTGTTTGCACTGAAGCTGTGGAGGCACTATTGTATGGAGTGCATGTGGATGTATTCACAGACCACAAGAGTCTCCAGTACGTGTTCACACAGAGGGAGTGTTGAATCTACGTCAGCGGAGATGGTTGGAGCTGTTGAAGGATTATGACATGAATGTTCACTACCATCCAGGTAAGGCTAATGTTGTAGCTGATGCTTTGAGCAGGATGAGCATGGGAAGTACAACCCACGTTGAGGATGAGAAAAAGGAGTTGGTGAAAGATGTACACAGACTGGCCAGACTGGGTGTGCGATTGGTTGACTCTACTAGTGGGGATGTTTCAGTTCATCCTAGTTCTGAATCATCCTTGGTAGTTGAAGTCAAGCAGGGTCAGCATCTAGATCCTGTGTTGATGGAGCTGAAGGACTCAGTGTTGATAAAGATGAATGAGTCTTTCGCTTTGGGAGGTGATGGCATACTTAGATATCAGGACAGGCTGTGTGTACCAGATGTGGATGATTTGCGGACCAGGATTGTTGCAGAGGCCCATGGTTCCAGATATTCCATACATCCAGGTTCCACCAAGATGTATCATGATCTTAAGCAGATTTATTGTGGGATGGCATGAAGAAGGACATTGCAGAATATGTGGAAGTGTCCTAATTTCAGCAGGTTAAGGCAGAACATCTTAAGCCTGGGTCTGACTCAGATTATTGAGGTTCGACTTGGAAGTGGGAGGCCATTAATATGGACTTCGTGGTTGGTCTTCCGAGGACTAGGAGGCAGCATGACTCCATATGGGTTATTGTGGACAGATTGACTAAGTCTGCCCACTTTATCCCTGTGAAGTCTACTTACAGAGCGAGGATTATGCGAGAA